>OX393563.1:7543279-7643279 GCA_947652115.1 Blastomussa wellsi
ACTTGAACTGGGATACCACCATCACAAGCGAGACAAACAAGGTGGACGAGTTGCATGGTAATGTCACTGAGCTGCTGCAGTCATTCGGGAGCATGTCTGTGGACAGTATTAACACTACACTGCAGATGTTGGAAAGGAATGTGTCCTATGCAGAAGAGATATTCAGTAGCGGCGGACGAGAGAATTTGCAAAAGAAGCAACAGCAGATCAACAGGGTAAATAATGGAACGATTATTTTTTAAAGTTACCGGCTTGTTTGAGTTTTCCCTGAGGCTCGCAGTTTCACCCGTACTGTACTTACAAACCTCCGAAGACTGGGCACTAGTTCAGCGCGCTAGGCTCTTAGGGATCGTTCTGTCGCACTGTCGTTACAAACTCATTCAACCCGACTAAAAAGAGTATTAATTAATTTTCAGGATGATGACGAGTTTAGAAGTTGTAATTACATGTGTGTTTAATTGCTATAAATGAAGCATTGCCATTTACTGATGATGCCTTATTTTTCAGCTTTACCGCATAAACGTACGCATACTAAAACCAATGGCGCTCCTGGATATTTTTTAATCTAGAATCAATGTGTATCTTGTAGATTCAGAACTCCATAAGCTCACTCCAGCTCCAACTGAACAATTCTAAAAGTCTGATCGAGGACGCCCAGACATACCTCTCAGAACATGTGATCAACTTCAACGGAAGCGTTCGAATCACTCCTGCTACTCCTTCCATGTACTCATCATTCCCTGTGGTGTGCCCCGGCGGGGGAGGGGTGAGTGTGATCGTGGACTGGCAATGCATTGAAGCCATGGCAACGAGTTACCGTCGCAGAGCTCTTCAAGCCAATGAATCAGGATATGGAAACTATAGCAACGTCCAGACTAGTTACAGCTTGGTAAGTGAAGTACACAGCGTTTAAAGGAGCTATGTCACGATATGCTGAGTTATTTTTTCAACAACCCAAATTACCCTTAAAATGAAGGAAGCCTAAAAATAGGTTGCTAGGGAAGGAAAACACCAAAGGAGTGATACTATACCAAAAACGAACAAGGATGGCTGAGGATGGAGAAGATTGAGACGGATTGGAAATGATGATTTTAACGAATGATACAGGCTTGAGATGATCATGAGTGGTTAGAATAGCAAAACGATTGAGGTTTGAGTGCAGTTGCGTGAGGGTTATGTTACAGTCGAGTTTAGAATTTAGGCAAATGTTTTTATTTACATTAATGAATATTGCAACACTGATTAATCCTGACCACTGAAAAAATTTCATTTGATTTGGTAGAGCAGTGGACGTAGTCCGAAGGTTGTGAGTTCGAGTACCACCTGAGCCACTGAATGTTTTTTTTGTCAGTGGTCCGGATTAATCAGTGTTACAATATTCATTAATTTCATTTGCCCGAGGATGATTCTAATCGAAACTTATTTGCAAAATGACAAAATTTGTCAATTTGGCCATAGTGTAATCATTTTCCGTATTACTTCCTAATGTGTGTCTCTTTGAAGTTTAACCTCATATTGCCATGTTTAATTCCTGTGAACTGTGAATGCCTTTTAGGTAAGTGTTCCAATCAATTCAGAGATCGGTAGTAACTTTGACACCGTGTGATTAACCAGTGTTTGTCTGTGCAATCCAGATTCAGCAGGCGAACTCTACGGCTTACCATGCAGCCCAGCAAATCAGTGATTCTTTGGACAAACTATCGCTAGTTTCATCAGTAAGAGACACAGTTGAGGACAGCCTTGGGGAGCGCTTTCAGAGTTTATATCGTAACAATTCCATGAAACTGGAGGAAATCAAAACAATCAACGAGATGTTACAGGAGCTTGTGTCGCAGGCTGAACTGTACGGAGAGCAGGCGAACGTTAATTTGACGATAGCCATGGATACAGCTACTCGAGCAAAGAACATTTCAGGCCAGCGTAGACGAGAAGCACAGGTTGCACAACATAACGCCTCAAACGCCCTCTTTGATGCTAGGCAGGCTAATAGCGAGGCAGAGAACGCCTTGGACACCGCCTTGGAGTTTAAGGTAAGTCTAGTTTCTTATTTAGTCTGGGAACATGTGCAGTGTTCGTGGCAAATCTTCGTAAACTAGAATCCAGTCTCCGATATCGTTATCTAATACGAAATTAGAACGAACAGTCGACAGCGCTCCGGTGTTAAAACAGGAGCTCGCCTGGCGAAACGTTAGTTTACTTTCTTGGCACCGTTTGCTTTTACTTGTTGGTGTTCAGTTTAGCCTTTACTCTGAACGCTTACAGTAACGCTAAAGGGATTTGTGGCCCCAGCCACATTAACACTACTTTTCTAATTGGCAGTAAATTTCACCTCCTATGCATAAAGAAACCCGCGATTACATTTTCAGTTAATTGTTCTGACCTCCATTAAGGGAAAATTGCGAAGTGTGATCACAGCCACACACAAACACTACGTTACCTTCAGAAAAATGACCACATAACACACTTCTGTTATGTTAAAAATTTACAGGAAAATGCAACAATGGTGCTCAAACAAACACAAGATGCCATCAGCAACGTAACAGATGGTATTAATACAATAGCCAGAGTCAATAACATGACGAACGAAGCGACCAACATCGCAGATGAAGTCCGCGCCATGAACATGCCCGTGAGTCTGCAGCAGATCCAGAACTTGACAGATGAGATCCTGAACACGAATGTCAGCCAAGAAATGGTGAATCAGACATTGGTCGCAGCTCAAGAGGGTCTCAAACAGGCGAGGGAAGTGGAAGCGCTCTCACAAAGGGCCGTGTAAGTTTTAACATTCAAATTGTGATTCATTGTGTGTAAAGGCAAGATTGTAACATTTTCTGGTATGAATTTCGCGCGGAAGGGATTTCCTATTTTTTAAGTCACTCACGTACTAGTTCGAACCCCCACTAACGGCGGCCTTTCATGACCGGACAGAAATCTTTGTTTCAGCCTGACACCAATCCACAATTTCTGTTCTGATCGCTTTGCACAATAGTTTTTAGGCGCTTGTTCTTGCGCGGGAATTTTTTCATTAATTGCCCACCCACCCCTCCCCTCCAAAGAACAGGAATTTTTTCAGTAATTGCCCCTCTCCTCCCCACCACCAACACCTCAAAAAATAATGATCTGCACCTCAGGGTAGAGTTATCGAGAGAGAAAATCGAGAAGTGGGAATTCTAAATATACGGTTGAATACCGATAGCTCGAGCCGTTTTGGTGTCGCCTTGAAGGTTCGAGTTTCCGAAATTTTGTTAACAATGTTTAACTTCAGTGGCTTATGAGTTTTCGTTCTTTTATTTTAAGAAACGTGGCACAGGAAACACTCGGTCAGGTGGTGGAGATCGAGACGGCTATTAATTCATCTGAGCATGTCAGGCAGGAAGTGGAGGCTGTACAGCAAGAAACTGATGAAATGATCGCTGACATCAACAATATCACTGAAACAGTAAGACGACAGAAGGCAGTATTCTCCCTCAAGGCTGGTTTTCACTAGCGCACAAGCATAAGCATAACGACATGAGCACGACCATAAGAGGAACAAGCATACTTATTTTTCCTGATGTTGTTTTCACTTGGAATCACTGCGACATAAGGCGACGTAAGCATAAGCATAAGCAAAACAAGAACGGACACTGTCCGTTCTTGTTGTGTTTATGCTTATGTCGTTATGCTTATGCGCTAGTGAAAACCAGCCTTCATGGATCGCCGAGAAAGAATTTAAACTGCTACTCTTCCTTCCAGTGTCGTTTTTCGCTTTCTCGCTTGGTAATAGACCTTTTTAGCCACGTATGCAAAAATTTTCCCATATCAGATCATGTGGTGCTCTCCCGAGAATCGTTCGTTTACTGGTCTGAAATGGGACAACAAACAAGCCAAGCTGAAAAGGTCTAGTTCAGAAAAAAACATGACAGTTGACATTTTGTTGACCTACCAGAGTGCCAGTAGCCGCACTTCTAGTTCATTTGCACGCGACATTTTGATTCAACGCTTTCCAAAACTACTTAGATTTCGATTGCCCAGCCATTACCAACGTAATAGCGAGCATTCGTTTACATGACATCAGTGAAACTGTCTAAAACCAAATTCTCCTAAGGACAAGAACGAGAAACAGTGTGGGAAATTGCATGTTGACATTGCAGTGCGCCAGCAAGTCAGTCGACTTTGGTTTATTAACGAAGATTTGGAATGCTGAAGGTACCGGCACGTTTTGAGGGATTCAAAGGCGGCTAAATGAACCTTTGCGGTTGCAGGCGGGATCGTCGTTTCGTGTTCAAAAGTTTTGAAGATAAAAAGCCTTGCGGTAAACGGACTCTCGAGCGAGCCCTTTGCTGGAAAAGAGGCAGATAAATGCACAGTATATACTGCGGTTTTTCCTCCGCCGATATGGCTACACGATGGTTACGCTAAAAGTATTGGCGGTTTGCCCTGCATGGTAATGTTTTCGCCGGCCGACAGTAGTTCACACACTTAGTAGTTGACTTAGTTTGTTGCCATTACAGACCATGTGATGATACTCTTGGGAATTCTTGCTTTCAAATTTTCAATGCATTACTGTTTTCGAGATGGATGAAAGAATCATTTTGTACAGAATATCACGTGGTCGGTATTGGGAAAACAAACCGCCCGAGCGAACAAGGTCTTTTTGCGTGAAGACAATTGTTTCCTTTCAGTCGGCCGACGCGTACGGGCTCGATTTCCGTCTCTCTGATTAGCCCGGTCTTTGTTCGGCTCCCCGAATAAAGACTTTTCGGGGAGTAGCGTGGGCTCATTTCCAGAACACTTCGGAACGGCAGCTGGTAGTCGAGCTTAGCCGACGCGTCTAGTGTAAACTTGATAAATTGTAAGTGGCGGCACATGGTCATTCTATTGTGTTTCAAGACTTTAAAACTGAAGTGATTCTTCACATTTTTGGTAGGTTGAGAATCGCTTCTCAGCGTCGTACTCCGCAGGACAGAGTGTATTAAGGACGATAAACAGCACCCTTGGTAATATGGAAGAAGGTCTGATGTGCTTTGATACCGCCAAGAACCAGGCACAAAACGCCTCGCGCACAGCGCAGATGGCGTATAATGTCTCCGAGGAAGCGAAACAGGTGAGCTGCTTACCAGATCTGAACTCAATGAGCGCGACTTCATGATCGCCCTGTCAACAAGCTAGATATCAATCGTTCTAATATCCGGTTGTACGAGGGGCAGCGAATAGACCTCAGTCACACTTTAGCCAAGAGATAGAGTGAGAATTCAAAGTAAATTTGATTGCAAGAGTGGCTTTTACTTGTAAACGTGCATTGTAAGCAAAAAATGACGCAACTCTTTTTGTAGGCGATTTTAGCAATGGTATAAATGAGCGCAGCTGGTGTTTTAAAAATCAGTCCATCGCTTACACACACAAATGACTTTACGATGAGAATTTTACAATCAGATTGACGAAGAGGTGTTGTTGTCTCTAGGCAGTATCAATTCAGAAAGCTCCGAGCACTTTGCGTTTGAACAGTTCTAATCACCTGATCAGTATGCACTGTCTCACAAAAACGCGTCTGAGTTGTCGGTGTCAGCTTTTCATCGCGATTGAAGTTTGTTTTTCTTTATTGTAGATATTCGACAACAGCAGCGCATCCTTGCCTCCAGTCGCCGCTCTGGTGAACTCTTCATTCGAAGCAGCAAATGGAAATCTCTCAGACGTTCAACAAGCGCACCAGGACTCCGAACAACTTCTTGAAGACGTAACAGAGGCTGAAGGTATTCCCACGATCTTTATTGTTTTGCCACGCACGGCAAACATTGTTGTTTGAATGCATTAGCCCAATTTCGATATTTAAAATTCAGGGAATAAACTCCACAAACTCTATAGTTTATTCCCCGAAGCCTCGTGCTGAGGTCAATTCTCGATTCCCTCAATGAGACTTGCGCGTAGGGAATCATGGTATCATCAGCGCACGACATCTTCGAGACTTTGCGCGCGAAGATGAATACAACTACCATGATTCACTGCGCGCAGTGTCATAGAGGGAATCGGCCATTGCTTTAGGTTGAATTTTAATATTATATAACAAAATTGAACTACCGGTATTTCGCGCCCAATAAGCAGGCTTTCACTATATTAAAATTCAGCTTGATAACGAAGCCTGGAGGACACAAACGAAAGAAGCGAATAAACATGCGGTTTCAATTTCTTTGGTTGTCTCCTATGCACTTCGCTACGAAGCTGAATTTTAATGTAGCGAAAGTGGCCTGATTGGAGAACCTACATTCGTAGTATAAATAGTATACCCGGGCGGAATTGGAAATGTGAATTCGGGACAGCAGCGTTTCATAATTTGTGTTTTTGGCTTATCCTCGGTGTACTTACCTGTGCAACTCACCAGTGACGTAAAACAAAGAACGAGCAAGACAACAAGCAAACTCGAAACAACATAGAACAGAAAAAACAATATCTCGAAAACAAAGAAAACAGCCACAGGTTTTTAAAGCCGTTTTTTTATCTTTCAGAATTACTCGAACAGTACATCGCTCAGAGAGACGAACTGGAGAGACTGGGCCGAGAGCTTCAGGATCTTGACAGAGAGGCTGACGATTTGCTGGCAGAGTTCAGTGTAGCCGCTGAACAGTACGGGCGATGTGCGGGCGCATGATTGCAGGGCAATTTGAAGCTGGTCAATTGAGACTTAATTGTGTGTACATTATGAGAATCCTATTCTTCTGAACTTTGTACCATATGATATACAAGAGACAGTGGTCGAAGGCTGATTTTATAAGACACCACACTGTATTACATCGTTGTAATACGAGAAGTAAGTTTTCTAGGGGCTTAGGGGTTAAATTATTTTGCAAATGGCTCGTTATTTCAATTTAAAGCTAACAAGAAAAGTGGATTGAAATGGCAAGCAAAATACTTTGAATCGGTATCTGGATGATCGTTACACCAAACAGTGTGACCTGTCTTATATTGCTCGTTAATAAATCATCTCCATTTGTTGAGCAGCTAAAATTACATCGCTGAATGAATGTTTGGAGCTCGATGCAAAATGATGGAAGGCGTTTTTCCCCATCACAACCCACGAGCTAGGTTAGCAGATTCTGTCAATTTTCGCAGGAAGTGTTTGATTGAAATGTACAGAATTGTTAAAAAGCGCGAAAGTTTTAAATATTCGCGATTGTTTTTATCCGAGTAAGGAGCCATATCTATGATTAAGTTTTCTTTGCTCCTTGTTTTTAAGCTGTTTTAATGCTAAAACGTATATGAAGCATCTCATGCCTCATTAACTGCTTTTTACAGTTTTTAGGAGATACAGGTTAGAATGCTAAACATCAATATATAATACCCCTTTACCGACCTTATGCCCTGTATTTTCGCAGAGTTAACATTGATTCACAAACGTCGTAGCAAAGTGGACAATAAAATTATCGATATTTCTTGAGTCAACGTACAAAAAAATCCAATTCTACAACAGCAAAGTCGAGTTTTACGGCCAGTAACATTCTTGCTGTCATTGCTCTTACGACCACGCCATATTTATATTTGGACAAACAAAAAAGAACCCACGCGAAAATAGAAGGCACTAGATCGAACTAAAGCAGTTTTTGCAGATTATTATTCTAAAGACAAGTGTGAAAAGCTCAACAGTAAGACTACAATAGCATTAAGAATTGTAAAAATATAACAGGTACTAACGTACATCGTATCAGTGTCTTTGCATCTTTTTTTTCAGTCTGCATTTAAAATAAAGAAATTGGACGATTGCGTTGAACAGGCCATTGTTAATAAGGATAAGTCCAGAAATCAATATTATATTTCGCAACAATCATGACTTTAGATTCCTGTTAGAAATGGCAAGGAAAACCGCTTCATAACACTCCATGCAATTGGACAAAAGGCAAAAAAATCTGATTGGCTAAAAGGGGAGTACACCTTTCTTGTGATATGAAAGCAGAAGTGTAAAACGATTGCAAATTGAAAACGAAGAGTTGTGAAATTTGTACTGTGAAGAAACTTGGAGACTTCTGACGTTCATTTGAGGCATTTAAAAGATGTCCGGAGTTCTCCCGGTTGTCGAACGTCTTCGCGGGACTTTCCGAAGACTTTTAAAGGCTCGTGAAATTCTGTTAGCAGCTGAAGAATCTTGACAAAATTAAGATCATGTGATTACCTGCATTAAATATTGAGCGTGCGAAAACTGAAGAGTCGAACCGCTCTTATAATTTACAAAGCTGATTTGTGAAAAATGCCCCAATTTTTTGATGATATTAATATACAATTTCTCTTCAATTAATTTAGGTAGGTAGCTTATAAAACCTATAACAAATAGTGTGTTGTACAGTATTTATTTATAAGATGAATAGTTGGCATTTTTACATTGGATTTTTAAAGGAAATAAAACTTTTTATTCATAGTATTGTTCACTTGGCTGTAGACATGCAAACTAGGACAAGCTAGCTTCGGCCGGGATTAAGACGGGCGAGGAGGGAGACAAGACATCGAGAGCATAAAGGTCCGTACCACCATTCCGCGCGCCCAATTTGAATAAGCCAAACTAACCAATCAGCTTCTTCGTTGCTGGGACGAGTGAGATCTGCAGTTTTCATTTCTCATCTCACGTCAAGCCTCTCGCATCCATATAGCCTGCAAGCAGGCTCCGGCTAGACGGGGGTGGGTCGGGGGCGGTTGGGCATTGGAGCCTGCCGACAAAGGTTTCATGCCACCGTGCTCTGCACGAGATTCTAGTGCAAGCTCTGATTGGTCAGACTATAGTCTTCTACAGCTGCAACACCTGCTACACCTACTACAGCTACTACACCGACTACAGCTGCTACACCTACTACAGCTACTACAGCTACTACACCTACTACACCTACTGCACCTACTACAGCTACTACACCTACTACAGCTACTACAGCTACTACAGCTACTACAGCTACTACACCTACTGCACCTACTACACCTACTACAGCTACTACAGCTACTACAGCTACTACACCTACTACAGCTACTACAGCTACTACACCTACTACACCTACTACACCTACTACAGCTACTACAGCTGCTACACCTACTACAGCTACTACACCTACTACACCTACTACAGCTGCTACACCTACTACACCTACTACACCTACTGCACCTACTACAGCTACTACAGCTACTACACCTACTACAGCTACTACAGCTACTACACCTACTACACCTACTACAGCTACTACACCTACTACACCTACTACAGCTACTACAGCTACTACACCTACTACAGGATGCCTAATACAGGCTCGTGACATAATAGTTAGTCTTACACCTCTTGCAAACTATCAACTGTCAGCCGGCTCATGAAGCGACTTGTAACGATGGAAACAGAATGCGAGAGACAAACAGCTTTTACACGACATACAACTCAGGTTGGTAAAACTCTCTTCAAGTTGAAGATCGGTGTCGAGATTATTCTTTTAGAATTCTGAGAATTACAGGTTAACGGCTTTTTACAAAATAGGAGATTAATTTGCAGAGGTAAATAAACCCGGAGTAAAGTGTATATTTTCGTGCGAATCTATTGTATCCTCGCATCCAATGCATCCCCGCGTAGTTAATGACATGTTGTGAAAGATTATTGACACCTTAAATTACAAGGGGGCGGAATGGTGGCTTGAACCCTATGTCGACAGGCTCCACTGTACCCCTACCC
The DNA here is from genome assembly GCA_947652115.1 of Blastomussa wellsi. Lineage (NCBI taxonomy): Eukaryota > Metazoa > Cnidaria > Anthozoa > Scleractinia > Plerogyridae > Blastomussa > Blastomussa wellsi. Next base: position 7,552,944 of record OX393563.1, read on the forward strand.
ACCCCCGGAGCCTGTTCACAGGCTAGCATCCATACCGCCTTATGTGTCGTCTTCCAAACCGTGCGCTCGATCCATCTTCAGAGAAAAACAGCCTACAAGTGGTCCCACCATGATTTAAATTTTAAGATTCTTCTTTTCTAACCAGTCGGCTACAATTATTACGGATTTTCGCTGGAAATAGGCAGTCTCGTTCGCGCCGTACGGCACCATCGTGTCAACCGATAAGTGGCGTAGGAGGAAGAACAACTCCCAGGGACCAGACCGCTTTGAACAATTCCCCATCCCCGGGCCGAAAGGGGTGGACTTGTCTCGGGGGATGGTTACAGGTAGAATTGAACCACGCATTACTGAAATATTACGTACACTAAAAAGCACAACATTTTGCATATCTTCAACGTTTTATTTACTGCGCCACTACACTCACATAAAAGAAGTCTTTTTTTTATACGACTCGGAAATTGACCTCATTATTATACTACTGAACACAATAATGCCATCCATATTAAATTGAGTTAAATATTTAACACTCGTATTTGAGTTACGAGTATTCACTATTGTTAGTGTTACTGGGTTGGTTTTGACAGACGTTCTACCCAAATGACTAACTCAAAAGTTCGTACAGAATGTCAAGATAATGAAAATGTTACTGTGTGCGAAACATCTAAAAATGTTCTCTGATCCCTTGTCCACAAAATGTACACCGCACCAAGACACAGACAGGCGCGAGAAACTGGCGCGAGTCACGTGGGACTTTCACCTCAAGGGGACATCTATTTCACAGTTAGATCCATTTCTGTTCTGAAAGCGTGCATTGAAGTTACTGCTCATTCCAGGGTAAGCGGAACTCTGATGCTGGCAGGTTAACACAATGTGTCGCATCAAAGTCCATCAGATACTGTAACACCTAGGGGAAATAACCATTTGAGTTGACCTACGATCGGTATAACTTCTCCTTGAATGATCAACAATTTAAGAACATTCTCGGAACTAATAAGGGTGAGGAGAATCTACATTTCGAGCAACTCACCAGAAACATCAACAGATGAGTTCGTTGTTCCACCGACAGATCTTGACCTGATGATAATAAGAATAGCGAAGTTCATCGTTACGTCATCTATTGTCATTATGTATGTATTAATGTGCCAACCAGAGGTTGATTGGCCGTCGAAATAAAGGTTCTTTTGTTCCAGTGGTTGGCAAATTTGAATATCAAAAGAAATGTTTATAAACAGTTAGTATAGCTATAAATGCGATGGTGTAGTTCAGTCGTCCGGGTGAGGGTAGTCCTGAGAAGGACTGTTGTCGGTGACAGTGACTGACGTTTCGACAACCTGAGCGGAGTCATCATCAGAGCCATGTGAAGAGTTGTTTGTTAGTCGAATCTTATAATTGTGGTTCGTGAAAACTGATTGGTCTCTTAAGTAGTTTATGTCGTCTGTCTGAATTGGTCGGTTTCAATCCGCCGGTAAGGTTAGGTCGTTCTATTCAGAAAACGGAAGCAAATGAAAACTTCCTTTTCTGGACTGCCTGGTTGAACGGAACGGCAACACTCTACGAACAGTTTACAGGAAACCGACGCATACCGGCAGGTTGGTGCCCAGTCCTTCTCAGGATTACTCTCAACCGGACGAGCAAACTACACGATCGACTGTTACCCCCAGTTTCAAACCATTCACTGTAATGTGTGGTTCAATTCTCCATCCTCCCCCGGGCACACCCCCGGGCATTTGCCATTTTTTAATTATTTTGCGGTCTATTCCCCGGGCACACAGAAAAAGACAATTCCCCAACTCCGGGACTCCTCGTCGACCACAAGTACGTCATTTTGTGTACAAATTCGAGATAAAAATACTGTACATGAAGAAGTTTTTTCTGAAAGCGACCGCAAAGTCCCTGGCTTCTCGCCACTTGTTATCGCGACGTCGTCCTTAATAAAGTTATAAGGGCCGACTTGCAGTTGTTGCACGTCTATCCATGAATTTGAACGCTATTCTAGACTGTATATATATCATAAATAACTGAGACTACATACATAGCATACGAAATCATGAAGACTATATTTTATAAAGAAAACTGAAGGAAAAATCTAACCCGTACGTCTCGCCACTTCCTCGAAAGAATAGGAAAGGAGCTTGCAAACAGCGAACAGAACGATAAAGGAAAAGCAAAAAACCTTCAAAAGCATATTTAAATCTTAAAAGATTATTCTTCTCTAACCAGACGGTTACAATTTTTACAGATTTTCCCTGGAAATAGGCAATCTCCCTCGCGCGGTATGCCACAATCGTGTCAACCGATAAGCGACGTACTAGGAAGAACTTCAAGAACATCGCGAAGAAAGTGCTTTAGATTTGCCCCACCCCCACCCCTCGGGACAAGATCTAGACCGCTTTAAAACAATTCCCCACCCCCGGGCCGAAAGGGCTGGACTTGTCCCAGGGGTTGCCCGGGGGGGGGATGGTTACAGGGAAAATTGAACCACGCATAAGAATGTCTTTGATCTGCCATGGAAAGAACATGAGAACTACAGAAGGAAGAAATCACATCAACTGGTGCTCACCTATCATCATAGGAAAATCCTTGCCGTTTTCTCGAACATAACTCTTGTACATTGACCTGCACAAACTGACGTCAATGTTCAAGCTATTCCAAATGGCTCCTGCAACACAAAGTTAAAGGAGCTACGTCATCGTTCCTGCACGTTGAAAACTTTAGCCTAAACTTTTCAAAATCGCCATTTTCAATCCGTTTCAATCTTCTCCATCCTCAGCCATCCTTGTTCCTTTTTGGTTTAGTATCGCTCGTTTGGTGTCTTTCTTCCTTAGCAAACTATTATTTTTAGGTTTCAGAAAAATTTAAAGTGCACCTAACCCCAAAATATTTTTTTCCGCTAAGAAAACCCTTTGCACCAGTTCAAAACATATTGCACATTTCGTGTCTCCTCTGACTATTTATAGCATTCAAAAGTTACGAAAACTGTGCAACATTTGTTCCACGATCGAGTCATAAGGGGCGTGGGTCTATTCCTGATATGACGTCACAAACTGATGTGCATGCGTGTTTACAAAGACTTGATGTGATGCAAATCAGTTTGTGACGTCATATCAGGAATAGACCCACGCCCCTTATGACTTGGTCGTGGAACAAATGCTACTCTATAACTAGAGACCATGTTGTACTGAAGTCAATCATTTCAGTTGAGAGCTTATAAAGTGGCTACTAGTAATCTAAGCACTGCACTTACTCTTGGTAGCTTGATCAGGAGCAGCCAGGTATTCCAACAGTGCATCTTCACTATCTCCATTAACTAGGTTAGGATACCTGAGTGAGCAAAAACAACATTTTTATTATAAGGGCTGATCCAACGTGATGGTAATACAATGATTATAAAGCACATTTCCTGTCATGCGCTGCCTTCACTGCACTCTAAAAAGAGACTTTGGAAGTGCATGGAAGCAAGGTCCTAAAAGGCCCAAGCATCTGAACTAAGACATAATTAAGGACTTAAAGTGCACCTAACCCCAAAATATTTTTTTCGCTAGAATAAACCTTTGCACCAATTTGAAACGCATTGCACCTTTTTACCAAATTCTGACTATTTATAGCATTCAAAAGTTACGATAAACTGTGCATCATTTGTTCCACGACCGAGTCAGAAGGGGCGTGGGTCTATTCCCGATTTGACGTCACAAACTGATTTGCATGCATGTTTACAAAGCCTTGATGCGATGCAAATCATTTTGTGACGTCAAATCAGGAATAGACCCACGCCCCTTCTGACTCGGCCGTGAAACAAATGATGCACAGTTTTTCATAACGTTTGAATGCTATAAATAGCCAGAATTTGGTAAAAAGGAGAAACGAAAGGTGCAATGCGTTTCAAACTGGTGCAAAGGTACATTTTAGCAAAAAAAATATTTTGGGGTTAGGTGCACTTTAATTAATTTATAACTTATTCGCCATATATATTTTTGTTGTTCGTAATTTTTCGTATAAGACTCCAAATAAAAACATGTCTGTCTGTCTGTCTGCCAGCATGATCTCACCAGTTTTACACAAAATCAAGGTACTGAAATTACCATACACACGAGCTAGGTACCAAAAATATCTATCTGCAGAATGAAAACGTTACCTGAACTTTAAGAACTTCAAGAACAGATCGTTGCCACGGTTTGAGCTTATCTCTCCTTCCCTGAACAGAAAGGGAACCATATAGACAAGATGAGTGATGGGATAACTTCTAACAGACCAATTTCGATATTTTAATATTCAGCCTAAAACAATAGACATCACTGTAAGGCTGCGGGGAATAAATCCCACAAACTCTATAGTTAATAACCCAGAGCCTCGCTTGGAGCTGTGAACCAAAAAATATGCGTATTAAGACCTAAAACAGACATGACAGATCTCTTGACCCCAAAAAATACCGAGCGTGTAAATTTTCAACCCAAAAAAACATGCTGCCCCCCGTCATGTATAATGAAAGAACCCCCCTCTGCTCTCCCCCCTCCCCCCGGGTGCAAAGGAGAGTAGGAGGCCACTTGATTTGCCACCATGGCTTTTTCTGCTTTTTGTGAATTTCAGGATGGAGAACAGCAATAATTCAACCCCTTACACAGTCGTGATGATCTCATCTCTCATCCGTCTAATGAGTAGCACTGGACCCGGGTAGCTAAAGAAACAGATAAGATAAGATAACTTTATTTATACACGGTATTTCCATCAGCTTATTTAGAAGTATTTATGGTAATCAACTAACTACCTATCTTCCTAGCTACAAAAAAGGTATAAAATACAAAAGAATAAAAATTGCTTTTCATGGAGGCAGTGTTCAAAAAATATACTTAAAAATTTCGCTTAAGAATTATAATAAAAATTTACGTAAAACTGTGGTGACAAACATACACAAAGCAATTGTATAAAAAATGATTGCAATATAGAGCAGGTTTCGACCAAGTGTTGTAAGTCACACTCGAAAGCAAAGTATGTGTAATCTCTCTGGTCATGCCAGTCACAAAGGACACAGACAAACCAGTGAACCAATAAAAACTGCAAGCAAATAAATGTCACCGTCACCAAGTGCGGGAAAACGTGTGTGGGTGAGTGATGAGTGGTTTTGGTTTAGCTTCTGATTTGTTGACTGAGAAAGTGGCAAAGTGTTTTTTAACCATTCGCTAAGCGCAGTTATGCAAACCTAAGCAAACACCAATGAATTTTTTACTGTCGACACTCAAGTAAAATTCCCTCTGATTACTAATCAACCATGCATAGTTTAGGGGAATTAGAATTGTCTCAACATTTAGGAATAGTAGCTACCCCTGATGACACGGAGAATTCACATAACTAAGACAAAATAAACCTGCGATCCTGCCCTCCCCCTGCTTGTCATCCTTTTCAATCAAAGACACCTGATTGTGGGTAAAAGATTATGTCAAATACCTGCAGAGAAGACGAGCGATGTCTAGATGAAAATAGTCCTTTACAACCCTAGTAGTAAAACCACCTGAAAAAAAGAGAGCATGACACATGTATGAACTACTTTAGCTGGCGTGAAATAAGGGCCTATTCCCACACAGCTTCCATAAAGTATTGAACAACGCAATGTTATACCAGTAAATGATAAACCAAAGAGGACTCTTGAAGCAAAAACACACATTCAAATGGTAGCATGCAAAGGAAACTCGCATTAGCCAAATCATGATGAGTATTCACTTTGCAACAGAATGGGCATGCCTAGCCACGAACAGAGGGGTAAGGAGGAGTTTTATCAGTGGCTTCCAAAATGGAATAGGAAAGGCATCCGATCAGATCAGAGCAGATTGACTTTGCAGCAAATTGCCCATCAAAAACAACCTACACTTTGTGTAGCTTGCCACCATTACACACACATGACAAAACATCATTTTGTAGACTAGCAGACATTAAGAGGTTGAAGCAGTCGCAGCTAGAAATAAGAATCCAAGCTAATGTTCCAAACTACAAATTAAATGTAAATATCAGCAACTGTTAACTATTCAAACTACAGGTAACATACTTATGGCTTCAGGCATCTTGGTCTGGGCAAGAGGCACAATACTATCAAATGTAGCATCCAATACCTGTAAACAGTGACACAAGAACAAGGAATGTATAACTTTGTTACTTAATAATGATTAATTTGCAAAGCAATGTACTTACCATTCCACTAATTTGTGGGTGAACCCTTGCTGCCCAGACTGCAGGATAACCTCCTGAAAAAACAGAAAAGGAAAATAAAAATTTATTTTAATTGTGACCAAGACATTTTTATGACCAGTGCAATAATGCAAACAACAAAAGAGTAAAAGGCTAACAAAGAAATAAATCTGAAAGAGATGCTCTGGATTTAATAGTGCTGCCTAATAGCCTGTGTAAAAAGAGTTTCCTGCCAGGCATGAACTTTTTATTGTGTAGTTCCAGAAAATATCCATACCCCCCCCACGGAAGGCTTTTTGGTTTGCACCCCCCTCCCCCCCAGGAATTTCCGTTCCAGAGGGTCTGTGAGGACCCCCCCTCCCACCAGGAATTTCCAATATTTTTAAACACCTCTTTGAAAATTCGAAATTGCTTCTTTCTTTAGAACGTAGGACGATTGTAACAATCTAGCTGTATCGTAAGCGTTTGGGCACCAAATTGAGTCGGTGGAAACGTTTATTACATGCGTGACCTTCACTTGTAAAGTAGAAATTAAAATGTAAACATGTAGCTTCAAACCCTCATTCAACGCCGCTACAATAATTGTTTGATTTGTTAAAAGCCTGGGCCTTTTAATTTCTTTCGCTGTTAGTCATTAATTTACTAGAAGATATGTTGCAACATCTGCGATAATGTTGTTTCAGAATTTGCCGATATCTCAATTAATTTCTGTCATGTTTACAAAATCGAGTCTCGCGCAACGATTTAGCGGTCAAAAAAAAAATTACGACCTCTCAAAGGAATTCATTTAAAATTATTTTAATTACAAATCATTTTTAGATATACACTGGAGAATAAGTTTTACAGTTTTGAACTCGAAGACGACCTCCAATCACAGCTGACTGAGATGCGTAAAGCACAGGACGCTTTAAGGAAAGCAATAGATACCCGAAGAAGACTGTTAGGTCAACTTCATGCAACTCAACAAAGTGATCACGAAGAAGTCAGTGACGACAGTACCGATAGTGAATGAACTCAGTTAATGACTACAAGACATTTTTTTTAAAACGTATGTCAGCATTTTATAAGTAACAATTATTAATACACAGTACATTTGCAATTTGCAGTAAAAGGTTCAGTTTTTTTGGCAAATTTTGCCGTTGTGTTCTGAAGTAAATTTACATAAAAAAACTGGAAACTATCTATAGTAGCAGTACTAGATCACCAAACAGACATAGAACTCGTAGTTACTTTTTATTATAGTTTTCACCTTCCCTGAATGATAGAACTAGTTACATTCGGTTTTACTAGCTGGGCAGAGCGTGGACACTAGCACAAAGCGTTAGAGCAAACGTACTTAAAAGCGCAAACTGCATAACTTGTCTTTTTTTCTCGGTTTTCCAGCCAATAATTTGTCATGATAATTGAAAAAGTTAAATAAATGATAAAAATATTTGATCTATTGAACCTTTCTGTTGCCGTTTTGTTTTGTTTACGTTAAAACCTTCCGCAAATTAGCAGCCATTCAGTCTTGCTGGCAAACGATACCTTTGCCTCACCGAATCTGAGCTAGTTTGCTGCTTAGCAAAGCCGTTTTCTTTAGCTTGCAAACAGGCTCTCCAGCGAATTTTTTTAAGTTGAAATTGGCAAGCGAAGCGAGCGTGATTATGCGGTTTTACTTCCTCTAGTAACTAGTAGCAAAGACACTAGTTTAGAACTTTTAATTTAACGTGACTGAAGAATTCGAGAATACGCCTCAAGCAAGAAAAAATGCGACTTCCAGTTACTGTCCGTGTCTTATCGTCTCAAAGCGAAAGAAAAATAGCATAATACCAGTGAGGCAAACGTCAAGGTACTAGCAACCCGGATAAAACTGCTTGTAACAGATTACTACCACAGATAAAAACATTTGACCTAACACATTTAACTAAAAGTTTATGGGGTAAAAGCGCCGATAGTCATGCAACGGAAGTCGGAACACGACTTGTCGGACGAAACCAGGAGTCTGGTGACGAGTCTCTCCTGTTTGTCCGCCATTTTGAGTTCCAGATAAACATCGCCAGTGCACATCGTTCTTCTGGAGTTTGTAGCGCTAGCTAACTCAAAGAGAAAACAGAAAAATTAAAGCTTATGTATTAACCTCATCTCAATATTCGGGAGCAATGATTTTTGTTTCAAAACAACGTAGGTAAGTATGTTTTTCTGCTTCGATCGATAGAACGTTGCTTTTAGGACTTTGTACGGGAGCTCGTCACCCTTTGGAAAAAACAGCTTCAAAAGAACCCCCCGACCCCTCGGAAATTACAGCCTTTGAACCCCCCCTCCCCCTCGGAAATTCCAGTGACCTTCCGTGGGGGGGTATGGATATTTTCTGGAACTACACATTCTCACTTGTCGGATGGGCAATGGCACAGATAGGCTGTCTGCCAACCATAATATTGAAAAAATCTAATATCACGGTAATCTAATACAACCATGCAACTATGCAGAGCAAGAAAAATTTCAGAGCTGCTTCCTTGAGGCACATGTTGACATTTTTTAAAGCCTTGATTTTTAATTGGTAATTAACTTACAGTAACTGTTACTAGATATTACTAAAAGAATAAAATAATATTGAATGCTTTGCTAAAGGCATGATATACATCTGCAAACATAAAATGCAATTTTGATGGAATGCAAGCATTCACCAAAAAGAGATTGCAAGAATTTCAAGAAATCTGAGCACCCACCAATTGACCAGGCATATATAACTATTTGAGAAACTGAAAAGCCAAGTTTTTCAACTGCATATTGCAACACAACTTCTACAGCATTCCTCTCAGATTCTGGGCCAGGCAATCCCTGAAAAATACCAGTTAAAATAACACAGACAGCTTGTAATTAATTTTTTTCTCTACAGAGATGCCTACATGGAGATTACCCAGTACATGTACGGTACATCTAGAATTTGATTGAAAGAATTTGCTATCGCATCAAGTAAACAAAACCTTGAGTATAAAATTGGCTGGCATTTTTAGTTAGTGCAGATCTTCACTGAATAGACTGGAAATGGAGGCTCTTCTAGGAGAAATATATCACTAATCCAGGAGAATAAGCTTTGAAATACATTTCTTATTACTTACACTGCTTCCGGCAAACCCAGGATGATTCCATCCTAACACTGAATATCCAGCTAAAAAAAAAACAAAAACATTACAAGGACATTGTTAAGCATTTCTAATTGTTGTGGTTGCTAAATTCCTGTGACTAATGAAAGAAAGACATTTATAATTAAAGCTCAGGTCTAAATAAAATCAAAGTTTCTGTCTTTTTCCAAGTAAAAACAAATGATAAACAGACAAAAACAAATACAGTTTACTGTAAAATAAATCAAACCTTTTAAAGGTGTATTCATGAGACCAACTTCATAGAAGCCTGCATTGCCCTCACATGTTATTACCTGTGGAGAATTGATTTTAAATCAGCTTTAATTATGCAAAGCCATGCAATCAATGTCCATGAAACTAATAAAATCACTGGTGTAGGGGTAAAAACATTGATTAAAATTGTGTTGTGCTATTGGCTGACTGAGGCAACTTCTCACAATGACTCAGTCATTGGGGAAGCCAAACATAAATAAACCTATCATTAATATTCATCCAACAAAAATCAGCACTAGCTAATTAGTCATCTTTCATTCCTTGGATGGGATCAAACTTGACTATTTTAATCAGGACACTGACCTTTGTACTAGTTGACCAGCCCGATGCTGGTAATATTATTATAATAACCCTTGTTCATCATACGACAACAAGCGGAGAATGAATTTACTGCATGCATCGTAGTCTTACCAGAGTATTCCCCTTGCTCCCTTCATCTGCACTTGTCCTCTTATCCATAAACATGGTATCTATCTCATTACCATCCGCTGCCTCTAGTTTTGCTCTGTTACCATTCTGCACATGAATTAACAACATAAGTTTAGAAACAAATGAACAATGCAAACATGCCAATTAAATGTATAAGTGTTTACCATATCATTTGGTCCCAGTTCCTGTCAACAGTATGTTTTAAATCTAAATGCTAGTTATGTTGACTTGAAAAAAATAATGGTGACCAATCTCAAAAACGAAAATATGATTAGATGAACACTGGGTTGTAAAGTGCATGGCTGCTATATTTCACACCATTCACTATCTTGAATAGAAACACATTTCTCTGGCATTTGTTATTGGAAAGCTTTTACAAACAGGGGTATTGTACATAGCAGCACAGTACTGACAAAAATTAATAATACATCAAGTTAACTGTACAACTTGTAACTACATGATGTATAGATTGAACATGTAGAATGTGAGATAGACTTGATTATGTGTCTATGTGCAAGTGCTTGTTATGTACTAACATGTTCAATTAAGTATTGCCTTCCAGACAGCAAAGCTTCACCTGCAAAAGTGAAAAGTAAGATGTTATATTATTCTGGGACTACACGTGAAGCTTAAAGTGAGAGTGAAACATGTTGGCTGATTTACACAAAGATCAAAGGCCATTACAAGGAGCACAACAAGAATACACAGTCATTATTACATGGTTGAGAAATGACATGCTGTGTACATGCAGTTAAAAAAATAGCTTTGTGGAATGTGCAGGGTTAAGAAAAAAGAAGTGTTTCCCAATCAGCCCTGGGCTTCTCATTAGAGCCATGATTAATGTGTTAGTTGAAGTAAGTATAGAAATTGTAAACATACCAAATCCACTCTGTAAAAGACCAGTAGATCCAGGATAGACCAAGGGTCGACCAACAGAGTGTGCAACAAAATACCTGAAAATAACAAAATCCATAATATGTACAGTTACATATGCTGTCAGAGATGCCATAATATAATAATATAAAATCTAGTTTATATTGAAGTTTGTATGTTACTGATCTGTTGATTACAAGACACATTACTAAAACAAGACAGCTGTTTGAAGTAGCTATGTTTAGTTTTAATTAACTGTTCTTTGGGATTCAAAGACAATTCCCCTATACACTCGCTGAGAGCAACAAGGGGTAACGTCTGAGTGAAAGTATAGTGTACAGTTCTGAATTTAAGAGCTGTTGTTGGTGACTGACTTTGTAACAATCTAAGTGGGAATCATCTTTAGAGACAAGTAAAAAATATTTTTTAGTTTCAGTTTTGACATGATATTATAAGTTTTAAAGGTTGCAAAGTTTAATTATAGTTATTAGCTGTTTCAAGTACGTTTTGATCTGCCTATTGTTAGTCAAAAAAAGATGCCCTGTTTGAGGTCTGGTCGTCAATTTTGCTCACATTTTGTTCAGATAACAAACGATGGTATGTAAGATGGTAGTCGTTAATGGCACCTGTTGAGAACTGCTTGTTCTAAGTTTGTGTACCAGCTTTCCAGCATCAGTTATCAAAGACTATTTGTACTATGGGTCAAGTTTTCATAATCTCGACTCCTAGTCAATTCTGTGGTTAGTAAGGGGGGTAAGTTTCTAAAGAAACTGTGGTGCTGCGTCGGTGGGAATTATAACAATATAATTTGGTTTTATCAACTGGGTTGATAATGTCAATTGGCCACTGTAAAGAGATTCAATTGCTGACGTTTCGAGCGTTAGCCCTTCGTCGGAGCGAATCCAAATCGATTCGGAGCGAATCCATTCGCTCCGACGAAGGGCTAACGCTCAAAACGTCAGCAATTGAATCTCTTTACGGTGGCCAATTGACATTATCAACCCAGTTAATAAAACCAAATTATATCTGTGGTTAGTAAGTTTATCATGTTCAGAAAAGTAATCACTCTAGCACCAGTCTCCCTTGAAGTTATTTTTTAATCAACTCAGTGTAACTTCAGCAAACAACAGAGAAGACTATTAAAGCAGACATGAATGTAAAAATATCGAAGCTTAAAAATTTAATAACAATAAACGGTATATTTTACAAGGAAGACAAAAAGTTAAGTTAAAAAAAACATTAGACACAACATACATGTAAGTACAAACATTGGAAAGTGTAAATTACCTTAGAAAGTCACAAGGCCAAGATCCAAGGAAGGAGAAAAATCCAGAAGGTCTACTACGAGAAGTGACATTTTCTGACCCCCTACGCATGCTATGGCTAAAATACAACAAAGGTAAAAGAAGTAATTATTAAATCTTGCTATCGACACACATCAGCAAAATTACCCATAACATTATTGTACACTGATTTCCTTTGTTTTAACTTCCTGGACCATTATTGAGTTTTAGAACCGTTTTTTTACAAAACAACTAAGAATTTAGGGTCACTTGGATCCACCTTATTTACATGTGTTGGGACCTTTTGAATAAAGAGGAATAAGATAATAGATGATAATAGTCGTCTACATCCTTTGACAACATTCTAGTGGCTTCTACTTCCAATGGTCATTCAAACTGAAAGAATTGAGGCGGCAGAGCTGGCAGTTTGATCAAAGAGAAATTTTGAGGTGCACAGCACTTGACAACTCTGTCTCTTGATCACAGTCCTTGAATTTCAATGGACCAGTTCAAATGGATTCCATTACAATGAAGTCAAAAAGATGCAAAAACCGTTGTCAAAGTTTTGTCAAAAACTTTGTATATCAGCAACTATATACTGGTGCCCAGCACTGGGAATTAAAGCAATACTTACTCAGCTTTGGACTCATCCCACTTGTAGTCCACAGGCCAAGCATCAAAACTAAAGTCATATAACCCAAGCTTTTTCTGCAAATACACCCACGTACATAAATCAATTGCAAGGCTTATTTGATTTCTCTGAAGCATATTTCTATTGACACACCAGACCTTATTTTCTTCATTATTGTTTAATCTTGTTTCCTCTAAGAGAGCCAGAAATATTCTGTAATCTTGATTTCTAAAACGCCCATATCCTGAAATTGAAGTAAACATTGCATAAAAAATATTATAAAATAAAACAAATTATGTTCCAAACCAAAAGAATCGAATTTTCCCATTATTTGAGTGAACAACTAACTAAAATTAATTATAATTTCCTGCACGTGTACACAAGATTTTCATTTTGAAAACAAAATTTATTATCACTGATAAACACAAGTTTGTTGTTCTGGAATTTAAAGACAACCCAAAGCCTGCTAAAATAGTGATAAAATCAATATTGAATTGATTTGATGTAATTACAACTATCTTTTGGTATTATTCCCACTTCTATTACATGCACTCTTCCTTTCCTCACCACGTCATCGGGGATCCCCTCAATACACTTTGCTATCGTCTCAGGCTGCACTTGCTACTTACAGCCTTGCTAAGAAAACCGCGAACACCTGAAATGTTTCAGGAATGTTGATTGTGCAGTGACCAATCACAATAAAGTTCAGGACATGCAAACAAACCTCAAAACCACAATTAATTACCATTGTTGTTTGCTGTTTGGTTTTCTCACACCTGATTGGCTTTTTCTTTGCAACACAATAACATTCCATATTTCTGGTGTTCAGGGTTTTCTTAGCTTGGCTGTATCTAAGTGGGGTACGAGTGCTATTAGGGGACTACAATGGGTAGTCCAACACCTCATATAAACCTATTTTTTCATTTGTTCTCCTTGACAACAGACTTCAATGTTATCAGGGCTAGAGGCTTTGTTTAGGATTGCTTTCTATTGTTTCCACGCTCAATGGTATTACCGCTTCAACGAGGTGCTACTTGACCCACTACAACCGGCTATCTAAGAGAGTAAGCCCTGTTAAGAAATATGAAAATTTTACCTCTAATACACAATGCTCCAAATATAACCATCAGCCCTGTGCCAATAAACCTGGACAAGCTTATCAAACCTGCATGGCTTAACAGACCTGGTGAAGACACAATCAATCAGTGGCTAGATTATAATTTTTATCCACAACTTTACCTTTATAACACACAAACTCTTAGCAGACCTTTATGGTTTCAAATTACCATGTCTGTGGGCTGTGGTTTGTAGGTTGCCATCTATCTTCACTTGTTTGATTCCTTTTTTCATGACTGGTGTTGTAATTATGATTGACAGTAGTGAAAAGGGCTATGGCAGTGTAGTAACAGAGCTCCAAGCTCAAGTTTTTCAGAGGTTGCCTTCTGGCAACTTCTTTTTGTAAAATGGTCACCACTACAAAAATGTTGGTCGTCAAAGGGAAAGCGTTTTATAAACAGGACACCTCATGTCAGTTTACATGAAGCAAAACCACTGACTTTCCTGAGCCAAATTCAAAATCATTCAAAGAATGACTCAACGAAGTTGTTTTCATTTGCAACAGAGTTTTTTGACCAACTGCTCTAATTATCGTGAAGAAAAGCAAATCAAAGATTAAAGAAAACAGTTAGGGAAGACAAACACCCAAAACAAGTCAATTCTCGTGCTGTACAGTGAAATCATAGTTAATAGAGGAGACTCCTCTATTAACTATGGTGAAATGATTAAAAGAAACGGAAAAGAAAATGTGGTTTCCAAAATTCATAGTGGCTTCCCGATCGAGGACCACTGAGGACACCAAAGAACACAACAAACAGGTCAGTCAAAACTATGATTTATATGCAAATGGATAGGGGAATGGGCGACCAATTGCATAAACGTACAGACAAATTTCTAACAAGCTTACAAGTCCTTTGCACTGAAGTGGTCGCCACTTTGGCGACCTGTTTGACAAACTTAATCGCCAAATTCTTTTTTCACTTGCCATGCCGACCAAAATGGTCACAGCTTGGAGCGCTGAGTAAGGTTTTGAAGTTCAGAGTTCACACGTTATTGAAAGACACAGTAAAACAGTACATGTACATGGTCGAAAAATTGTGAAGATCAACTTTTATTTTTTACTAGGACTGGTTTCAAAGCAGCTTTACAGCTTACTAATCTTGACTAATAAAATGCTGATAACCTGTACACAGTAGTTTGTCTCTAGTCCTGGGAGGGAACAACATGTGTACACTACACTCTGAATTTTTTACGAGGGGGTACCTTCTCATACAACTTCAAGTATAAAGGGTGATACAGACCTTTTCTCAAGAGATAAAATCCTAGAGCTGGTGCAGTAAACAAGGAAGTTGAATAACAAACAGACCAAGCCAATGATAACTAAAAGAAAATAAAAAAGGGTCTATCCTAAGTTGCTTAAAATTCATATCATTAAACGTTCTACGTGAAACAATATCTGAAAACAGCTTTTACTAAAAAATAACATGTTTTTATAGCTTTAATGTATATGTACTGTGCCTCTACTTTGTTCCAAAATATTTCATTTTTTCATGTTAAACAAGATCAGTATGTCTTATTTTCTTTATAATTTTCACCATAGCTGATTGGGAGAACCTATAGGATTCAGGGGGCCTGGAGATATTCCCCCTCAGGAAAGTTTACAAATTTAGGTTCTCTGGAGTGCCTTCCCTGCATTTTGGCATCATTTCTGAGTTATTCTACAAGGTCTTTAGTTGTCTCTTTCGCTTGGCTGCCATTTTGGAGCTGCTAAATGGAGTACGACTACTGGCCTGATGAGTCTGCATGACACTCAGTGAAAGACCGGGAGAGACAGCATACAAGAGGAAAAGTGTAAATACATGTATTTATTGTGACAGTTATGTTTTATACTCTGATCACAAAAAATCTAAAGATTAGCATATTTTCCCTCGATTTCAGACAAATTAGGAATATTTTGTAATAACTGGGAGAGCAGGAGGGTTGGAATCCCTGATTACCCTTACTAGCACACCGAAGGCGTTAGGAATAACCCCCCCCCCCCCCCCAACAACAAAGGGTCTCGAAAAAGTAACACTCCGTGGAATTAAATAGGTCAGTTTATGGTAGAACTAACAACAAAAGAGGCCCTGATTTGCTTTGTAGAAGTGGTTAGTGCAAGATAGCTTATGGAAGAGGTTGTTAAATTTATACAGTACGACAGTGGGGTCGGATAAACAATGGAATGTCCCAAGATAGCCACTCCAACGTACACTTTCCGCACTGCATCACTTACCGCACGTATAACTCTCGCGCCACATTGCTCCAATCCATTTGCCTCGTATGCTCTACTCTAGAATACCGTAGAGTATCAATCAGAATAAATTCACCAGAAACATTATCACTGACGAAATCCGGGCAAAATTTATCTCCACATTGCGAAAACGAAAGTATGACATCAAAATTTATTATGCAAGACAGGTGTCCAGAAACTTTACTCATCAACGCCCCATACCTAGCAACTCCAACTACTGTTGAAAGAATCAACACTTTTCACAAGTTATACGATTTCAACGCCTACCTGTCGACTATTTCTCGTAAAAATTCGATGCAATTGAGGACCTACTGCACAACGATAGAACTCCGCCATATTCGAGGGTTCAATTTCGACCGCTGACCTAATTAACCTCGTCCTCAGTTTTGCGACCATTCTCGTCCCCAGAGCCGCTTGTCCCTCTTAGCCGGCTGGGCCTGTGCACGAGGAACAAGTGGCTCTGGGGACACACGATTTGACTCGCTGAAATCAAACAAAGGGAGTCCAATCACATCAGCCGTTTTAAACGGGCTAACGCTAAAGGGTTTTTTTAAAAACGGCTGATGTGAATCGAGAAAGTGACCCACGTCTTTAGGCTTTTCGAGTTCTTTATTTTTATTTTTCACTTTTCCTTTCTCCTGTCCTCCTATCTTTCTTATGCTTTTGTTGGCCTTTTACTGGGCTTGCTTTCGGTTCAAGAATTGCCATGAAAGCATCATTGAGACGGGAAATACCGGTACTCAACATGGAGTAGCCAAGGGTAAGTGAGGGAAATTTTCCTCCTAGTTTTTGGCGGAAAATTCTAAGCGTTTTCCTGCATATTTCAAGCTCCATTGGCCCAATCAATATCATCTGGGTATCATGATCATTGGAAAGCTCTTTTCCTTCTGTAGAACTGGGATAAATGGGATTCGTATTTTGGTCAAAGCTGATGATGTCAGAAGCGGAACAAAGGTCAAGGTCTGCCACGGCCGGTTACGGCCTGTTTAGGAGTCAATGGGTTAAAGCTCTTGAAGCCACAATGGCAATTCCAAAAAGTGGGAATTGGAGCCATCATTTACAAGAGCATTAAATAAGCCATTTGTGAATTCCCTTTTCCTTCTGTGTCAAAAAGAGTCTATGTGCAAAACCATTCACATGGAAATGTTTCCTTCACATGAAAATGAAAATGCAGGTAACTCATTTTTCATGTGGCTAGTTTCACACTTGGACTCGTTTTGATACTGGGGCTAAAGAAAACTTGGAAATGGCCTATTACAGAGTTTGAACAAAACTTTAAAAAGCGTGGTGTTACGATGGTTGTAACTAGACCTGTTTGCATGGAGAGCTTTGGCTATATAATAAACTACCAAAATGTCACCAGTAAATTTCTGTATCTGAAGTTACATTGTATGTCCATGTTTTGTATCTTTATTTTTTATATACATGATGTAAACAACATCTTAGTGACAGTTCTGACAACAAGAAAGTTCTGCTAACCAAGTTTTTGGAAAATACAATAACTGAACAATTAGTCTGGTTTCCACACTAATGTTTTGAAATTCATCACATTTCTTTCTCTCTTGTTCTCAGAAGTCTTGTAAAAGAGTAATGTTTTTGTGGCGAACTTAGTCAGCAAGTACCACCTTAATTGTTACCAGTGGCAACATGATTGGTGCATTCATCTGAAGAATGCAAGTTATCCCATCATGGGATTTGCACAACTGTTAAATGTCTTTGTATATGAGGTTGTATTTAGGAATGTTCTGTGGATCTATGGGGCTGTTCACAATTAGCTTGCCTCTTAGCGCTCCTCTAAGGATGACTTCCACCAAGTCAATAAAATCTTGTTTGGTTTTAAAGCTGCCAATAAACTTGGTGTGGTCTGGTGTTCTGGTAAAAAAAAATAACAGTTACTGGAATAAGATAATTCTTAGACTTCAGAGTTAGCCAGCAATGACAGACTGTTTAAAGATAGGTTTGAAGCCTAGTCAATTAAAGAAGAGAGAAGTTACATCTATTCAATAAAAAAGAACATTATTTTATCAGAAATAAGGTTCAAACTATTTTCCAGAATAAGTTGAATCTCTGTGGAATTCTCCTTTCCACAAATGGTGAAATGAATATGCTATTTCAGAAAATATTATCCAAACCCCAAACCTTATTTATTTATTTAACCTAGTTATGTCATGAAGTATGTTAATGTAAGTATAGTGGAACACTCAATTTCTCAACTCTCCCAACAACTTGAACCAAAGTTGTTTCCCTTCTGAACACTGTAATTCCAACTTTTAACTTGTCAATTTATTGTTTGTTTTTTTCTCTAAGGGCCACGTCTAAATTATTGCAAGATCTTATGAGAAAACAGTACCGTGAAATACTGTAAAACAATAAACAGAAATATGATGGAATATGTAAAAAAACACTTTATATGCCCTGACCTCTCTCATTCTTCCATTCTTGCACTGAAACAGTTAACATTTTTGTGTGTTTACAAATTTGATTCAAACAGTTCATCTTGAGTCAAAAATATTGTTCAATTTTTCATACACAGCTTCACTATTTTTTATTCTTGCTCTTTGCAGAAAATTAAATTCCAAAGCTCTGCATGTTCTCAAATGCAAGAAAATCAAATGTTTGCTTGTTTCTGCCTTACCCATAATCAACTTTCATATGCTGTCCATTGAAGAAGAAAACAGTTGCTGGAATCAGAGTAATGTCAAAGTAATGTGTGTAGACCGGCACTGTGTCAACATCCACAATGTATATGTCAGCCATACGAGAAACATCATGCGACGTCTTGGCCAGCTATTTTGTCAAGGCAAAACAATGCATTATAAAATCAGACAAATGTGCAGTCATGCATAAAACTGAAATTTGTGGATAGAAGTGAAAAGCAGTTTTCTAATGCATATGGGCAGAACATCCTTCAACAGGTTACAAGATGGCATTTTTACCATTTTTGACTCTTGGATTTTCGACCTGCTAAAAGTAGCAGCATCCCTACCCTCCCTTAGGTCTGGTTTTCATTTGTTGGGAAAATGTCCCATATCATCAGGAGTTTCCCTGTTTCCCAATCAAGCCAAAATTTGTAAATAATCAGAAAATCACCAGACCTTCGTCACAAATTTTCCTGAGATTCACAATTTGGGACTGTAGGAAGAACAATTAACAAACAAGCTAAAACTATCAGCTATGTCACAACAGTCATAGCAGACAATTTTGAGTTTTTATATGATGGGAAGGGTCTGAGAATGATCGCCAGCCATAGCAGAAATCTGGGACATGGTGGGAAAACGAAAATGCTCATGAGTTTCCTGATTTCACGCTGACCATCCAGATGATCAGGGATAAATGTATGTATGTACCAGTATGATGTCTATGACTTTGAGTTTTCATTAGTCAGCAAAATCTGGGGGAGTGGAAGGGGGGGTGTGAAGGGTTTACCTCCGTGAACTATGAGGCCTTCCAAGGGGAGTAGCTGTGTCGCAATGTCGCTTGCTTTTGGATCATGTCACTTGTCACATTTTAAAAATCCCCATTTCGCCAATTTCCAGGGCCGTGTCACATGTCGCTTTTACCCCTTGGGAGGCCTCAGCTATTGTTTTCTGCTCTATATTGTTTTTAGGTTCTTTGTGGTCTTGTTTTTTTATGTTTTATGCCAATGGCTAAAAAGTAACCTTGACTTCAGTGGTATGAAAAAAAAAATCATGTGAAAGCTCTAGTTGTTAAAAAAAATGATAATCTAATTATGCTTGATGTTTAGAGGGTGGGGAGTTCACTCTGAATTTCACTGCATTTCACTGACAATAAAAGTGAATGCCCCGGGTATCCCGCAATAGGGGGTGGCGGCGGTTTCAAATGACTGGTGCATAAGCTAACTTGAGAAAATGCAAAACACATAATATTATGCGGTCAAACAAGGATACAGATGAGTTCGTTATCTCCTTACAATATCATCAAGCTGTTGACAAACTGTGTCAGCCTCTCTCCCGAACCTCAGCACGAGAACCTTGTCCTCACAAGTCTTGATTGCATTGTCTACATCCTTCTTTGTGCTCAATTTGTTCAGCACGAAACTCATGATTCACAAGTGACAAAGGAACGACAAACCAACGAACAACAGAGCACACTTCCTTATTCATGTAAGTCGACTTACAGTATCCTTATAGCCAACAGATTAGAACTGGTAACGAGTGCGTGGCAAGGAACGCCTGGCGGAGAGGAACTTGTGTGCAATCTTATCTACTATTTATTTTTCAGCAAAGAAATGGTGTAGTTATGATTGTTACCGTTCAGTTTGTTTTCTGCTTTCTCAAGGAAGTATTTCATTCGCTGCTTTGGAAATACAATGAAGGACATTCAGGCGATCGTGAGCGCGTAGTAGAAGACGTGATCAACGAACCTGATGTTCAAGGTGAGCAGAGCATTGTTGACCTTTTACAATGTTGACCTTTTTCACCTAAAATTCACTAACCTGTTTTAATGTTTGATACAGGAAAGCACATAGGAAGGAGAGACGCTAGGGGTATCAATGGTGACTTAACAACCCATGATTTGAAACACGGTTTAACTTTGCAATCAGGAAATACAAAGAGCTGTGAAAATAGTTTTCATTTAGCTTTAGCTGACACAAAAGCAGCACACGAGAAGCCCGTGTTCAGTTCTACAGACATGAGTTTAGAGGAAAATTGGGATAACGACATCGTAAATGATGACAGAACTAGTTTGCAAACTCACAATACAGATTGTTATCATCATGAGAAGCCAGAGAATAATTTTTTTCTTGGTGTAACTGGTAATAAGGATTTGTTCTGTGAAGAAACATCATCAACATATTCATCTGATTCGGATGCTTGGGTAGGAGGTACTTCACAGGATCACCAAACAAGTTATACAAGATCTCTCCACCTTGTGTCAGAAAGAGACTGGCTAGATGAACTTGAGTCACTTTATTTTTCAGACATGATCACAGAACTCAAGCTACTTCTTCCAAGGGCTTTTGAAGCCAGCAAGAATTGTTTTGATTTTGTTATTTATGTTGTCAAATTTGCTGACTTTGACATTCAAGCTGGCAAAAAGTCACTTGCATATCTGACTGTTGTTGAGTTTGAAGCATGGCTGAAGTCAAAAGCTGAAGGGAGAAGCATTCAAGAAGTACAGCTGTTAGGTTATTGGCCTTCTGACAACCACAAGGACTTGGCTTTGGAAGCTGTTGTATCCTCCACTTATTTACTTTTTGAACCAATAAAAAGGACATTTCAACTTGATTCAGGAGAGAACAGTTTCTTGACTAAACATGTGAGATTTTTAATGCATTCCAAGAGAAAATATAAAGAGGTAAGTACAAAACAAAATATTGTCTCTGGTAAATCAAACATGAAAATATATTTGAAGTTAAGAAATCATTATGCCTATCAAATTTTCTTGGCTGAAAGGGTTTCCAAAATTTCTTGCCCACGGTGCCTCGCTGACGATCTTTGTATACTGGAGCTCTGCTAAAAATTAAATCATCAAGACTTGTTTCAAAATGTTTTTTTTCTACTGACAGGCTGCCACTATAGCATACAAGTTAAAACTTCAACCACATTTTGAAGTGACTGAGGTAATAGTTTTGGTTCTTTGATAGTCATACATATTGGGTTGTTTGAAAATTTCTGACGAGCATCCCCGTCATTTTATAGGGGAAAAAACAATTACTTACAGGGAAAAAAGAGAAAAAATAAGCTAATAAACTAATTAAACACAAAAAAATTTATAGGAGAGCATTCTCGTGTTTAAGCCCCCCTCCCCCCCCCCCCCCACACGCACACACAGTCTTGTTTTGCAGGATGTGCTTGGTGGTGAGCCTTGTGTGGCTCAATGACCCCTAGAGCTAAATTGTATGCAAGATTGGTCAAGGGGTGAATGACATTCTTTATCTTGCTGGCATTAGTTTGGGCATGGGGCTAATCATCTCATTCCATATTAGACAGTCTATAATACATGTTGCTGGGATATTAATGATGGGGATTAATGGGCTCCTGTTTCCTTTTTACTTTTTTTTCAATTATATTCCCCTCATTTCATAGTCTTCCTCCACTTGTCCAAATCCTGGACATTAGACAATCAATCTTGACTCAGGTGTTGCACTCCCTGTGCAAATCAACCAACCCAACATGTTAAAGCTGGTCATTTATATTAATCAGTTTGCTTGGTAATTACAGCCTCTGATACCCAAGGTTGTTGAAATTAAATTAATTTAAAGTGTGATCAATAAATAGTCTTGTATCTAGTATTATTTTTAAATTGCTAATTTTTTGTCTAGATTTTATTGCCTTTGATTATTTTGGACAAGCTGCAATTAGCAGAGAGGTATGTCTGGTACTACCAGTACACTGTTGACTTAACATTTTTGAGACATTTGGTTAGTTGTAGAGCAGCACGGAAATTTTTTCATTGTCCTTCTTCTCACTAATCCCATTTTTTGCACTGCTCTCCAACTAACCAAACAGCTGAAAGACCTCAGGTGTAGTTTAAACCAAATTTTCTCATCCTGGTTCTCTATCCTACAGTCACAGAATCTAACCAGATTGAGTGGACTGAATCTATATATGAATATTTTGTGCTACCTGTTTTTTATTATACCAAACAAGAAAATCAAATTGAGGAAATCTGACCTGCAAGTGCTGAACAACCCATGAATGGTGTGTAGTTCTGGACTGTACTGTAGGTATATGTGTAGGCACAAATTTTTCACATTACCAGTAATGCCATACAAATGCAAGAATTTACGAGGCAGGTTCCAGTTATGGTAATTATAAGCTAAAGGTGGAGCAATTGCTTAAATTGGAAATTCACTGTGATGATCATTTTCTCACTGTTAAAAAACTGTTAAAAGTTGTTTAAAAATGATTTGATTTAGCTATGTGGCAGGCTGCCCTTCATCTTTGCAATTGTTCATGAAAATGGTTGATGATTTATGTGCCATGACAGATGATGAACTGGAGCTGGTTGTTGAGTAAGTGATATTAAAAATTAATGCCCACAGTCAAAAATACTCTTCATAAACCCAGAACTGTATTCATTTGATTCTTTGTTTGATGCACCCCCAGTTTTTTATGTACTTCGCACTAATTTTATTTTATAATAATTGTTCACTGGGTTTTGATTTCTGCAAGGATGGACCACTTGTAGTCTTAGATGGGGAACTACAGTATGGTGCACTAAATCTTCATTAACCCCTGACCCCACTGGTCTTTGGTTTGTTTGGTCCTTTGTATATATCATGCACACTCAGACAATTGTATCTTGTTCAGAAAAGCTATATCACCAGCACCAAAAGATCACAGGCTGAAGAACAAGACTCTTGTCAAGTTAGGAGAGAGGCTGGTGAAGATGTTTAACTTGAAAGCAGGTTCACTGGCTTTCCTATATTTATTTATTTTTTTTTTTTTTGCACTTGACGTCAGCCATGGGTAAATATATGAGATGGTGCTCTATTTAGAGGGTTTTAGATTTCTACAATTCTTGGTTCAAGAATTTGCTGCAGTGTGTCCACATATAATTGAATCCCTATAATAATTATAAAGTATTATCATTCCTCTCACAATGGAGTGGGAGGTGAGGTGCATAATGTTTAGTATGCTGGACTCTGGAGTGCACACTTTTTACAGTGCAACTCGCCTAAGTGGAACAACTCAAACAAATTTGTGCTCTCTAATTGGCTAACTTGTCAAAAAAGTTTGTTGGGTGGCCGCACTAAGGCGCGTCATGCTGTAATAACTTTGACGGTGCCTCTCTCCACCCAAGTGTATAAATGGGTACCTGTGAAATTGGAATAAGCTCTGGTAGTATAGGCCGCTTGGCACAAGGCTTTATTTCATAATGGAGTCACTTGTGACATGATTCGATAGCGTTGTCTTTCTCTGGTTGTCTGCTCCAGAGAAGCTGTCTGAAATTCAGGGAAGACATTTCAATTAAATATTGTCAGTCTTCATCAGGTGATAAGGTTGTCATGACTTGTTAATGTAACCTTATGAAGCATGATGCTCGACTGTTATTGGTTGGTTCTCAACAACATCGATTGATGCATTTCAATCCTCGTTGTTCCTGTTGGTTGGTTCCTCTGCACTTCACTGTTTTGCAGTTCTCCTGTTGTTGTGTTTTTTAATCATGGACATATACATGCTTCTGGAATTTCAATTCCTTTATCCCTGTTGATAACAACTTGATGGCAAAATTCATTGAGTTAATAACAAAACCTTTTCCTCTTTGATTCCAGAGAATTTCCCTAATATATACAAGGAAAAGAACTTAAGTGGACTGAGATACCTCCTGCAGAAGAAATATTCAGAGGTATTAACATTTACTTAGAGATGCTCTAGAGCAGAGATGTTGTGAATGTGCAAAATTAATGTTTTTATTTGAATATTAATTAACCTTGCTAAGGTGAACTGTTGTATTTTTTCTAGAAGCAACCATTTAGTCAGAAATGGGACAATCTCATTGAGGTATTGTAAAGCTGTATTTTGCTTGATACATGTAGTTCACTTGAAGCATATTTACAGGTCCCTAAGAATTAACATAACTTTGGAAACCAGGTTCTTACATGCATAAATATTATGATTGGTTTCAAGGGGATATTACAGAATTTATACCAAATTCAGCCTACTTCCCCCTGCTTCACTGTTTGCACACACTGAAAAAAAAACATGCCTGAAGATAATGTATTTTGTGATCAGCCATTCTTGTGCATTTGCCAACAGACTGCTCTTGGGGATAACAAATGGCTGCAACACAAACTGATAGAGAGTTTAGTTGAGTTTGATGATATTGAAGAAGCTGCCAGATGGACCATGTTTTATTGTCTTCCTCTGGAATCAGCTCATCCTTTGGTCAAGCAGCTTATTGATTCCTGGTAAGATAATCAGTACTTTAATGGCCTGAAAAAGAAAATCATCCTGAAAAAACAACAACCCTCTCTCTTTGCATCCTTTTATTCGGAAGGCCAGTGGAGTGGGGCGGTATAGGGAATGGCGTCCCTCACAAATTTGATGAGGAGGAGAGCAGGCGAGCAAAGGCCATAGGGTTGGCATAAATTAAAACGAGGCTAACTCCTTGACTCATGGCACCATGGGGCATAACAATAAAACTATAAAATAATTTACAGGAGGTATTTTGACTGTTGCGCCTGCAATCGGTTGTAGACGGTAACCAGACCTTAAAATATCCACAACGACGACCTACATGTAACTCTATAGAGATCCCTGCACTGTCTCTAATAGGCTGTTCCTTCGTTTTGAATTTTTTCGTGCAAGAGGAACCAATCACAAGGATCTCTGTAAAGCTACGTCACCAGGATGAAATTTTAAGAGTGGAATCTCGATAGGCCTTTTAATGGTACGTGTGTAGGAGGGAGGGGGTGAACGTTACGCATGAAGAAAGATATGCACGTTTGGAATGTCTCGAAATAACACTGATTTTCACCTAAAGATACCATCAAACTGAAAGTTGATACAATCTTCTTATTGGTTCTTGACTTCAAAATAACTACGACTCTACGAGTGCTTTTACAAAGATAGGTTACCCGACTGTGCTTCTCTGTTTATTTTTAAGGCAAGCTACAAATGAAGATTGTGACGACTGGGAGGCTGAAATGGAAGGAAAGTCAGAACCCAGAGCATTCGACGACGAGGCTTTTGCAACAAGTTCAACATTTACAAAATTCTATCGGTTGCCGTTGCCTTTTGACAGGATATTCTATGTAGACAATGCCCAATCTTTAAGCGAATGTACGACGGTCCTATGTGTGGTAAGTTGCGTGTTCTTTTAGTAAAGGAGTATAAGGCGGAGGTTGATTTCAAGCTGTGAAATGTAGGGGAAAAAGAATTGTGAAAATAAAATATCCCAAACGTCTTACAAAACCACAACGAAAATGACACTACATACACTACAGCAAAAAATAAGCACCCCAAAGTGTCTTGCTCATGTGGTATCGTAAAATTCTTATTGCCTGCTCGAGCATGAAGGTAGCTCCAACATTAAGCTTATGTTGTATTAGTCGTAAAAAGAAAATTGTCTGGAGCATTGACTAATAGGAACTTTTTATCTTCTTCTTCAGCCCGGAAATGTTGTCGGATTTGACACTGAATGGAGACCGACAATGTGTCGCGCTGGAACTGATGAAAGGTTGGCCAGTGTTATTTAAGCCCTCTTAGCCAATGAAACTGGGTTGTGAACCAGGCATACCTTAAAGCAGAGTAGTTAAAAAGAAAAGTCACCTAGTAAGACAACGCATCAAATTCAAACCAGTAAACATGTTATTCCTTACATGCAAGAATCAAGCCTTTGGAAAGTCTATTATTATGGACTTCTGGAACAAGTTAAATTAAATAGTGTTGTAAAATAACAGAGAGAATTCTCGTGTGCTCATTGGTTAAAAATAATGGTCGATGAGAGTGCACACCATGAAAATAGACCAATTCCGATATATTAAAATTCTAACATGACGCCGAGGCTTGGGGGAATAAAACAAAAGAAATTATTTATTCATCCCTAAGCCTCGATGCAAAATCTTTTGTTTTATTCCCCTAAGCCTCGGCGACATGTTAGAATATTAATATATCGGAATTACGAAAAAGGGACTTATCGAAAAACAGCGTTCGAGTAGCTGTGAAATGCCAGCTGGAACATTTCACGTACAATCATCGGCTTCATGTGGAAAAATGCAATGTTATGAGCTGTTACCTGCACGCGATTTCGCGCTGATTATCCATCTAATTCGCCCTCTAAATTTTGTGTGTTTTATCGAAACAGAAAAGAGGCAAGCATCTGCTGGAAACGTAAACGGGTATATGTATTGTACAATGTACTTCTTTTTGGTATTTTTTCTAGACTGGCGATCATTCAACTCTCCACTCGGAATGAAGTGTTTATCTTGGACATGATAGCGCTGACGGACAACGTCAAGGACTCAGAAATGCAACAATTTGCAGAAAATTTCTTTGCTAATCCTCAAGTCCTTAAACTAGGTACATCACTTGTATACATATTTTTGTTAATATTTCTTTTCTGCAGGAGAGTGTAGAATTTAAGCTCAAGTCTAGGAAAATGACTTTTACGATTAAGTTCGAAACGTTTGGGTTGCGAAGGGGTGGTGATTTGTAAGTCTTCAGTCTTCGCCTGAACTGATCGACATACAGTGCGCCCCCACCCCACCCCCAAACTGCTAGCAGTTGTGAAATGTTTGTTACTTAAGCAATAGACCACACTTTCTATGGGTTTATAGGGGTAATAACCCACACGGGATGTTTGGGAGAACATGAGAAAAGTTTGTAAATCACTCGCCTGCGGCTCGTGATTTACAAACTTTTCTCGTGTTGTCCCAAACATCCCGCCTGGGTTATTACCCCTATAAACCCATAGAAAGTGTGGTCTATTGCTTTTATATAATAATTCAGAAGACGCGCGATTTTTCCATGGGTTTACCGGCACAATAAACCATAGCTGATTGACCAATCAGAGCGCCCGCATTGATTTTGTTATTATATAAATCATAATCAAAGGACTTGTAAGGAAATTTTTGATTACAAGTGAACGTTTCTCAGTATAATAAAGTGCAATCCCGCCCTACGATCATCTCGTTAAATAGCCACCTCGTTATTATGGCCACATTATTTTGCCCCGGAATAAAGCTCTGATACAACGAGATTTTTGTGTCCCGCTGGTGACCGCATTAACAGGGTTTCGGCTATAGATGTTAGAAGTCGCGGTAAATGTTTGCTTCATGGAGGATTTCAACACGTTTCTATCTGTGGCAGGTTACGGTGTTGATAGTGACTTTCGTAACTTGGTTTCCTCCTGTCCTCTGTACGAACACGCTGTGAAGCATTTGGCTCGGTTTGTTGACTTGTGTCCACTTAGTAAGCAGGTAAGCCAGGGTGAGAAGTGTCTTTGGGAGGGCATGTACTAAAATCAGAAACACCGGAACACCACAAAACACGGAACACCGGAACACCCCAGGAACACCCCGGAACACCACAAATATCATAAAATGCCAATAAATTTCTGGTGTTCCGGGGTGTTCCGGTGTTCCATGTTTTGCGGTGTTCCGGTGTTCCTGGTTCTAGTACATGCCTATGTACTATGAATCAAGGAAGCGAAGTCCTTGTTTTGTTGTTCAGCCACTGAGTAGAACAGAGAAGCTAAATGCGGTTTTCTGTCGCAAAATCAAGGTACGCTGTCAACACAGCTTTAACTGTTAACCAATTACGACTCGAAGCAAAAACGTGCTATTGGCCTAAAACACAGGATAACGCGCGAAAGCCAAGTCACGATTAGTTTTTGCTCCTGATTGGGTGAGAAGATGGCATGTTTAATCTGATTGGGCAGAGCATGTTGCACGTGGTTAGACTGTAAAATGTGCCTCTCTTTTTCGCTCTGAAGTTGGCTCGTGGCATCGCTATCCTGAACAATTTGTCGAGTGAAATCTTCGGAGAGAACAAAACTATGGCGGCTGTACGATCAAACGTGATGCCTTGAGGGTTTCAGTGAAAAAACTGTCCAGAGTTTTGCACATGGGTTTGAAACACAACAATAAAAACACAAAACCAAAGCCAACAAGGTTTTCGTTTTTACTCCAAGCTTAGTCTGACATATCTTGCTACAACAGATTCTCAACATACCAAGTGTGCGAAAGAAGGTTGGTGCCCGTATGCGCAGTGTATCTGCTAGAGAGCGTGCTTGTATTGAGGTTGAGCGGGGCTTGAGTGAGCTGGTGTTCCTGTGTCTTGGACTCCCATTGGATAAAACCTATCAGATATCAGACTGGGAAAGGCGTCCATTAAGTGAGGAGCAACTGGTATATGCAGGTACCTGTTTCTTTCAACTACTTAATAAAATATCCTTCTCGTGCCTAAAGCCTTCAGTCCTGTTGGTCAGTGACAAGGAGCGCGAGAAATCCGGAGGGAAAGTACTTGGTTTCATTTTCAATGACGAATATCTTTGGCAAACTATTCGTATGAAAATGACTTTTATTTGCATGAAAATGAACTTGCAGGCTGGACACATTTTCATATGAGTAGTTTCGTACTTAGACTCGTTTTGATACTGAGGCAAAAGAGAACTCGGAAATGACCTGTTGTCCTGTCCAAGAACAAAACTAGTGAACAACTAGGTCTCATGGTGAGGATGTTGCGGCAGCCTAATACACTGCCTCAAATATGCGTTAGTTAACCAAAACTGTGTTTATAAACACTCCATGGTTTCCCTCTGTTTAGCTTTGGATGCTTACTGCTTACTCGAAATCTATGACGTACTTAAACAATGGGTCGCGGAGTCGAGGCTACGGATCAACATGGAGCCCGCAGTCGTCCTTGGTTGGCTGCAACCAAAGAAAGAAAAACAGCGGTATGATGTGTTACTATGGTTACTTCCCTACGTACAAAATCGCGAGTCAGACAGTGGAGTGGTCTTCAACGTGTGTTCATTGATTAAAAATGCTCATAAAAAACTACGTTTTGCAAGTGTACTAGTCTATTGAGATGAAGATATAGACGGATTATGAATCTTACTAATGATTTTGCTGCTGTCTGAATGTTCCCAGGGATATCCGTACCCGACAGGGTTGCCCCATGTTCGAATAATATTTGACGTTTGTGTATTTTGTTGCAGACGCAGCAGGCGTGGGCCACCAAAGCCAGGAACCCTTTCCAATGTACGTACGATGGACACGTGAAAACGCTTACCTCTTGCGGAAATCTATTTACAGCGCGACGCGCCTAACTGTGGCCACCAACAAACTTTTTTGACAAGTTACAATTAGCCAATCAGAGAGCACGAATTTGTTTGAGCTGTCCCGCCTCCTAGGAATTTTCAAAGCTGTTCTCACGAAACCTGTCACGCTTTTAACAAGGAGGCGGGACAACTCAAACAAATTCGCGCTCTCTGATTGGCTAACTTGTCAAAAAAGTTTGTTGGGTGGTCACAGTTAGGCGCGTCGCGCTGTAAATAAGTCTACAAAAATATCCTTTGTGTGGTGTGAACATGTGACATGAACGTTGTGTTACAGTGACTGCGTATGCATTGTGTATATTACTACAAGACTAGATATGAGTGTTCCTACGTGATAGTCCCTTTACCTTCGTCCCAAGGCACACAGTATCCTTTTCAAAAATCTCCACCAAAGAAATAGTCTCCTTCGCAGCCGTTATTAGGAGAGGAGCGTTGCGTGACGACCCTAATAACGGCTGTAAAGTTGACTACCCAAGAAAGCGATTTAGAACATGTATGTTTTAGGTGAGAACCAGCGACTTCATATCGTATTAAAATCACAACCGTTTTATGGTAATTGTGTTGTTAATAATAATGATGATGATGATGATGATGATTCTGATGATGATGATGAAATGACGATGAGGACAATTAGACTACGAGCAGTTCCTTTTGTTAGTCCGTTGAACATGAAGCCTCACCCACCCCACCCTGAACCCATATTTCTGTCCTTAAGCCACAAGTCATTGAGAAACATGGGGCTAGGGGCGGGGTGGGTGGTGGTTTTCCCAGGATGATTGATCCAAAAAGAGCGCTAGTGAAATATCGAGAGAAGCTAGACGCTGTGATTTTACATCCACGCTCGAGGGACTAGCTGATAGTGAATACCAATTTTTGTTGTGATTCAAGTTCCTTGACGCATGCTCATCCTCTAAACCTTTCTTCCTTCAACAGGACATTCTTCCTCCAGCGAAGAAAAGAAAAGCCATTCCTCCTCAATCACTTAGAATCGTTGTCGATACAATGTTCCAGGGCCTGGGCCAGCATTTGAGATGCTGCGGGGTGGACGTGTTTATTTTGGATAACAATGGCGACCACGCCAGAGCAGTGGAGGTAAAAACATTCACTTTAGTGATCAGTATGTTTCTTCTCCTCATGTTACCAATACGATATTATGCCAGATAGATCGGGAGAATTAAGGACGTGATCACCGGGATGGCGATGGGCCTTTCCACCAACGTACTTGAAGAGATCGGTTGCGTGGTCTGGAGTTCTAACTCCATTCTTTTATAAATTTGATCTTTCACCAGATCGCCAAAACCGAGAAGAGAATCATCGTGACGACTGGTTTACCATACGAGCAGGTAAAATAGAGCATGCTATCTCGGGACTGTCACTCATGTCAGTTTGTATACGCGAATCATCAATGTTTCTCTCGTGAAGGATGGCTTCGGCTCGCAAAAACTCGGAAAAAACCCCAGATGATTCAACCTTTTGCCATGATTGCCATAATAAAATAATCCCCTGTGCGTGATACTCTTTTGGTAAAACGTAACCCGAGTTTTTTCGGAAAAAGAGGATTATCCCTTTTTAGCTGTACTGATTCCATGTTGGAGTTGATATTACCGGTTTTTTTTTCAGTTGCGTTCCCAGGTGCCCGAAGGAATGTGCATTTGCCTTCCAAGCGGAAAGATGATAAGACAACAAGTGTCAGCTTTGATGAAATATTTCAACGTGCAAGTCAGAAAACAAGATATCTTCAGTCGCTGCCAGGTAATACTCTCATTGTGGCTTGAAATTCTTAGGTTTGGCTGAATGACTCACTGGCGACTCTTTGTAAGTGCAACTTTGAGAAGTTTTAAGATATGCGGAGGTATTTCCAGGATGTGTTCAATGCAATTTAATCATTTGCAACTATTTGTTTGCCATTTTCAGGTATATTTAATATCCTCCTTACTTTTCGTAGGGCTTATAGTAATACTCGTGAGGCCCAACTGAAAACCGCCTTGGCAGTACGAGCCCTTGTCTAAGAAAAAGTTCTCATCTGTAATTTGCTTTAGGTGTGCAATGGAAAGGACTTCGTACATCTTCACCAGGATTACATGAGGATGGCTATGGGCATCTTTCATGGTCGTTTCCGGACCCCTTTACCTGGTTACGAGCCGAAGGACTGCCCAATAAACCTTGCGAACCTGACGTTACCTAATGGAGTGCCTCTAAAGCTTGGGCCTTTGCCTGAAGAAGTGGTTGGCAGCGTTGATATGTTCTTTTGTTGTTCGAATTGTGGTAAAGTGTTTTGGGAAGGAGGACATCACAAAAGAATTGCTACGCAGTTTTCGTATATTCTGGACAGTTCCTAGCAACAAGAAACATGATTATAAATTGCATCCGTTCTGACTTCATCAGCAGCCGGGCTAGCAAGTAAAATGGTACGTAACTATAAAAAGTCATCTATGGACCAGTGAATTTCGCTGGACAAGATTCGTGACTGCATAAAATATTTTCGTTTGTGTTCTTTTTCTCCAGTTTCGGAGATTGCTTATATGCTCGAATTGAAATTTGCTTCAGTTTTGTTGCTAGTGCTGTTAACACAGGTTCACCGTTTCTTATGATGTTAACATAACACGGTGGGAAACATATTCCGAAACTTTTCAGTCGTAAGACGAACAATAAAAGAATCGTATTCAATCAATACTCTTTTTATTTGTCTTCACTATGCTACAAGAAACACCAACACCTCACCCAGCCATAAGCTAATTTATGCCTGCGATGTTTTACAAACGTTACTTGGACAGCTAACTGATGTTGCTCTCACTCTTCAATAAAACATTTCAGTCAACAACCTTCAACGCGTCTGATGAAGGTCGACAAAAGCCATCGAAAATTTAGTTACGAACAAATAGGTCGGCTTAAAAAACCTTTCTAAAATCTTTCAACTAATTTTATTCCTACTTTTTCATATAAAACCGTTGCCTATAATGTCAATTCTGAGAAGATACTTTCAAGATAATAAAGGAAATATTATGTCTGTATCATATAGGTATAGAATAATTTCAGAGGTGATCTGGCATTCTCACTGGTCGACAAAACTGGACTTATGACGCTGTAATCACCCGCGAGGTGTTTTTACAATAACTGCAGAGATCTTGCGCGCCCATTGGCAAATTTCATTGTCAGTAAGCGAACAGGCATTGGTGGATGACGCCCTCGCGCGCGCTTTTGCTGATGTAAATGGCGAAACGCTGCCCGCCATTTACATCGGCCAAATCGTACCGCGCGCTATTTGATAACTGTTGTAAGTAGTGTTATAGAAAACTTAGTAAACGCAACCAAATGTCAACTCAACGAACAAGTCAGGCAAGTCCGCCATGTTTATGCACACCGCCCGATCCGCCACGGGGCGGCCTCATAAAATGTCAGGGGCCCCAAACCGTAGGGGGGTCCCCACAGGTTCAATATTACAACATCTCCCCTCTAACAGTTTTCAATGAGCCGTTGTGGCTTCTTGACTTGTCGCCCAGATCTGGTTGTCATAGGTGAGTGTTCTGGATTTCCTGCCGGCTGGTCCGCTAGTTCCATTTGTCCTGGTGCTTGTTTCTCAGTTGTACATAATGATGGACTCATGGGAGCATCAGCACATGGAGACCTTCTAGGAGAATCATGCGGCTGTCGACTCATCGCGTGCAGCTGTGGACTCATTGGATGATCATTTGGGACTGAAATTATCTGCCTTCTGTTTCTTCTATAGATACGCCCTTGTTCATCTTGCAGTAGGTATGATCGCGGTAATACTTCAGCTTTCCGCCATTCTCTATCCCTATTTGGGCGAATCCGCACTTTGTCTCCAGCTTCCAGTGGGGGCAAATCTCTACTTTGCTTGTCATAGTTCTTCTTAGAAACAAACTGTCTTAGCTTGAGTGCTTTTACAACACGATCAGGGTCCACTGCCTGTGGTAGAAGGAGACGTCGATGAGTTGGTATCATTGTGCGTGTGCGTCGACTCATCAGCAGTTGTACAGGTGACACGCCAATATCTTCAAATGGTGTATTGCGGTACTTCAACAGCCCTTCAAACGGGTCTTTGTGGTCTGCTGCGGCCTTCTTTAAAATGCGCTTGGCAGTCTGTACAGCTCTTTCTGCTGCACCATTTGACTGGGGGTATTCTGGAGAGCTTGTTGTGTGACGAAAACCCCACTCTTCAGAAAACTGCTTAAATTCATGAGTGCTGTCAAATAGATTTCTGGTATTGCTGTATTGTGACCCATTGTCACTCACAACTTCGTCGGGGATTCCAAACCTTGCAAATATTTTCTTCAAGTTGTTGATGACACAAATGGCAGTGTTCTGGCCAAGCAATTCTATTTCAAAGTACTTTGAATAGAAATCAGTCACTAATAGGTATGTTTGACCCGCATATTCAAACAAGTCAGTTCCCACCACTTGCCACGGCAGTCCTGGAATTTCATGTGGATGCAATGACTCTCTCTGCTGCCGGTTTCGGAAGGCATTACAAATTGAACAGGAGCTGACTCTGTCTTTAATCTGGGCTGTCATTGAAGGCCAAAAGACATAATCTCTGGCAAAGCTAAGGCTCTTGCTTTCCCCCAAATGTGCTCCATGGATCTCATCTAGCACCTCTGCCCTCAGTGGTCTTGGGACAACTATTCGATCTGATTTAAACAGAAGCCCATCCTCGACACTCAACTCTTCCTTAAAGCTCCAATACTCTCTGGCAAGCTGATCAACCTGTTCTTTTTCAGATGGCCACCCTTTTAGGACATACTCCATCACCACTCTTGAAGTCTCGTCAGTGCTTGAAGTCTCCTTAAATCTCTTCAGTGTGTTACTTTCAAATCCAAGCTCCTCCACCAGATTGATACCAATCACATCTTCCGGCTCTGTGGTTGGCTCACTGTCACTAAGTGGAGCCCTGCTCAGACAGTCAGATATGAACTGTTGCTTTCCAGGTACATACCGTACATCAAGATCATACTTAGTCAGTTTCAATAGCATCCTTTGCAATCTGGGAGGGGCATCATTTAAAGGCTTTCGGAAGATTGACTCCAGCGGTTTGTGATCTGTTTCTACTATCACTCTGCGCCCATACACGTACGTGTGAAATTTTTGTGTCCCCCAGACAATTGCCAGCATCTCTCTCTCAATGTTCGCATAATTCCTCTCGCAGCTCGTTAGTGTCTTTGATCCAAAGGCAACTGGTTTGCCCTCCTGCAGAATCACTGCACCAAGGCCCTTGCTACTTGCATCTACATTTAGCACTGTTTCCTTGGTGTTGTCAAAGTAAGTGAGTGCAGGTGCGCTTGTGATGACAGACTTCAGTTTGTCAAAGGCCTCTTGTTGTGGTTTCTCCCAAACAAATGCTGCATCTTTCTGGGTAAGCTGTGAAATGGGTTCTTGTATGTCAGCCTTGTGTTCAATAAACTTGTCAAGATAATTGACAGTTCCTAGGATGCGAAGGACACCTTCTTTGTCTACTGGGGGTGGCATTTCATTAATGGCTCTGATTTTCTCAGGATCCGGTTTCAAACCTTCGGATGAGAACAGGTGCCCAACATAGCTCACTTCTGGAACTCTGAGTTTCACTTTCTTGGGGTTAAACTTCAATCCAACTTCTCTGCTCTTGTCCAGTACTCTTCTCAACTTCTCATCAACTTCAATTTGGTCTTTACCATGAACCAGGAAATCATCTACTATAATTTCAACTGGAACCCCTTCAAAGAGCTTGTCCATCTCCCTCTGGTAGAGTTCCGGGGCTGGTGAGATACCAAAAGGGAGTCTTGTAAATCGATAGCGCCCCCAAGGGGTGTTGAAAGTTAACAGCTTGGAACTCTCTTCGTCTACAGGAAGCTGCCAGTATCCACTGCATGCATCAAGTGAAGTAAAACTCTTTGCGCCTGAGAGTCGGTTTGCAACTTCTTCTACAGTAAGCATAGGATAGTGAGGTCGTTTCAATGCTTTGTTCAGATCTCTTGGGTCAATACAAATGCGAACATCATCCTTTGACGGTGGAGTGTCCTTTCTTTTGTCGTTCACTTTCCTTTTGTCAATAACTAGCATTGATGAGACCCAAGGTGTAGGCTCATCCTCTTTCACAATAATTCCATCTTCCTCCATCTCCTTCATTTTTTTTCGTGCAGGCTCTAACATAGCAACTGGAATTTTCCTGGGAGGGTGTACAACTGGTGGCACTGAAGGATCAACTTCCAGATGTACTTTGTTTGGAAGTTTACCAGGCTTATCACTGAAACAATCTTGGTACTCACATAGAACTGAATCGTTCTGGAAAATGCTCTGGTCCCCAGATGCTCTCTGTGTTCCTGGTGTGGCTTGACTGGCCTTCGGGGTATCAATCAGTTGGAGATTCATAAACTTAAGGATTTCTAAATCCAAGCAGGCATCACAACCCATTAAGGGTGTAAAGTTTCCATCGACCACAAGATACAGCAAATCCATTCGACGATTCTTGTATTGAGTTGGAAGGCGTACACAGCCCTTAGGGTGAATAGGCTTAGTTGCAAGCCACCCTTTCAAAGGTTGCTGAATCTGTTGGAGGGGTTTTTTGGTAAGTTTCTCATACAGATGATAAGGAATGACTGTAGCCTCTGCACCTGTATCTGCTTTGATTTCAACTTCTTGCCCTGCAATCTGAATAGTGACCATGCTCTTTCTGGATTTCCTGGCATCTGAAACACTTCCAAGTTCAATCGATCGAAAATAAGTGTGAACTTCCTGGTCTGAGCTCTGAGGGTCTTCGTTAGGTGGACTTCCTTTTTGGACTACATCAACTTGCGAGCCCCCTTTTGCATTTGCTGAGCACATCTGGGCAAAATGACCTTCTTTCTTACACTTAAGACATTGTTTTCCAAATGCTGGGCAACGGGATGGACGAGTAAATGGGTGCTTGTAACCACAAAACTTACAGGAACGAGGGGTTTTCTTGTCCTGTCCCTTTGACTTATCAACAGGCTGAATTCCTATTGAACGGTCTGTTCCAGCACCTGCTGGTGTGCTAAACTTGTACTTTTGCAATTCTGCTGCCTCAAAGGTTCGGCAGTAATCATGAGCTTTCTGAAGGGTCAGGTCAGGTTTCTTTAGCAGTTCTCCTCTCAGCTCATCTGATAGTACACCTCCCACAATTCGATCCCTTACTAGCGAATCTCGCAGATCGCCAAAATCACACGTTAACGACAAACGTTTCAGTTCGCTGACAAAATTATCAATCCTCTCCCCCTCTTTCTGGTTACGCTGATTAAACACTAACCTCTCATAGATCACATTCCTTGCTCCCTCGCAGAGCTCCTTAAATTTCTTGCACACATCTGCATAGCGTTCCTTACTTTCTCCCTCGTTGTAAACAAAATGACTGTATTCCTCAATTGCTTCGGGTCCAGCACAGTGAAGTAACAAGTTTACTTTCAATTTATCCGCTTTGTCATCCTTGCCTTTCGCCACAAGATAAATTTCGAACTGCATTAAAAACTTTCTCCAGTTGTCGGCTGCATTAGCATCGATTACTAAGGGACCAGGAGCTCTCGAATCTCGCTCAGCCATCGCGGTTTGTCACTCAGCCAAGTTTTCTTTTCGATAAACTCCTTGCTTCAGTATTAAGGTTCAAACTTCTGACACCATGTTGTAAGTAGTGTTATAGAAAACTTAGTAAACGCAACCAAATGTCAACTCAACGAACAAGTCAGGCAAGTCCGCCATGTTTATGCACACCGCCCGATCCGCCACGGGGCGGCCTCATAAAATGTCAGGGGCCCCAAACCGTAGGGGGGTCCCCACAGGTTCAATATTACAACAATAACGTTTCGTAGAATACCTTAGAAGCATTACCAAGCATGCGCCTGGTTTTCAGGCAACACTTCAGTTCCAACGGGCATACCATAATTGATGTACAGGTTCGTAGCGCCAAGACCTGTGGCGGAAACAGAGCAAGAGGCAGGAGATGCGTCTCATTTTGCAACTTGAAACCTGCTTAAAAGGTGGCTCACAACAGTTCCCAGCACATTCCACCTCTTATGTAGGCTAACAGGACTGCTTTTCAGGCGAACTAGAGTGCTGACTAGGCTAACCGAGCGCTAAACCACAAATAAATAATTATAGCTATATTACGTGGTATATTCAGCGTCGTGCGTTACGCGTTATTTTTCCTGATTGTAGTCACAGTGAAGGTTTAGCTAAAGCTGGCCTTACAACTCTGTATGATAGAAGGAGTACGCTATGTAAGGATCTCTTCAGTGACATTGATACGCAAGGAAACCGTAAACTCAGTCACCTTCTGCCAGTGCGTTCTCAGCAGAAGACTGCAATCAACTTCAAGCAGTCTATTTAATTTAGAGAGGGGCTAAGTTTCTAAAGAAACTGTGGTGCTGCGTCGATGGGAAGTATAACAATATAATTTGGTTTTATCAACTGGGTTGATTAAGAGTGAGGATTAAGAGTGCCGATTTGAAAAATAAATTTTTGTTCTAGAGTTTTGCGACTTTCCGTGCTTCCTTGGTGAAGGGAAAGGCCGCAGACTGCCATATGTTGCTTAGAATGATTTGGGAGATTGAAGTGTATCAACGAACGCTTTTCATTCAACTAATTTATTCCGTTGTTTTCACGTTACCAGGCACCAACCAATAGCGAAGCTCCATCTTTCTGTATATAAACAACACACGACCCGCAATTCCTTGATTCGCTCCGACTAAGGGCCAACGCTCGAAACATCAGCTCTTGAATCTCTTTACGGTGGCCAATTCACATTATCAACCCAGTTGATAAAACCAAATTATATATTTAATTTAGAGTTCTTTTCTATCTAGCCAGGTATTTGGTACATGTAGGTGATGTCCGTAAGAGCGATTATCGAATGAAAACTCAAGAAATCACTCAGGGATCAAGTGGGTGGGTGAGGGGTGGGGGGGGGGGTGTAAGGAGACCAAGGCCGCACTTCCATCTCAATTTCTCCCCTGAAAGTTTTGCATTTTGGTCGTGAATTACTGTAAACGTGCAATGGCCGATTAATACACCTTTTTCACTCAGGCAGTTTCTTTTCCCAATACAGACCAAGTGAGTTCTCTAGAGAATTATTCTTTTCTTCATCTAAAAAATATTCATGCAAAAATTTCAAAATTTATAAGCAAGACTTCTCAAGAGTAGCATGACATGGTCTTTATGCACCATCATTTATGCAACCATACCAAAGCCCAGGGAGGGGCATAGGTGGGGATTTGACAGGAGTTATCGTCCCATAGTGAGGACTTTTGAGCATTTTAGTGGACTTTCTAGCAACATTTTTAGACTTTCAGTGACTCTTTTGAACAGGAAATCTCAGCTCAGTTTAAATGTTCTGCCTATGCCCGCCTCTCCCACCCCCAGCTGGGGCAACAAACCGCCCAAGTGAATAAGGTCTATTGCATGGGTGAGCAGGAGCAATATCATTTACGGGGGGGGCCTAGCCGGAAGCGAACAACTCTTCACTGCGAGATACTGCTTGATCTAACTTGGTCTGTTTTTCCTTGATCATCTACTTCTGATCGATTATATCGCTCTCGCCATAACAACAGCAATGGAATGCAAGTTGCGTAGGTTGCAAATGCACACCAATTGATCCACTTCAACCCAAGCTTGGGAAGCAATGGGAATATGTAAAACACCACAAGGGGAATGTTGAGGAACATTGTTAAGAATACGGATGTGATTCCTTCTGCAACAGGGTAAGCAGTCTCGACTGCCATCTCAAAAAATAATGGAACGGTTCCATTAGCAAAGAATCCTCCAGTGATAAAGACCAAGAACAGAGCAGCTTTGCAGTATGGGATGAGTCCTGCGCACATGGAAGCGAATAGCGCAAAGGATACGGTGGCTCCCACAAGGAGGACAAACTGAATGGCCTTCATGTGCCTGGATAAGTGGTCTGCTAGTCTGTGGAAATAAATGGTAGCCAGGAAGCTAAAAAATGCATGCAGATGAAAACACAACTATCCAATGAGTTTGATGTGCAATCAAGTCAGGTCTCTATCATGCGCCACATGGGCAGGTAACATCGGTATCCTTTACTAGTTAGCTGGGCTGTCATTAAGGACCATAACCCGTACACCTGTAACGGCTGAGTATGCTTGATTTTGATAGAATTCAACCACAAAGTAACACGTTTGCTACAGGTGTGGAGAACGAGGCTACAGGTGATGCAAAACTTAATGACAGCCCTGGTTAGGATCTCTTTCTTTCCTTCATTAGGTGAGTTTAGTTTGTCTGTTGTAAACCTTGCTACAATAAGTCATAATTTTGAAAAATAAAAATTAAAACCCTTAAAGTTGAATGCAAAAATTAAACTCACATAGACAGTGAAATGCCTGATGCTATCCCAGCCATTGAAGCACCAAATCCAAGCCAGCCAGCAGCCTTTTCTCCAATACCAAACTGAGACAAGTTTAAGTCTAAAATGGACATAATGCCAGTACAGATGCCAAGGGTAACGCCATTAATGAAGACCAACAACCACAGCTGCTTATTATACATAAGACATTTAAAACCATATTTAAAATCCAGGCGATCAACTGATGCAGTAAAACTTGGTGGCAATTTAGGTTTAGTGGGGAAATGCACCAAAAGCACCAGTAAAATCAAAGCTGCTGCTCCCAACTCAATGTACATTAGATGCATGATTTTATCCTTGAGATATGTTAACTGATCGTGACTCATATTGTTACGAATTTTGATATAGTCAATACTTTTACCAATGGCCCTATGATTGCCCACATCTGGAACTAACAGAGGACCAATGACAAATGACAAGCCTGTGCCAAAATAAGGAGACAGCGATGCGATTGCAGTTGATGTTGTACGCTGGTTAGGTGGAAACCATGTGGCGGAGATAATGGGACCTAATGCCATGGCAAAAGGACCACCTATACTATTGAAAATTGCCCCAAGGTGAGTCAGCCATGTTTGTATTTGCAGATTATACAGTGGGATAGCCTGAAGTCCTGCTGCTATCAAATTAACAGTTGCCAGAAGGAGGGCGCATACCCTCAAGCCTGCAAGAAAGTAATAAGGAAATAGAGGGGGTAAGTTTCTAAAGAAACTGTGGTGCTGCATCGGTCGGAAGTATAACAATATAGTTTGGTTTTATCAACTGGGTTGATAATGTGAATTGGCCACCGTAAAGAGATTCGAGAGCTGACATTTCAAGCGTTAGCCCTTCATCGGAGCAAATCAAGGAATTATTAATAAGGAAATAGTTTTGCAAGCATGTGGAAACTTGTTTAAGTTTCTATATGGCCTACATGGTTTTTATGCTTTGAATAAACAAGTAATCCAATTTTTTGTGGATTCCGCCAATTTTTGCCACAAAATAGAGGGTGTTCGAACACTCCGGACTCAGAGAAAGGAATTGCCCGAAGTGATGTCATTCATCACCAATCTTCGATTATGTGGTCAACTTCAGTGGGTGTGGCCAAAGAGGGAACTTTAAAGCTTAATTTGGGGATGAACAAAAGTGACGGAATCGAAAAATTTGCCGAGAATATTCTCATATTCATACTCATATTCTAGAGACACCAAAGCAAAAAAAATGCATAAAGTGCATAAATCACAAGGGGGAGCTTGTGATTTCTTTAATAAAATGTTTAAGAAATGTGTGCACTCAAACTCATGGCTGCATGCATTATAACTTGATGAAGCAATAGGCCTTTTGCAACAGTTGGTCATGTGACGTGCTTTTCAAGAACACATGGATTTAGTCATTAGTAAAGCATAATGTTATCAGAATGGACGTTAGAAATTAGAAGGATTTGTATGGGAAGAAGACGCTTTGCCCTCCAGTCACGCTTGAGTGGTTTTCCATGCAAATCCTTGTAATTTTACAAGTTTTCAAACAGCCATAAAATCTTTGCCTTTCAGTTTAAGAGTCTAGAATTTTCCATTCTTCCTAATATTTAACCCCTCGTTCTATCTCCAATAGTTATATGCCAGCAGCTTCCTTTTGTAGAGATTAATAACGGAAAAGGTTTCTGGAGGGCAAAGCTTCCTCACTTTCATAAAAACCTAATTTTTGCAATATTAAAATCGTCATTACATCTAAACAATGTGCATAACATTGGTCTGAAAATTTGTGTTCAGGCTATTTCAAATATGCTCTTTCCAGTTCTGAAATTCATTTAGCTGTAGCTAAAAGTTTAGAAATTATCGGTCACATGACCAACTGTTGCAAAATGCCTGTTGTGGGATGAAGGGTGCATGTTTTATGGAGATAAAATAAACTTGGCAAATTGTAGAGCAATCAATTAATTATATCCTGACAAATGAAGACTCCAGAACAGTCTGTTCATCAGCAGCCTCTTGGTAGTTGTTAAAGGCTAACTTCAGACTAGCAAGTACGGTCACAGGAATGAACATTTCTGCCAAATTAATTTAAATGCACACTGTGACAGCAACAGTCGTGGTACTGAACCTGGGGGGGACTATGCCCACAAATTTTTGTTTGGGGGGACTGCAGCCCCCCTGACCACCCCCACTGCTGCCAACGAAATACTCCAGCTGAGGGGAGATGTTATTGTTTTAACAAAGATAGAATAGAATACACAAAACTCTGTCAAGGTGTGCTATTAGATATCCAATTCCATTTTCACTTGTGTGGAAACGAGCGATTCAAGACAAATTCTATGCTGTAACAAGGGTGGCTCTTCAATCCACCGTAAGTACAAAGACGGTGACTGGTATATTCTTTGCACGCAAAAACCTTAAAAATGCTCATAAAAATACAAAGAAAAACCCCTAAACTTTCAAACTCGGCAAGAGCAATGTTGTTACTACAGAAACGAATTTCATAAAATTGTAACTTTCAATATACTTCGTGGGCTGAGTTAG
Organism: Blastomussa wellsi; assembly: GCA_947652115.1. NCBI lineage: Eukaryota > Metazoa > Cnidaria > Anthozoa > Scleractinia > Plerogyridae > Blastomussa > Blastomussa wellsi. The sequence continues at coordinate 7,595,685 of OX393563.1, forward strand.
GGTTGCAAGGTATTGTGGTTAAAAATGTACAGTCTTCATCTTTTTACCTACGGTGGATTACTCTTCCCTCATAAAAAAAGGAATAAATCCCGGGGAGACATGCATATGAAAGGGACGGGGATGCTCGTCAAAAATTTTGGACTAAGCCCTTAAAGGATACAGAGAAATTATTAAAAATGCATGGAAGCAAGTAATACTTCATGTAACAAAAGTCAAATTACAGCCTCTCTGTGTGGATGAGTCAAAACAACAAAATGCCACAATGAAACCACGAAACGCCATAATGAAACAACAAACGGCAAATGGTCAGTGATGAGCCGAACACGTAAAACCAGGGACCGTGGAGCATATTTGCGATTTGGGGGTTGATGCAAATGCCTATTTAGGCATTTGTAGCGCATTGACGGGGCAAGCCATTTTTAGCCAAAAATGCATCCCAATACACCAGACCCAGTGAATCATTTTATTACTGCATATCTTTGAGAGCAGTAAAATGGCAATTTTTCAATTGGGTAAATTTAATGTTTGTCCCATACAACTATTGGTCCTCCGTTCCTGAAAACGACATGTCGGAGAGGCCAGCCGATGAGACGAACTCACGGAGCGATGTGCCAACTTCTCAAAACGCCAAGGCGAACTGGCAATTCGGAAAACAATAACTTGGCTAGAAGAATTGGTGTGCGGAAACTACGAAACGCCATAACGAAACGATGAGTCGAACATTTTGTCCATGATCTTCCTTCAAATGTTCGTAACTTGCATGCACAGCATGAGTTAAAACTCTGCCATGTCATCTAAATCCAGATTTATGCACCTATCAATGTTAAGCCACTGGGAGGGAGGCCGGGCATAGGCGGGGCATTCGAACTGAGCTGACAGTTTCTGTTCAAATGCCCTACCCTAGGGCATTTGTGGATTTTCAAAATTAAATGTAACTAAAAATAAAAAAACATGTTGTTAGAAAGACCATAAAAACGGTCAAAAGTCCCCACTACGGGACGATAACTACTTTCAAATACCCACCTATGCCCCCCACCCCCAGCGGCTTAACATTGATACAGTAGGGGCATTATATTTTAACGCATACGGACACTTTGTCTCCGAAATCTATTATAATATTAAATAAAAAATAAAGACGCATAGCAGTTTAACAGTGTTTTCAAACTGAAGGTTTCTCACCTTTGGCATCCATCAACCAAGAAGCCGGTAAAAACACCACGACAAACAAAATCGGACCCCAGGCAACTAGCAAGGTCAAAGTTGTATCGCTCCAGCCAAACACAACTTGTAACGTACCTTGAATCGGGCTCCAAGTGTTCCATTTCAACCCATTCACAGCAGAACATATGGAATAGATGAGAAGAATATACCACCTGCGTTTGAAAATCCTGAACTTATCTTGATGAATGGGGTCGACTATTGAGCCATATCGTACATCAATAGCCGCAGAATTGACTAAAATGTTCGTCTTCTCTTGAAGTAAACCCATGATACAGTAGATCGGTTGGTTCAATACAGCTGACACCACAGTGGTAGATTTTCTTGAAGAAGGGTTTGTGTTACACACGAATATTTTGAATATTTTTTTCACTGCAGGTCTTCGCTGTTCATATCTGCCTCAGCACTATGTTTCAGCTCAGCTGGTCCTCTTTTCTCTACTACATATGTGAAAGCTGTTACGATTCAGACTGCTAAATAGGGCGAAAATGTTAAAATACGAGACTAGAGTAAATTGTAGATGGCAATACGGAGTCCACAATCCATACTTCCACAGTCAAGTCACGTCACGTCTGAACGGCGGTGGTCAGCGGTTTTATTCAACGTGATAGCATAGTCAGGAATAGGGAATAGGTCCGCTATGCGTACTTGCGTTTTAATGAACAGGAAAGTGGCCCTGCGCGACATTTCAAAAGGAATAGGGAACAGAGCCGTTATTTTCCTTGTATTAAGTACTGGTCCTGAAGAAAACTAGCTCTGCTAGTTGAAATATTGGCCAATAAATTTTGCCCTTTTGCTGTAGTACCAGCCTTGCAATCAATTTGGTTTTATAGTTTCAAGGGCGTAGCTGGAGGGGGGGGGGGAGTCCTGGGGTGCCCGTTGTTTCAAGATACGCGAACTTCCGGTGTTCGCCATAGTTTCCGGTTTGTATAAACTGTCAATCAAATAAACGTGGTTGAGCTTTTCTCAAAAATGGCGTGTTCTCTGTGAAACACAAACATGGTGTCAGAGTAAAAGCGCAAGGAAAAACGGTCTTCGCAACTGTAAAAGTCACCGTAACTCATAAAAAAAAAAGCCGTTAAAACGCAGGTCTAAGAAGACGAAAGCACTTTTGGCAACAGAGTTACGAAAACAAGACGAAATACGAAGAAGACATGCCTCCACCCGGCGAAAGTTCGTCAGAACAACAAGCGCCGAGCGCTCCGAGCGCTCCAGTTTTGAATTTTACTTCGAACTTAAAATTGAAGAAGTCTCCAGCGTGAAGACGGCAGGCAAGCAACTCAACGCCAAGATAATCTTTTCAGACACAGAAGAGTTGTACAACACCGAACTGGAATGCCAGCTAGACACCGGCGCCACGTGCAACGTGATGAGCCTGCGCGACCTGGCCGTCATAAGCCAAACAGGAGATCCCCCACTGAGAAGTAGTAAAGTGAAGCTCAAGTTGATAATAAGAGATAATAAGACCCAAAAGTTGGACTTTCAGATTGTTGAGACTGTAAACAAGCCTCTTCTATCCGCGGAAACATGTGTGAAGCTGGGACTGTTGAAGCTTTCCTTGACAGGTACAGCGCAAGTAAACAGTATGGGTACAGAGCCAGTAAAGTCTAGTGTCCCACTAACCAGAGAGAAAATTCTAGCTGACTACAAAGATGTGTTCGAAGGACTTGGTCACATAGGAGAGTCCAGCACCTTTGTTATCGACCCAAACCATCCCCCAGTGCAGCACGCGCCCAGGCGGATACCTGTAACTCTACAAAAGGAAGTCAAGGAGAAGATCGCAGAGTTGGAGAAGAAAGGCATCATTCAAAAGGTTACCGACCCCACAGATTGGATCAGCAGTATGGTTATCGTGTCCAAGCCAGGAAAGATAAGAATTTGTCTCGACCCCCGAGATTTGAACAAGGCAATCCAGAGACCCAAGTATCAGATGCCAACATTAGAAGAGATACTCCCAAAACTCAGCAAAGCGAAAGTATTTACCACCCTTGATGCGAAAGATGGGTTTTACCAGATCGGATTAGATGAAGAGAGCAGTAAGAAAACAACTTTCTGGACTCCATTTGGTAGATACAGATATCTAAGGATGCCATTTGGTATTAGCGTGGCTCCCGAAGAGTTTGAGTGTAAGCTACACTCAAAGCTTACCGGATTAGAAGGCGTCGAAATTCTTCGAGATGATCTACTAGTAGTCGGATATGGAGATACCCAGGAAGAAGCAGATGCCAACCACGATGAAAACCTCAGAAAACTCCTAGACAGAGCCAGAGAAGTCAAACTCAAGCTGAACAGCAAGAAGATGAACTTGAAGAAACCCCAAGTTAAGTTCATGGGCCATGTTATTAGTAAAGATGGTCTCAAGCCAGACCCAGACAAAGTCAACGCAGTGGAAAACATGCCCAAGCCAACATGTAAGAAAGAGACTCTTAGTCTACTGGGTTTCATCAACTATCTGGCCAAATTCTTACCAAGACTATCTGAAGCAGCACAGCCGTTGAGAAATCTGACCCTGACCAACGCCCAGTTTATATGGTCTGAGCAACACGACAAGGCGTTCGATGAAGTGAAGAAGTTGGTAGCAAACCATCCAGTACTCAAGTATTACGACATCAATGACGAGGTTACTATTCAGTGCGATGCCAGCGAGCGAGGTCTTGGTGCGACACTCCTCCAGAACGGACAGCCAGTTGCCTTCGCATCGCGAACACTGTCTGCAGTTGAACAACGGTACGCACAAATAGAGAAAGAATGTTTGGCCATCGTGTTCGGTTGCCAAAAGTTCTCACAGTACATCACAAGACGAGAGAAAGTCACCGTCGAATCAGATCATAAGCCGCTACAGTCAATATTCAAGAAATCGCTTCTGTGTGCGCCAAGCCGTCTCCAAAGAATGATGCTTCGGCTACAAAGATACAACCTTGAAGTGGTCTATAAACCAGGAACGCAGATGTTCGTGGCCGATCACCTGTCCAGAGCTTTCCTGAAAGATACAGGCCCAGAGGATGAAGAGTTTCAAGTTTTCGCTCTGGAGCTGGAAGCGATGAACCCGTTTGATACCATCAAGATAAGTAGTGAGAGACTTCCCCAGCTTCAAAAGGCCACCGAACAAGACCCGGTCCTGCAAACTCTCAAAACTACAATTCTGATTGGTTGGCCAGAGAGGAGAGAAGAAGTACCAGTCCAGATTAGAGAATTTTGGAATTACAGAGAAGAACTAACACTTCACAACGGCATCATTTTCAAGAATCAGCGAGTCCTCATTCCAAAGCTTTAAGGCCAGAACTGACCGCAAGAGCTCATTCCAGTCACCAAGGAATTGAAGCCTGTCTACGAAGAGCAAAAGATGTAGTCTTCTGGCCCTCCATGACCAAAGACATCAAAGAAGCTGTTGAGAAATGTGAGATATGCGCAGCATTCCAAGCGAAGAACGTCAAGCAGCCAATGCAGACACATGAAATACCTGATCGTCCATGGAGCAGAGTGTCGTCAGACCTGTTCACTCTGAACGGCAAGGAGTACATTGTGCTTGCAGACAGCTACTCAGATTTCATAGAAGTTGGCGAGTTAAAAGGCACAACTGCGAGTTACATCATAGAGTTCCTCAAAGGTCAATTCAGTCGCCATGGCATACCCGATGTATTTGTCACCGACAATGGGCCACAGTACTGCTGCCGAGAGTTCACAGAGTTTTCCAGAGAATGGGAGTTTAAACACGTGACGTCATCACCTAAACATGCCAAATCCAATGGCAAGGCCGAATCTGCAGTCAAAATGGCCAAGAAGATTTTCAAGAAAGCTCACAGGGACAGCAAAGACCCATGGCTTGCGTTATTGGATCAACGGAACACACCAACACAAGGTGTGAACTCTAGCCCTGTACAGAGATTGATGTCCCGGAGAACACGTACATTGTTACCAGTATCAGCGAATCTTCTGTACCCCAGAGTAGAAGAAGGAGTCAAAGAGAAGTTGAAGGCCAAGAGGCTGACAGCTAAAGGCTATTAGGATAGAAGTGCCAAGGTGCTACCAGAGCTTGAAATAGGCCAAGAAGTTAGAGTAGCTGGTCAGCGAAACAAAGTCTGGGAAGCTGGCACCTGTGTCCAGAAGCTATCAGACCGCTCATACCTTGTTGAAGTCAATGGAAACACACTACGTCGAAACAGACAGGCATTGAGGCCCAAGAAAGACACCCAAATGATTTGTGAGACTACTATTGCTGAAACAAAACCATCCTCATCTGTGCCTGCAGAGACAGAAGGACAAACAGCATTGAGGAGTACTAATCACAGTGATGTGACCACACCAGTTAAAGTCAGCGATACCCCACAGCAGAATCTTAGTGTGCCACTGAAGTCAACCCGTACCAGAATTGTGAAGGCACCCGTGAGATTCAAGGACTATGTCTGAGCGTCTAAACCAGTTATGGACACTGAACATGAGACACTGAACATTGAGACACTTTTTTTTGTTGTTGTTGTTGTTTATTTGCTTTTATTTTTACTAGCATGAAGCTGTTACATGTACAAGCAGATATTTGTTAAGTGCATTTTGGACACTTGTCATGATTAGGTCCTTATTGTTATTTTTGTTTTTATTTTTCTTTTTTTTTTAAAAAAAAAGGGGAAGATGTTTCAAGATACGCGAACTTCCGGTGTTCGCCATAGTTTCCGGTTTGTATAAACTGTCAATCAAATAAACGTGGTTGAGCTTTTCTCAAAAATGGCGTGTTCTCTGTGAAACACAAACACCCGTGAGCCCACTTTGTGAGACTATCAAAGTAAACAACATTCAGGTGGCGAAAACGCGCGAATCCGAAGAATCAACATAGTGACATACAGTGTGAACCCCCCCCCCCCCCTTGGAAAATCCTAGCTACTCCCCTGAGTTTTCATTTGGAATCTAGATATCCTAAAATGTAACATGCATATACTATATTTCTAGTTGTATATTTAAAAATATTGTAAGATGTTTTGTTTTTAACTGAACAGCTAGAGTTACTCTTCCGGACTGTCCAGGACTGGCCGCTAATGAGAAGCAAGCTCTTTATGACAAGCAGCACAAAGTGGCGATTGATAAAAGTCCACTAAAACACGGTAAATGGAAAATATAACCCAGCCAAATATGAAGTAGTAATTAATCAGTGAACAATACCTGCGTTCAATTCTGGACATAAGTGCCTCTTCACGTCCTTTTCTTTACGTTACACTATTGTTCGATTATTACAGTACTGAGCATTTGATGGTTTCTGCTTATTTTATGGCTTGGAATGATTCACCTTTGACAGCTAGAACGGTCGCGAAGAAGGCCATTGACTCCTGAATAAAAGGTTTTGTCTAGATTCTCGGGACCAAAATTTCTATTAGTGTATGAGACAAGGGTCAATCTCTTATTAATATTTATCTCTGTATTCCTATATTTTGAGATGTATGGAAACCGTAAGGTTTGTTTTATTAAAACTCTTTCTCTCTAGAAATGACTGCTTCATCCTTCATTTGGTTGTCTTGCTTGTTTTTCTTTTCCTGAAAGAAACAAAGGGAAAATAAAATTCAGCAAAGCTCAGTAAGTATGACTGTCTTATGAGTTCCGATGCTTGAGTGAGGCTTTCAGTATTAAAGATCGAGATCACAATTCAGAATGCTCGTAGTTTTGTGTCCAATCTTATTTCGTTCAGTCTAGTGCTGTGGCACGAAAGAATATTAAGTAAGTGAGGAAATCCCTCATGCATGGTCCTCTTCATATTCTTTTGTGTGGCATCATTTAGTCTTGTTAGCCTGCGATAGGCTCTCCAATGCGGCTTAAGGTGAAGAGACTGTTTTCGGCGAGCTAAGCGAGCCGAGCGTGGCCTGGGGAGAAGGAAAACGCCTCACTGCTCGCTTCGTCCCAAAGAGAGCGAATCTATAATCGATTCTCCTTATATACGCTACGGTGAGACCGCTGAGAATAGTTGTTATGTTGCGCCAAAGGTGCTGCCCTCAGCTGCACTAAGCCACAATGTCTGGTTTATTTGTGCTTCATATAAACAAATCCTAGCTTACCGTTGGTAATTGACGAAACCGCTTGACCACATTTTGCAGGCCCTGTAGTGTTTTTGTGACCTCCATCAGTTTATATTGTATCTCTTCTGGTGGAGTGGATTCTTCGCCTGAGTCTTCTTTTTGTGGTTGTTTTTCATTCGCAGAGAAGTAACGATGAATGAGATTTTTAATGACGACGCGTCGCTGAAGCAAAACAAAACAAAGCAATTATTAAAAACGAGCAGGTTTTTTTTTTTATTTGATCACAGTTCAATTAAATTCATAATTCTGACAGACTATGAAGGCACTTGGTTGCTTTTTTTCAGTAATCATAAGCGAGATACTGGAAGCATGTTCTGATTCCTTTTGGTCAGCACCAAGAACCGAGACCTCTATCCGGTACCAATTTTTGAGCATGCGCAGAGTACTGGTTCCGTAATTTCAAGCCAATCAGATTTGACAGTGAGTCCGTGAATCGCGAACTTCCGGTGTTGGAGGCGGCTAGAGGTCTGAATTCTTAGTGCTGACCGAAAGGATCGCGGTCTCTGGGGACGACAATGGACTCTATGGCCGTGCGCGGTGATTGTTTTGCGTATCCTTGCTGTCCACGAAATTCATGTCACGTCATGGACCAAGAGCGCGCGGTAAGAAACAATCTAACCACATAGGGCTGGTACTCTGTTGTGTTAAAGACCCATGACGCATTGCGCGCGTCAACTGCAGTTGCCATCTTTTCTGTGAGTCGAAAAGTGCCTATCAGACAACGGCGCCTCCATCCTGCGTTCATCGAAACAATAACAAACGCGCGCAATGGATAGTGGGACGCTATGGGTCTTTAATGCCTGCAGTTTACTCCTTCAAATGGTCGATTACCCTTCTCTTTTGTGACAGAAAACTTTCTATCACAATTCTCGACTTGGGAGAAGTAGACACTGTGGTGAAAGTTTAAGAAAAAAATCATCGTTAGAAGATGAGAAACGTACCAAACATAAAATTGACATGTTATCAACACTTTCAGAAATTGTCCCTACTTACTCTCTTCTCATTGGTCTTCACTCTGGTTGAAATTGGATGGCTTTCAAAACATCTAAAGCACTGCAACAGAGAGGCAGTTTGGTTTGTTTCAAAACACATCACATAATTTTATGCCAAAATAAGTGAGAAATGAATGCGCGAATGACTAATATTAATAACAAAAAAAATCTTCCTGTATGGGAGTTTAAAGACGGATAGGGGTTCCATCACCAGCTGTGGGCATTCACAAAATTAGGGCCAATTATTGCCTTCAGATGACTTACTTTTCCAACCGAGGGATATCGTCTTGCAAGCGAGTGAATCCCCATAACGGCTTTGTCCACAGGAAACAGGTTGAACGGAGGAGGGAGAACACTTATCTCACTGACGTAATACATCCACACACGGGTCCGGGCAAATTTGAACTTTACATCTTTCTCCTCCTGTAAGATGAAGTCAAAAGCACTGTTATATACTGCGCAATGGTGGATCCATGGGGAGGGTCGGGGGAGTGGGGGGGGGGGGGGGGACATGGTGCGGCTCCGCCTCCCATAACCGAATTTTTGTTTTCAATACTTGTTTGACGCTATCAACCGCCCCTGCCGTGGATAAAACACGCGGCGATATTCTTCCTATCTCAGGCGCGTCTCATATAAATTTTGGCCCTTTTTAAATATAATCGTTTTCTTGATATCTTAGCTAGTTTTGAAATTTATAAATTAATATCTTTCAAGTCATTTTATATAGGACCGTACGTTTGTTCCTACAAACACTGTATTTCGCGTCTGGTGCCAGCAGTCACAGCGTCAAAACATGGGTTACGCCACAAAATGTAATGATTGACGCAAAATGTAATAGTAACCCAAAATGTAATAACTTTTGACGCAAAATGTAATAAACTCGGTAACCCAAAACGTAATAGCTTTTGACGCAAAATGTAGCAACTTCACTATTGTCCTAGCTCAATGGGGCAGTACACATGTGAACATCTACACTCGGAAAAAAACCTCACTCTGACATGCCAGCGAACATTAGTAACCACGATTTCCCTCAAAAACATAGCGAACGATAACATTGCCCTCCAGTGCATGGAAAGGTCTATTGATCACTTATAGTTGCCGACAACTGACTCTCAGGACTCTTGTCTGTCGAGGCCCTTGACGTTTAAATTGTTAAATTTATAAGTTAAGTGTTAGGTTGCTTCCTTGTTCACGCTGCCGTTTCAAATCTGTTTCCGAAACTGTGTACACTACTTTACGGAACGAGGTATGCCATTGGTCCTTGAAACAACAGACAATCGATTATATTAATACCGCCTATTTAACAATTAGATTATTCGCTCTAGATTTCTAGGAGGTGATAGTTGATGAGGCCGAAGGCCGTTTTAGTAAAAATCATAATAAACGAATCATGTGTCAGTGAAAAAGTTCTGAATCTTCCTGCGAAACTTCGCTAAAGCGCGAAGACGTCGCCATTTTGAAGACGACCTTCAACTGACTGCACTCTAATTAACAATTAGACTACGAGCTCGAGTTTTACGAGCGAATAGTCAACGCGAGGCGCAGCCGAGTTGACTATCGCTTGTAGAAAACGAGGGCGAGTAGTCTAATTGTTTTAGTAGAAACTCTAAAGGATTGCAGTCCAAAACCTACTGCAGTCCAAAACCCAAAACCTGTGTACTTTTGAGCCAAAATTAAAAAAAAAACTACCGCTAAAAGAGCTACGTGCGCGAGGTTGTTTTCTATCGGCGAATAGAAAACAGCGGTAGAACCAATAAGATTCGCGGACTTCCAATAGAACACAACTGAGTTTCTACTAATGGGTGATAGTGTGCAGTAGCTCAGCCAATCAGATTACGGCATTTGCATTAGTATACTAGTAGAGTTTTACTAAAATACAATAGATGTGTAGTGTGGTTAAAGCAAATGTACGAGCATAAAGCTTCCAAACAGGCTACAAGCTTTGCGCGCATCACTAACAGACGACTTACCGCCACTTTATTGAAGGTGTGACTGAGCATGGCAATGAGCAGGTTTAATGCAACCAGCACGGAAGCGAGGCTGTACATTGCAAACAGTAAATGACCCGTTACTTCAGTTATCTGAGCATTTTCGCTGGTATCGAAGGTGGACATCTCCACATGTCCAAATAAGGCCCAAAATAAGGTGCCAAAAGTTCCCTCGATTCTGTCAAAAGAACGAAAGAAAGATAGATAATTAAAGCGTAAAACGCTGACATACAAATAGACTTGGCTACAAGTCGAGCTCTCAGAGCGGAAGCGAACCTGAGGCGCGAGAGCCACCGTACCGCTACTACCAAACCGGAAATGAGAAGCGAACGACTTTGAGAAAGTCTAACAAACAAACTGTGTAATTTATATGGCAGTTGGCCATAAAATGTTGCATTTTTGCTAAGAATAGTTCTGTTTAAACATAAGTAACTTATCTTATTATAGGAAATTAACGCTTCATTAAATTAACGCGAATGTTTGCTAGCGTTAATTTCTGCGCCATTAATTTAGTGGAGCGTCAATTTCCGCGACGTTAATTTTCATCATTTTTGTCCCAAATAACCGCCGATTACCGAGTTTAGTAATCCAAGAGAGGAAATTAACATTTTCTTTATTGCATATTCTTTGGAATTGATCGACGGCAGAAAATACTTTAATACCCTGTAAGTCCTGTTGAGTTGAGTTTGATTTCTAATGTTCTTCGCTTTACAAGCCTGGTGCTAACAGCTTAGTGCACTTTTGGTCTAATTAAACAGTTTTCCGGAATCATTAATCTGTACACTTCTGTGAACATTTCTCTTCTTGTGCGTAGCGTGTAAGGGTGCAGTGTCCTTCCTTAAGTTATCAAACACGTACCTTTCGAAGGCGTGGTTCATTGTGTCGTTGCTTGCATTTGTGACTTGTGTTGTGGTTTGCACGTACTGTGAGTACAGTTTTCTCATAGCAAGGGCGAACGCACAAACATTGAGGGCAAAAAGCACAAAAAACTTCATGATATCCTTTCCCATGTTCATCAGTGATAAGTGAAGCGGTCCCAGAGTGGAGTTCACTTGCAGAACATGCGAAGCTTCAAAGAATGTCAGAACCACTGCAAAGGAGTAGAAACTGTTTGATAACAGCAGGAGGTGGTATGGGGCGAGTGACGTAGAACCCACTAGCTGGCGAACATGCACGGTCCATTCACCTGAATCCGAGGCTATGAATGCGTAGCCCACGATCCACAGCACAGCGGCAATAATGTAGCACATGATCATGGGTATCACAGCGAGGTGCCACCACTGTGAAAAATATCTCTCCTTGCCCTGGTGCACAGCTTGCTTGACTTCCTCGACTGTAATTCCTATCACCCAGATTCCAATGATGACAGCTAAGAACACAGAAATGTAGTATTAATGTTTTCTCTCTTGTTATGAACTAAAAGTTATCAAACTAAATGCTACGCAAGAGTGATCAGGAGTTCATTCCACAAGACTGATAAAAACATTGTTTTACATTTGAATTTAAACTTTCCGAGAAAAGGGAAAACGCTTCTCTCTTGGTATATTATTGTGTACTGTTTGTGTAACTTATAGCAAATTATTTAAGCAATAGACCACAAGTTACTATGGTTTATAGGCTGATAAACCACCCGGGATGCTGGTAGAACACGAGAAGAATTTGTAAATCACAAGCTGCAGGCGAGTGATTTACAAATTCAGAAAATGTGCGATTTTTCCATGAGTTTACTGGCACAATAAACCATAGCTGATTGACCAATCATAGCACGCGCATTGATTTGGTTATCATATAAAAGTTGTTAGTATATTCTCAGCTCCGACTATTGCATTTCTAGCTTTTTGATTGGCTAAAAAACTCCGACTATGAGCCAATAGTCGGAGGTTTACGTCATATGGAAAATAGTGCGCCAAGTTTTTAACTTCAGCCCTCTATAATGGCCGACACTGGCAGGTTTCAGGAGCTGTCTCCCACAAAAATTCAAGAGATATGGTTTGAGAATTTACTAAAACAATTATTCCATTCGCCCTTGTTGGATATGAAGTGATTATAACCAACTCGCGCTACGCGCTCGTTGGTTATTTTATCACTTCATATCCAACGCGGGCACATGGAATAATTGTTATATATTTGCAACTGAAATTACACTTTTCTCATAGTACGAAACTCACGTAAATTGCGCATATTGGCTAAGCATCTAAAACTCGAAACATTGTCGATTGGATAAAAGTTAAAGTTAAAATAAACACAACAATAAGCACGACACCTACTCAACGGCGACAAACGTAAAAACGAGTCATATTTATCCTGGAAGGCTGACATTGTTACCAAGGCCAGAAACCACAGAACAGAGGAAGCCTGGCTCATGAGCTTGAACAGCGGTATCTCCAGCTTCTTTGTTACACGGTTGGTTGGAGTGAACATATATCCCAGCATGCACAGCGGCATAATAAGAGTGTACAACATGACCAGAACAAGTTTTGTGGGAAATGACAGCTGGTGCCATCCTGATGTACCCTTGTACACAACTGAATTTAGCATCACTTGACTGTATGGATGAGATATAAACTAGAAAAGCACATAGAAAACTTGTGAATAAAGGTGAGCAGGACACAAGGCGGAATAAGGGTTTAAAATCTAAAGCAAATCAATTGCAGTCTGGTGCTATGGCAAAAGGGAAAATGATAATGTTGAACCTTTATTTCGACAAGTAGAAATTCAGTCTTTTTCAAGGCTAGAGGTATCAGTTTAGCTCTAGCTCTCTGCAGAGTTATGACAGCATACATGGAACCATGTCTGAGGGATTACATTTTATAAATAAGAACTGACACTTTAAAATTACTTTTACAATTACTCGGTATCACATTCATTCTATATTTAAAACTAATCCTGTTTGGACTGACATTTGTTATAAAAATAACTTCATAACACAGGGACGCGGAGCGTATTTGAAAGTGGGGGGGGGGGGGGGGGGGGCTTGAAAATGAGCACCAGTGGCGCAACTTTCTAGGGGGGTCGGAGGGCATCCTCCCCCAGAAAATTTTGAAATCTAGAGGCTCGGAAATGGTATTTTCAACGTTCTGCATGATATATTTCTTAAAGAAAGACAACCTGGATAAGTGTAAAATGACAGGTACGTTTTGTGCTACAGCAATATTTTGGAAGTTTTGTAAATACGAACCTTGTACTAAAACAAAAAATTGTCATTGTCGTAAAAAGTGGGGGGGCTTCAGCCCTCCCAGCCGCCCCGGCTCCGCCGTCCCTGTAACATCAGTCTTGACAAATTAACAAAGCCTCTATTCTATACTTTAGAAAGTGAAAGAGTCTCATTCCGCTAAATTTCTTTTTCTTCCACGCTTCCCACTTCCGACACCATAACTTGGCAAGATAATTTACATTTGGATAGACGTTAGGGCGCACAGGCATTCTTACAATTTTTACGCTGTTGCCGATGCTGTTTCAGATTTCTCTTTCTTTTATTTATAAATGGTGTGCTTTATATGTTGTTTATACCGTTGCCGGCTTTGTTTACGTGTTGCTAAGCGAAAGGAACTAAAATCAAAATATATCAAAAATTTGAAACATGCTTTAGCCTCGCGTCATCAGTTAACTGACTTCAGCATTCTTTCAACATTAGCTTCGTAACGGATGGCGCACTTTGAAAAATTTATTCAAGATTTGTCAAGACGGCACACTTCAAAATCCGTTTCAATCCGTAACAATCCTTGTTTTTTTTGTTTGTTTCTACCTCATTGGCGTTTTTCTAACTGCATAGCATTGCTTACGAATTTGACGTTCGACTTGAAGATAACTCTGTGTACATCGATCGAAGATATGCCGTATGGTGCTGATGTTCGCAAGTTAGACTACTTGATTAGGTTTGGGAATTTTAGGAGATCTCCTTCAGTGTTTTATCGAAGACTATTTTACTGTTGATCTTACTATTTTCGTGTTTGTTTATTGATACCTTTTATTTATGGTTACTTAATTGAAACTTTTTATAATAAGAGATTTTATACAAAACACAATTGTCGGTATCAGGGATGCGGAAACTTTGCTTGAGTGATATTGCTTGCTGATCCTTATAGCTGCACAATACGCCCTTCAGTCGTTTGCATTTTCGACCTTTTGTTTTTCCGAAAGTACTTAACAAACGGACTCACTTACAGTAATTAATAACTTGCGTAATCGAAAGATAATCATTGTTTCGGATGCAAACAATGCAATATTTACTACACGAACTGAATTCCTTACCAGTTAAATCTTGGAAACCGCAGTGATAGTAAAGCAAGGTAGTCTTGAGTTGATCAAAAAGAATCACAGACGTTTTTATATTTCCCAAGATAAACGGGATCGGAAAGTAATTGGGATTAAATTGAAACTTTCACGCCGTGAAACAACAGGTTTTCTGCACGCTAGACTAAGAGGTCTAAGAGGTCAGTGCATAGACACAGTTTGATAACTGACTCTTCAGTTCTTGTATGCCGATACCAGACACAACGAGCAAACAAATATATTGAAATTTGAAATCCTGTGTTCTGGGCTTCAACCGACTTACCTTGATATTTTGATATTTTATGGCAAGGTTAAGGACACGCAATCTCTTTTCTTTCATCTTCAAGTGCGCATCTTCTGTCATGTTTTCAAGTTCTGGCATATCCATAACAGCAGCAATTTCTTCAAGATTTCTGCATTCGTCAAGGAGCTTAATCGCAAAATTCTCACACTGGGCTGAAAGAGCTCGATAATCATCGCGAAACTCATCTTCGCTGACTGCTAGCTCCTTCAATCTTTTTTTCAAAACTATAGATCGGAACAAAGGGTCGCTGGCTGCATGATCTGCCTTCCTCAAACCCCAGTGCTTGCTTTCGTGTAGGAATAGGTGCGATATATACAAGGGGCTTGCTAAAGCTTTGTAAGTGTTTAATTTGACCAAAGAATCTTTAAGCCTTGCCATGGACTCCTTTTCATTTCGTTCAGTGGCATCTTGAGCTTTCTGTGTTTGCGGATCTTCCACTTTGTAGCCTTTGCTCACGAGGAATTCAACAATTGCGTAGTTCCCGTTTAGCACAGCCAAGCCGAGGGGCGTCAAAAATTCGTCAAACTTCCCTGAGGAACTTCTCTTTGTCGTTGCTGCATTTTTGTTGAGGGTATTTGGAGTGGAGTTTTTCCGATTTGAATCATATGCTACCAGAATCTTAACGCATTGCAGAGAATTGTTTCTAACAGCTTGGAACAAAGCTGAACCAATTTCCGCCTTTTGCTTCAAGAGTGTTTGGACGATGTCGATTGCCTCGCCTTCAATAGCTATTTGCAATGCTGTTTCTCCGTTAGTATTTCTACAGTTGACATCGACTTGTTTAGAATGTATCAAATCCTGAACTGCTTCTTTGTTTCCCTTTCGAACAGCTTCAAAAAATGCTTTCTCTTCTACGTTCAAGGGACCAGACAGTAGTTCCACGTCGTCCATTTCAACGGCTGTTGTTGAGCTCTGATCCGGCGAAAATAAAACATTTCGACTGTTTGATATCTCTTCTGCTACAGAAGAGGCAGACATTCTGTCATTCAGAAACAAGATAATATAACAGTCCTTCGGAATGCAGCTGTTCAATGCACAGAGGAAATTAAACAATGTTTCAGCAAGTCAACGGATGAATAATTGGATCTGAATGCTGGAGTTTTATATTGATCTTGTAGTTTTACGGTTGACTAGCACGTTTAGGTCCACTTGTAAATTTACGTACATGCTTTAACTACGCAATGAGGCAAATATTATTCAAAACACGGAACTTGGTCACGGCTGACATACCACTTAATCTACCCCATTCAGTCCATCCTTATTTCTTCTCAGTTTACTGTTATAACTTTGGTGTTATTATTTTAAGGTTTGGATTGATTTTAAGGCAAGCTTTTAATTACCAAAGGGGACCTCATTCATGTTGACTATGCCCCTTTAACTTGAATGAGCCGTAAACAGATATATATAAAAGAATGCCCAAAAAATTTCTCTTTCTCCCTTAGCCTCGACAATATCAACAACATGACCACCTCTATTAGCATACCCGTTTATTTTGTGTAACCCAAAATACTAAAACTTTCCTTACAAAAAAAAACAGTGTTAGCAGAGCTCCGGCGGCCCGAAGGGTCGCAGAGCATACAAAGTACAAAGTAAAAACAGGAGAACCATGACTTTCATTTTTCATGGTCAAAATTGCAGCGGCACGATTCGCGGGCGCGTGCAAATGGCGGCCATAGTCCAAAGAGAGCTCGACCTGTTAAAAGGTTACCATGAGCTTACATTTTTGCCATGTTATGGTCAATTGATAGCTGTCAAAAGAAGGTATCTGCTGACCAGTATCACAGGACCATATAGCGGGCTCAGGCTTAGCACTCATTGAGTTAACGTGTTTTATCAAAGTTAACCGCTGACCAGGTATTTGTTTTTCATTGATCGCCGGCTGAAGTCCGATTTTTTTCTAGGGTTCTGGCAGGATTTTATACTTTTTTCATGATCGTTCTTATTTCTGCAATTGGAGTCGATGTTAAATTATTCTGATTTATTTCGGCTGTGAAGGAATTTTCACAAACGAGCGTAATGGATTCCTAGAACGGTGCTCCTCTTTTAGGCTTGGCTAAATCTATGTATTAAAAATTATTGAACCTGCTTAGTTAAGCTTATCTTTAATCACTTTTTGCAAAGTTGAAAAACTTTAACCATGTTTACGAGCGATGAGTAAAGGGGTCCCAGAGTGCAGTTCAGTTACTTGCAGAACATGAGAAACGTCAAAGAATGTCAGAATCGATGCAAAGGAGAAGAAACTGCAAGTAGTAGGAGTAGCGTGAGGTATGAGCGCTAGATTGCTAATAGAGGGCGAAAAATAAAATGGCTTTAACCTGACTTTCAGATGCGATCAGAGGAATACGTCTGAATTTCAGGCTAAACTTCTAAGATACCAGTTACGATTGATGCTTTAAAATTTATTAACATTGTTCTGACAATCAAAGACAATGATCTCAATACTAAACTACACACAGAAGAACTAATAGAAAAAGGAAATTAACAACGACAGTACTCAGAAATATATTTCTCCTTTAAATCCATCGTAGGAAGAAAAAAAAGCATAAAAATAAATACTTCTAAAGCCAAAAACATGATGCCCACACCTTTCTTAAGGCTACGATGTCACTTTAGATCATCCAAATGTTTAATGAAGAAGAACGAAACTTTCATTGTCCCAGCAACGAAAGCTGCAAAACTTGCAAAACTTGTCACGTGATCAAGTGACCAAGTAGGTCAGGTGACCAAGTTACAGAGTCAATTGACAAGCAACCTCATTGATGTGGAATCCAATCTGAATTATTCAGAATAACGCTTACTTTTTCCTTATTATCAATTATAAAGCAAGTTCTTGAATCTATCATTGTTATACAAGTATTATTAAAACAATTAAACTAAAAAGAAAAAATAATTTATTTTGGTTGCAAGCGGCTCAACCATCCGAACGGTTTTGGCTTTTGTTCTTTGGGAGCTGGTGACGAGTCCTCTGCTTGCGATTCGTCCTGCAACCAGGAATCAAATATAAATAGTAATAAAAAAGGTCAAATAAGATATTAAGAATACATTTTACGCAAAATCTATATGCAAAAAATTACGAAGCTCGATGGATGATAAGCAGCAGCAGTATGGGGCGAAGAAACCATGTTATCAGTTTAATGAAATGGTTAATCGTGCGACCTCTCTCCTCCACAGAGGCCTCTTCCATTTTCGGGAAGGGGAATAGGGAGAGGTGAAAAGAAAGCGCGTGGAGGCTGGGGAGAAGGGAATTCGAAGTGCGCGGGGAATGCTGGGAGCCGTGCCCCGCGCTTACCGATTTTTCATTTTCCCCTTCTCCCTGACCCCGGAGTCTCTGCGGAGGAGTGAGTAGCCATGTTACTTAAGGAAACAGGCGACAAAATCATTAGTTCTTAACTATTAAGTGTCACCTTTCATAAATAAAGTTTGACTGATTGACTGTAAAAAAGGAGTTTCATTCCGCAAGTACACATTTCTGTCACTTTTATGTAAGAGCTTTGTTTTTGAATGGAATAAAAATATTCCTCTGCACTGTTTTGGTAATGTCATGCGTGTACAAAGCGAATGCATATATGTAGTCTCTGATTTACCGCGAGAGAGTCTATGATTATCCATGACTTCATATTTAGGAAATTATGACGTCACTCACCTGACTATTTCCTCCAAACGCTCTTAAAGCATTGGTAAGCAGCACTCGCTCTCTAGCTTGACGAGAACTGAAAAAGTACCGATCAATGAGATTCTTGAGGACTTGCTCACGCTGTCAAAGTAGACGAATGTACAAGACAATTATTTCAGCAAAAATTTGGATCACAGCAGCTTGTGGCAAATACTGACTCTATTCACAAAATTTGTACAATAGACCCTTGGACACATGGTACAAAATGACACCCTGCTGGTAAGCAAGCTAGGCGCTGGAACATCCAAAACAAAGCCACTTCGTGTCCCAGAGCGTAGCTTGCTCACCAGCAGGGTGTCACTTTGTACAATGTGACTGGATCGTACAAAGGGCCTATTACAACTGCGTTTATGGAAAGAAATGGCAATTTAACAAAAGCAAATAAAATGGGCTAAACAGTACACAGCATACCTCAAGAACATCCTCATCTTCTACAATCACCTCTTCACTTGAATCCAGATCATCATATAGCTCTCTCTAGAAAATATCGATAGTTAATGCATGAGAACCACAAACACTGAAAACGTACATGCGCTTGAATTACCACGCACAACAACCTAGGGGGAAGGCGATTCACGATCAAGGGCGATTACCTTTTGAGATTTTATCCAGCCGTAACAGCGTCGGAGAAATTCTACGAAAGCCTTTACGCTGGGTAGGAGGTTAAATGGGGGCGGGACGACACTTCCCTTGTCAACATACTGCATCCACATGCCTGTTCTAGAAAACTTCCACTGGATGTCGGCATCATCCTAGAATTCAAAATTAAAGAAAAAAGTCAAACCAAACTGTCCACTTTGAAGGTAACGGCATGTACTAAAACCAGGAACACGGGAACACCACGGAACACCAGAATTTTATTTTTATATACATATATTTTAGAAATTTCTGGTGTTCCGGGGTGCAAGGTAACTACATTTTCCTAAAACATCATAGAAAAGTTAGGTCTGCCAGAAAGAGAATGAATTTTAATTTCATTTATGACCACAGGAAAACTGAAATTTTTAATTTTTTGAAAGTTCGTCAGTGAACTGGTACCCTGCGAGCAGTGGTTTTTCTCTACGCTACGCCGAGAGGGAAATACGGCG
Source organism: Blastomussa wellsi (assembly GCA_947652115.1). NCBI lineage: Eukaryota > Metazoa > Cnidaria > Anthozoa > Scleractinia > Plerogyridae > Blastomussa > Blastomussa wellsi. Next base: position 7,615,276 of record OX393563.1, read on the forward strand.
TAGCGTAGAGGAAAACCACTGCTCGCAGGGTAGCGAACTGGTGTTCATCCAACTTGAGCTACGTTATCCTCGAACCGGGACTAGTTATCAGTATTTCTGGAACCTGTATGATCACACAAGACGGGCCTAATGATAAACCGGGCTTCAAACTACTTACAACAAACTACTTTCTTCTTTACACAAAAATGCCGGAACACATTTAATATTTCGAATTATCCCAGACACCCCCCCCCCCTCCACCCCTATGTTTAGATGAGGCTGTGAAAACCCGAAAACGTCATCTATTGCTTAAATCTTGTTTTGTATGCCACGACTTAGAATGTTAATACTCACCGCTATTTGTTGAAATGAGTTGGACATCATTGCAATGAGCATGTTGAGTGAGATCAAAATGGCGACGATATTGAAAAACGCAAATAATGTCTCGCCAGTCGTCTGAGTCACATAGAATGTGTTTGAGTTGATTTCAAAAGCTTCAAGATCTGTTTTGTCAAATAACGCCCAGAAAAGCTTCCTCAGTCCCGCTGAGAAACTACAATGAAACAACGAAGTCAAAGCAAGCAATGAGTGACGTAGATACAGCCCTAAGATAGTGTTTTTTTCTTATATCGAGGCTCGCGTTATACCCCGCTAGAATAAAATGGTCCCAGTACATATCAAAGGCTCCTGTAGCCATTTCGTGGATGAACCCTGGAGGATGAAATGGAGTAATGCAGGTTTAATGCATCAATCAGTGAGTGAGTGCTATTGAGGTCCATTCCTAAACCTTATAGCGTTACTACGTCATCCCTGGGCTAAATACATGAAAAAGTTGCCGTGTACTGAGTTAGCTCTAGTTTCTAGTAATGCAAAAACAGCTAGACAACGGTACACATCGTTATGGGATGATGCTGAGGACAAATTAATTTTACGTGGTGGATCAGAGTGTTTCGTCACAATTGGCCACGAGAGCCTAGATCAGTTTCTACCAAGTCGTAGAGCAAAAGTTGACGCAAAAACCCACCTTAGTAACCGGTGGGAAAAGGCGCACTGACACGCGGAAAAACGAGAGAATGACAGAAACTCCCGAATATTTAAAGGTTAAGATTAATACCAGAGGTGCATTGTTTTGTTTTTTACCTCTCAATTTTCATCTTCATAATTGTACTTCCAATTTTTTGATAAGCAATGTACGTTCGCACGTTTGGGCTAAAATTATGCCATCGATCGATCCCTTGGCGTGACGACAACTACCTCGAGAAGATGACGTCATGAACATGCGCGATACGTTCTTCCGTGGTGTCAGCGAAACTACTTCCCGTCTAGTTTCTCGTCCTCAGTTTTTTGGTCACTTTGCGATTCTCCCTCGACGACTTATGATAATAATTGTCAATTATTCCTAATCAATGCTTCAAGACTGAAACGGGATAATCTTTGAATTCTTCCTGGACTACACAAATCAATAAAAAAATAACTCACCCCGAGAACTCATGGACGGCTCTTCGATCTTTGGCCAAGTCTGGGTATAGTCCCATGATCTGTTCAAACTGAGAGTAAACTTTGCGGATGGCCATGGAAAATGACAAGAAAACCAAAAGAAACAACAGCAAGAACTTGCCTACATCTCGACACATCTTCATTAGTGACAGCTGCAGGGGACCGATATCACTGTTCACTTGAAACGAGTTGGATAAGTGAAAAAAGCTCACCAAGAATGCCATCGAGAAAAAGCTGCAAGCGAGGTCACAAACATACGTAAACAAACAAACATACGTAATTAGTAAGGACTGGCTTCCTGTGTATGGTGGTGCTCGGTGTCGATCGGTGTAAGAGTAAACCATCGTTTAGCGGCAAAAAGGGCACCTGCCAGGGTTTTCCCCAAGGTACAAGATGTCGTTACTTTTAGATAATGGTAAAAAATATGGTGAGTCATCCGTATCTGTCCCTGAAATCTTGAGGTCCGTAATATACTAATAACTGAAAGCATTGATGAATATAATAATAATAATAATTTAATTCTTAATAGCACATTACATGCAAAATCTCGGAAGCCTTATTTTCGAATCCATGGCTAGGAAAATTCTGGAATGCAATCAGGAGTCTCTTGAGGGGCGATATGGGTCTGAGAATATCAGAGCGCATCTTAGGCTATGTTTACATGTGACCGGATCGAAACCGTTCCGAAGCAAACCGGACCGGATCGGCTCCTGTTTACATGGAACCATTTGGAACCGATCCGGGTGTTTACATTGGATCTTTATGTAACCGGCCCAGCACGGCTGCAATACTGGTCCTGCAAAACAACAGGTCCAGTTTTGGGTCGGTTCCGGACCGGTTCCAGAACGGTCTCGTGTACACAAAAGCCTATCCGGTTTGGAACCGGTACCGTGTAAACATAGCCTTTGTCAAGTCCCTGAACTCTCCTTTCCGCGCGCCCTAGGAGTGGACTCTCGCGCCAGGGTTCAGCCCCTATATATATAGGGGGATTCATGCTGAAGTCATTGTTTACCTTTCTTCTCATTAGCATACGGCTTGGCGTACAGAAGGCAACATGTTAGATATGAATGGACTCCAGACAGTTAAAGAGCTAGTGAAATTTAGTATATGGTGAAATTTTTAGCTCTTTGCGTGTAATATTCAAGAAGAAATTGTCTTTCAAAAACTCCAAAATTTCTGTGTTGCAAAAGCGCTAATGAGCTCATACATTCTTTGTAAAATTTTGAGTTTTTAAACCCGCGTCAGACAAAACGAATTCAATACATCTGAAATTCATTGGCAGAGTTAATCGTGCTATGAACTTTCAATATTCATAACTGATTTTTTTGTAGCTCCCTCAGAAACTCAATCGCTTATGCTAATGGAGCAAATATTGTAAACAAGGATTCCCCTATTGGACAACACTGAGGAATCTTGAGCGCCCTATATAGGGAGTGAACTCTCGCGTCAGGTTTCAGCCGCTATATTGGGTGCGCGGAAGGGAGAGTCCAGGGACCGGACTGCGCGCATTTTAGCTTGTCAATCTAAACACTTTATACTACACATCGGTGATTTTCAGTACCTGTTTGACATAAGCAAGAAGCGAAAAGCTGAATCTCTTGTGATGCTTTTAACGACATATCTCAGTGAATATGCGTTATCATTAACTGATAACGCCGAGGAGCCCAGCAGCCAGAATAATCCCGACAGGTAAAAGAAGAGAAGCATTAATATAGTCACAGAATTCCACCACTGGGCAAAGTAGCGCTCTCTTCCCTGTCTGTGGAATTCTTTTATCTCCTCAAACGTGAGACCCAGGACCCACAGACCAGTCAAAATATCTGGAAGAAATAACAAAAACCTTGCTCGCGTTTTGTGAAGATTTATATCACCAATTGACGATTGCGGTTTGGAAAATACCTACCTAAAATAATACAAGTCTGCTGACCGGTTTTAACTAGTTTTTTAATGTACATCAATAACATTGAAATGGTTTTGATCCAGGAGTATTACTAGTTCGTACGGTGTGATTATTTTCTGTGCGTGTAATGATCAAAGTCATGTGGAAGGTGTTTGCCAGTCAGTGCTGTTGGTGTGTTCTGAAACAACATGTTCGGCTATTATGACTGTGAGAGGGAGGAGAGGGTTCTGGATGCTACAGTGTGCAAAATTTGCAAAACAGGTGACTTATTACCTATCCAGGAAATCTGTAGTATTGAAATTCCTAATTTGTCCTGTACCGCGGACAAAACCAAAATGACCAAGAACCAACAAAAGGAGCCCGTATGACTGAGAAACTTGGCCAGCGGCGTAGCCAGTTTCTGGGACAGTTTGTTATGTGGAGTTATGAGGAACACAATGGACCACAATGGCAGAAAGACCGTGTATAGTACCACAAAAGCAATCTTGGTAATAGTTTGCCGATAAATCCATTGCTCATCAAAGTCTTGATATAACACCGCGTTGAGCATGAGTTGAGAGTACGGATGAGCTACAAACTATGGAGAAAGAAGAAAATCACGTTAACACAAAATGAACCATGAATAATGAACCAATCAATTCAAGAAGCGATTCTGCTTGTGTTTTTATACGTTAATTCAGGTTTTCAAGAAAAACAGCCTTTCTGTTCAAGGAAAATTTTTTTCAGGAAGGGCAAACCTGCCTGTGCGATTGTTGGGGGGGGGGGGGGGGTACATTGCGGACGACTGTTATCTTTTTCACGAGGAACTCGACTTTTTCCACGCGAATATTTGAACAGGTTTCGCACTTTAATAGCTACTTAGCTGTAACACAGTTTCAGCGAATAACTTCTTCATAAAAAGTGATGCCTGAGAGATTTTTTTTGCAGTCTGGATCTTCTAAGGTTGACTTTGCATTGACAAAATTCTAGATTTTGCGAGCCGACGAAAACGTTACATTTAAAATAAAATGAAGCAAAATTGTAAGTAATCATATTGATATAACATGAAATTTAATTAAACATAAATTTTTGCAATTTACAATTTCCAGAATGATTTTCCCTTAAGAAAATTTCCGAAAGTTTTTAAAGTTCACAGAAAAAAAAATGATATAAAATATCTTGTAAATACACCGAGTTCTTCAAGTGAATATTTGATGCTAAAAAATCGTGACCACGGACGATTTGACAGGAAGTTATGGCGAAATACTGAGGCAATAATATTAAAACTGAAGTGAAATTCATTTCAAATAATGGAAAATGACACAAACTAAATATGCACTAAAACATTCATTACATTCTCTTAGCAACGTATTGCTCTAAACGAAGAACATCAAACAAAAATGATCTGCAAACAAGATAGCGACGTCTCGTTGACGTTGCCGTCAAATCGTCTAATTCGCGCGATCGAGTATCAGATTAATTACAATCGATACACTACTCCTGTAGGTAGGTGATAAGTGCAATAGACCTTTTTAGCTTCGTTGGTTTGTTGCCCCACTTCAGATCACGTGATAATACCCGTGAGACTTATTGCTTTTAAATTCAAACAAATCCACGCGGAAATGTATGAATAATTTCCAAATGGACAAAGGAGTAATTCTCGGGAGAGCATCACATGATCTGAAATGGGCAATTTACTTACGTAGCTAAAAAGGTCTATTGATTGCTAGCATTTGCCATCATTTGTACATTATAAAGAAACAATGAATTAAAGCTTAATTCAAAACTCGGATACCCATCGATCTCTTAAATTACATTAAATTTTATCTAAAATATCTACGATCACGATTAATAATGAATAATAATAATAATAATATATAAAAATTTATACCCGCACAGTTTTAGCATAACAGTGCAATTCATCATTATAAAAATAAAAATATATCATATTTACATGTTAATCCGTCGAAGACAACAGGCTGGCTGTCAAAACTTTATAGAATTTTAATTTTATAGAAGCTTATAGAGAATTGTAATTATTTTTATTTAATTTTTACTCCAATTTTACACGACGGACGATCGAATAAAAATATATATCCCAGGTTCCCATAAACGGAAAAATATTTGACCAATTACAGAAACGGAAGAGTGTAGCTAAAGTGGCAATGGTAAATTAGCATGTGGCTCGACGTGGCTTTGACTGTCAATGTAAGACCTATTGACTTCTTCAATGAAACGTTGATTATCGTACATTATAGCCCTCATTCCAGCTGTAGAGTTTGTTTAGTTTAGCCTGGTAATTATTGTGATGCATCTAGACAGTAACGTATAGCCATTACGTCACGTAATGGGCAACAAATTGTTAAAAATTCATGTTATCGGGAATTTATACACACCGCAGGGCCAAGGGCTGGAACAAATTGAAAAGTGTATACTAGAATATATTTCAGTCCATGTTTGACAGATATTCGAGCAATTTAACATATCCTCCATAAGAGAAGAGAACAGCTATCATCAAGTTTCTCTTGAGAACGGTATTTATTAATAACAACAATTGACTGAAGTTTACTCTGGCAGGCAAGTATAATAATGACACATATATTTACGGATCATAAGTGAAAACTGACATGCCTACCCTCTCATTCTTGTTCTTGATGGCGAAGTTCAGTACGCTCAGCTTCAAAGCTGCCTTGTTTGCGGTCCTGACCTGGACATGCGCAAGGCCCTTAATCGAAGGCATGGTCATGATACAGCCGATCTCCTTCATGTTACGGCACAGGTTCAGAAGCGCCACAGCGTACTCCTCACAACGGGTCGACAAATTCATGTAATCTTTCTTGAACTCGTATTCCTCTCGTGCGAGGCGTTCGAGCTTTCCATTGAGCACAAATGCTTGATAAACAGGATCGTTCGTACGTGAGAACGTACTTGATAGTTCTTCCTTTTCGCAGTCGGCTAGGTACGACAATGACATATAAACGGGGCTGGCCAAAGCCCTGAACCCGTTCAAACGGTGCAGAGTCTTTTCCAAGCTTCCCATGGCGTTACAGCTCTCGCACACACAAGACCTCGGATGGGGTTCCTCGATACGATATCCCTGGGATAACATAAACTTTACTATATCGTAGTTGTCCTGCTGTGCGGCCAACATCAGTCCGAAACTCCCCAATTTCGAGGCTCTAATTTCCTCCGCTTCGGTTTCAGGCAGGCCAGGTTTTCTTTTGAAGTATTCTTTCACTTGACGGAAATCCCCTCTGCGAATTGCTTCGAAAAAGAGGTTATCCTCTTCAGAGAGGGACATATCTGGCATGGTTGCCTCCAAAACGTCTAATAACGACGTCGACGTTGTCCTACCGACACGCCTCAACGTAACGGCAGCCATTTTCAGCAGAAGCACGTTTTAAAACAGAGAATTAAATTTTCTCCAAACGGTATACAAAGTACCCGCCGCCAATACGCTGGTGAATGATAATTTGCTCAGCTAACTTGAGAAACCTTTTAACTGAAAATACTAAAGGACATGCATCTTCTGTTAAAAATTAACAAGTCATTTCACTTGATATACGATTATAACACATGTAAATTGGTCGCAAAATTCCGTTTACAGTTGCTGGGAGGTAGCGACATTCGCTTGGAATGCACAGCATGAATGGGGCCAGGCGAAAATTAACAATGTTTTGAAAATAATGCTGTTTTCATTCATACAAACACAATTTCATACAACTTAAAACTAATTAAATCTGACAGAAAATAATCGAGGCATATACAAGTTATATATCAACTTTTCGATGAAAAATATACCCAACGGCTTCATATCAATCTTTTTATTTTTGTTTATGTTGGGCTCATCCTCAGTGTAAAAACCTGAAACTCACCAGTAACGTAAAACAAAGACCTCAAAAACATGGAAAAAAGTCACAGGTTTTTACTCCGAGGTAAACCCTAATCATGTGGAATTTTTACAACGTGGCAGGGCAAAAGGCATTAGGTACCGTTCATTTTTTATGGGGTAGGGGGGGGGGGGGGCTGATGGGATTTGGTAGATAGTCTCTGTAGCATATGATGGCCCCCTCTAAACCAGATATTTTTCCCTAGCCCCCCTCGTAAACCTAATTTTTTTAAAATGATCCCCCCCCCCCCAAAAAAAAAAAAAAGAAAAAAACAAACGAAAAGCAAAACAAACAGAATGATCAAGTAAGGTAACACAAAAACTGCAGTTTCAGAAAGTTCTTTCTGGATAACAGTTTTCACCTATGGGACATGTCCTTTGTCAGAAGCTGCCTTTGTATACTGTGACTGTATTTTCAACCCAATAAGTAACCCAGCTAGGGGGGGGGGGGGGGTTTGGGGGCATTATTCCAGGGAAAATTTGGAATTTCAGAACTTCAGAAACCCTATTTTACGCTGTCTGGCAGACATTTTGTAATATTTGTAGATTCATTTACTGCAGTTTAAAGTGAAAATAGTGGACTGAAATAATTTTTAAATATTTACGTGTGCACTGGCCATGGTAAGCTGTCTTTTCTTTTGATAAACAAGGTGCTGTTTGTTATTGGGAGTGAAATTTATCAAGTGGTTTTGAGTTGATGATGTTCCATCCATTACAAACAAGGTGCTGTTTGTTATTGGGAGGGAACTTTATCAAGTGGTTTTGAGTTGATGATGTTCCATCCATTACAAACAAGGTGCTGTTTGTTATTGGGAGTGATCTTTATCAAGTGGTTTTGAGTTGATGATGTTCCATCCATTACAAACTAGATCCTCAGAAATGCAATATAATGGCATTTTGATAGAACATTGTGCCCCATCATAGATGCTGTCATTACAACATTTTAGGTGACCCCCCCTTACAGAAAATATTTTTTTAGCTGACCCCCCTCCCCCTTTAAGGCCAATTTTTTTTGCATGGCCCCCACCCCTCAATCCCACCAGCCCCCCTACCTCATAAAAAATGAACGGTCCCTTAAAGTCATTTAACAAAAATCGCGGCCACATATTAACAAACACGGGGACGATTACCTAGCATTATAAAGACCTCAAAATATGTAACGGCAAACGCGAGGGCTTGCCTTTACTTTTCCCTCGAATTCTAAAATAAATCGTTCAGAAAAATAGGTAAGAAATCACTCTGTCAAAACAGACATAAACCTCGTCTAACAAGAGACGGTTCAGAATTTTGTATATCAACAGCAGATGTTTTCTAAAATATGTTTTACACCACGTTCATGTCCATGTGTGACAAGGGTAGCCAAAAATAGTTTGTCTTTATTGGTACTGGCTCACCTAGAAAGATTTGGCAGTTTACAACTGGCATGGGGTTTCAATATTCATAGTACCAGAAGAAGGCTTCTCTTGTTATCAGAAATATATAAGCCAAGTTGTTCTGGCGTCGTGCTAAACATTTTCATATGAAAATCGTCGGGTCGACGTTTTTCAAATTCATTTGTTTGCGCAGAAGCAATTCCGTTGAAGACTTATCCAGTTTTTTTCCAACCCTTCCCCTTTTGACGTTTGTGTGTCCCGCCTCTACAGATTTACGCCTTTATTGGATTTGAAGGTTGACGATATAATATGGCTTGCTTCAGAACTGGTTGTTCTCTCCTTCCGTTTCAAAATAAGCCACTGCCAAGTTGATAACAGCAGTAATTATACAAAAATAGAACAGCCTTGGTACACTTGATAAGTATTACTGCGCTACGTAAACTGTGTTAACTCCTACGCTGTTCACAGCCCAATATTTTATGGCATTTTTTAACCGCGCGCAAAGAATCACGAGAGAATTCGAACGGGACACAAGCACAAAAACATGGAGGGTGACAACCCTAACAAATGCTGTTTTAGCAGTGCTATGTGTAAACGAAAGTCGTCCCAAAAATTTGGAATATCGTCCTAATTCGAGACATTCTCGAAAAGAACTCAAAGTTCAAAGAACTCAAAATCATGTTTCTCCGAAAATTTCCCCTAAGAATTTTGTTTGTCTCCCGAAAAAGGCGTTCGCAGAGTTGACACAACCCCCATCCCCCTCCCCCCGGAAAACGGAAGCGCGAGGGGGTTGGGAGCCCTTTGCGCTCGCTTAGCTCGCTGTTTCTCGCGCCCTTTTCGTTGAAAAATAGAAGCTGTGAAAAGTCTTGTTTACTCCCAAATCTGTTGATGTGCAGTTTATAGCATTGCAGTATTCTGGTGAGTTCCACTCCGTTTGTCGTGTAGTTTTTCGTGGGCGGACTTTCCCTGAGTGAAGATAACAAAAAGAGAAGTTTAAATATTACTAATTTTCCAGTGCAAGATCGTTCACAGTATACTTTGTACTAATAGCCTATTGAACAAAATGAAAAAGATCAATTCGCCAGCATGTCCCAAAGACTGACACATCTTTCAAGCAGTTTTCTATGCAAGGCGTGGACCGTATGCGTGTTCGTTCAAGTTGCTAATGACAGGTCAACCAATTCTCAGAATTATGGTGTAACAAATTATTTCTAATGAACTGTTCGCGCAATGACTGTTATCGTATAACAGCGTGAAAGGAATATGATGAACTCGTGCCAGCTTACCTTTGCTTGTTTCTCAACTGCAACAGCAGAATGTTCGCTATGTTCACTTCTCTTCAATGCGCTTTGTAACTGAGTTATCAGATCTTTCAATTCATGGCTGTCGTCCAGTTTCTCCGCTTCTCCAGCAGGAGACTGGTATCTTGACTTCTCCAAACTGAGAAGATATCGCTGGATCAAACGCTTCATCACTTCTCGGCGCTGCATAGAAAGCAAGAAAATAACGAAATATTGCCACACTCAGTGGCGGATCCAGAGACCCCCACCCCTTACTTAACCGAATTTCTCTTTACTACTTGTTTGACGCTGAAATTCTCGCATCGACAGGATCGCCTATTATTACTCAACTGGTTGACTTGGTTTTTGATGGACAGGGGGAGGGGTGCGGATGGGGTTTGTTGAGGAGGGTGACGGAGTTGCGAGGAGAAGTAATTTGCCGAAAAAAGTATCTGTAATGTTTTCTAAGTCAAAGTTTGGATCCAGTTAAGTTTATCAAAAATTTCTGGATCTACCCCTGACACTAGTAAGCATACAACCTCTACGAAGAGAGAGGGGCCCGAGCCAGAGGGGCCTGGCCCGAGGGCCCCGAGGGCCGGGAACGAATAGGGACGGCTACATTCGCAGGCTATTTAACAATTATTCCTCGAGCCCGATTGGGCTCTGAGTCAATAGCCCATGAGGCCGAAGGCCGAATGGGCTATTGACTCAGAAGCCTGTATGAGGGCGAGAGGAATAATTGTTTTAGTAAAATCTAACTGGAAAGTATAGATTTATCTAATTATGAGCTCAAATACTCGTCCGAAACTTCAGCAAAACTCAATTCAGCCGCCATTGTTCTGGTTTTCAAAGCCGGCGCTTTCGCTACTAGTGGGCTATAACATATAGCCTGGTAGTAGCTCAACCAATCAGAACGCAGCATTGTTAATAGACCACTAGTTGGATTTTACTAAATGAAGATACACTAAGCCAAAAGAAAACGTTTGAATACACTGAGACGTGGTTCCAGGCCGGGACACATTTCATACAAATACAACACAAAATCTCTGCCCTGACTGTAATGGCCAGTTACCTTTTGTATGTCTATACTCTCTCTCAGTTTTGATGCCGATTCTTCTCGTCCATCACAACACCCGCGCTAAATGGAACAAAGCAAAGCAGCTAACATAGTGATAAAACAGCCATAAAGCAGTCGCGTTATCTTTTCAAGTCTTATTACCGTCAGTTGTTAGGTAGATAAACAATTGAAAGTGCGACTAATTAATCTCCAAGTGATTTAGTAGTCTTCGTAATCGTTCTCAGGTCGTCAGGCAAATCTCCTTCTATGAATCGTTGTGTGACAGTTCCATGGCCACTTCCTAATCTCTTTTTCCACCAATCCAAAGTGTCGAGATTGCTAACTTACCACACAGCTCCTGGGTCCATCGCAAAGTCGTCGAATAAGTTGAAATACCAACTGTGGCGGTGGAATCAGGTTGAACGGAGCCGGCATTACATTGCCTTCATCGAGATACGGCATCCACATCCGGGTCCTAGAGAATTTCCACTGAATATCTGCGTCATCCTTTGAATAACAAACAAAATAGTTGGTTTGCTTACACATTAAATAATAATCCCTGAAGTGTTTCTTATGTGATGCCCTTCTCGAGTTAAGCTCGCTGCAAAAACCACTTTCATCTTGGACCGGTCCTCAGTAAGAATAAGACCTCTTTAAGACAGAGTACTGGTGTTGGTACTTGCGCGCCGTTTTTCAATCATTTTGCTGTATCTAAACTTTCTTTAAACCGGCCCGATAGTGTCCGTCTAAGATCGTTTAAGTCTGTACCCAAAAATTGTCTTATCTTGGAGTTTACTTCACAAAGACTGCAGAGGATTTGAGTATAACTTGTCTCACGAATAGCACGTGACTTACCGCAACCCTCTGGTACGAGTTGGCCATCATGGCGATCAGCATATTAATGGCGACCACAATAGACAGGATACTGTACAGCCCTAGCAGCACTTCGCCCGTGTACTGAGTAATAATGAAGTTCTTCTCCGTGGTCAAGTCTGACAACTCGGACATTCCAAACAAATCCCAGAACAAGAACCTTAGAGTTCCTCCAATTCTGAAAAAAAAATGCGAATTGTATTGGTTGGTTACACTCATCTTTTCTTAGAATATATGTGTCTATTTTAAAATTATCATGGAATAGGACACATATTTAACGTTAAATATATATGGGTAAGCTAATGAAATCACACGAAACGGGGTCGCAGAGGTAGGGCTGCATCGAGGGGACTCCTCTTCCAGCAATGAGGCCCTGGTTCGAATCCCAGTTCGAATCTCCAGGTTTTTTTATCAAGAACCAATTTGATTTGGATGCACGTAGACTTTGAAACAAGGCCTTAAGAGATCTTGCTTGTTATTTGGGTAAATAAATCATCTACATTTACAGGAAAAAAGGAAAAAAAAGTTGGGATAACTGTTGTGAGATGTTAACTCACATTTGTTCGAGGACTACTGAGGATATACTTTACTAAACAAAACGAGAAATATCAGGTGATAATTGTCCCGGAGCGAGGATGCCATGTGACCTATTTTGACCAATGCCGCGACAGAATGATTCACAGAAAACTGGTATATTACTTTTAGTAAAAAAGAACGCTCACTTGGCAAATTCATGCTCAGTCTCATTGCCGACAAAGGCTTCCCTGGCTTGAACGTACTGCGAGTACACCTTCCTCTCCGCCCAGCCGAACGCAACGAACAACAACAGAAACAAGAACAGGAACTTAGCGATGTCTTTAATCATCTTCACAAGTGACAGCTGCAAAGGCCCCACAACGGAGTTCACTTGAAATGAATTGGACGCGTTAATAAAGCTGAAGACCAGGCCGATGGAAAAGAACGCATTGGAGAGGAGAATGAGGCGGTACGCGGACTCTTCCGCGCTTATACCGAATGCGTCATGGATGGATATTGCCCAGGTTCCCAGTTCCGACACGGTCATGAAATATCCAGCGAGCCAGAACAAACCCGAGACAACAAACATTCCCAGCATGAAAAGCGTGACGAGGTTCCAGTACTGAGAGAAGTAGCGCTCTTTGCCTTGGCGATACGCTTCTTTTGCCTCTTGCAAAAGCAAACCAGCGATCCACAATGTTATAAGAAAATCTACCAAGACACATAAAGAAGAAAACGAATGGCACATCATTTATTATTAGAAAACAGTCCTAACAAAATAAGCGCGTGATTGGTTAAAAAGCGTGTTTCTATAACTCGATGGAGACACAGAACTAGCACGAGCTGTTGACGTAATGATGGCGCGAGCAAAGAGAATTTACATTTTGAAAATCAAAGTTAACAAGTTGTTTTCCTTTTTCTCGTCGCGGTGTTTTCTAAAAGAAATAGAAAACATGTACTTCGTGTTTCTATCGAATTATAGAAACACTCGTGAAAGTTTGGGAGAACTTGAAACAGCTGTGGAAACACTCGCCTACGGCTCGTGTTCCCACAGCATTTCTCGTTCTCCCAAACTTACACTCGTGTTTCTATAACTCGATAGAAAAACGGTACATGTTTTCTATTTCTTAAATGTGATGACTGACGGGAATGTGTTGTCATGATCACGTCCCCCTCTTCTTGAATGTAGAGGCAGTGGAGGACCGTGCAGTAAAAATTGAAGGAAACGAATTACTGTAAATGTAAAAGTGTTACTTTTGATTACATAAGCCTTAAAACAGGTAGTTTTGAGACTCTCGACGGGTATTTCCGACGAAATCGAAGATGCGACGATCGCTATTGATGAAACGACGATCTTAGAGATTGAAGCGACGATTTTCAAATTATTGCATTCAGACAAAATATTAGAGAGTCAGACTTAAAAAATTGGAAGAAGAAAATTATAAGTCATTTTATCCACAATCAAACCTGAAATGCCGAAATTAGTCCATTTCATAAAAAAAGAAACGTGTTTTCGTTGAAAAATAGACAATTTCATGAAAAAAGCGCGACGAAATCGACGAACGCACGTGCCCATAGAGAGGCTCAGTTTTGCTGTTGATTTTCAGGACAACCAAATACCACTGCGACTCTAATCTCCAGCTGGTTACGGCGAAACACCACACTTGATAATTTCAGAAAGATTATTGCTCGACGTTTTGGTTTCGTCATGACAACATTGTCAAGAATAAACATAGTAATGGAAAGCGAATTTTAAAGTAGGCTAGAGGTAAAAGTTACCAGCCAAGTGTAATTTTTGTTTGCATGTTTGGGTAAAATAAACTGCTGTTGTTGTTGTTGTTACCAACTATATTACTAAAAACACTTAAAGCGCGAGTTTATTTCGTTAGCACCTCAGTTCTGGTTTAAAGGCTATTTTGAGTCTGGGGATGAGAACGGGGGCAATAATGACCTCAAAACGAAGAGCAATAAATATTTCTTAAATTTCTGTACGTCTTTGCTCTATTGATGATCAATCTACAGTGCATTCTCCAAATTTTAACCATAAGACCAGTACGGGTATAGCCTAGGTATAGCCTTACCAATCCCCTGAGGAAAGGCGGAAGAGGATCTTTTCTCGGGGTAAGGGTGAAGCTACGAATAGGCTATGCCGAGTATATAACTGACTTACCAAAGACTGAAAACTGAAGCACATCAAAAAATTTGTCTTGAACAGAGGACAAAACAAGCAGCAGAAGAAACAAGCAAAACGAACCCGTGTGACTCACGAACTTGAAGAATGGTTTCCGTAAGAGCTCGCTGATCCTGCTGCTGGGTGCTACGAAATAACACAGGGCCAATATCGGCATCATTGCTGTCAACAGCGTGCCGAATACGAGCTTTCTCAGGAAACCAAAGTCTTCCCATTTTCCTAATTGAGTGTAAAGCACTGAGTTCAACATCAGCTGGCTGTAAGGGTGGGCTACAAACTGGAGAGAAAAAGAGTCAGTTTGTAAGTAAAACCATAACGCATGGGACGTTCAAATGCAACTAATGTGTACGTGTTATACTAACACGTTGGTCGCAGTTGTTTGGTCACGCAACGCTTCTCCTGGAGGATTGCATGACAAAGGGGACTGAGTGCAGACTACTCTCACGAGTTGACGGTCAAAAAAGGGGAAATTCGAATTCTTATTATACAAAAATGAATGCTCAATGAGGAAAAATTCGGAATGGCAGTAGATTTTGGCGTTTGGCTGCTACGCGCATGCGAAGGCAGTGAGATTCTAATAAAATGGTTGACTGCAAAACGACCACTGACACTTCAGTGAACACTTTTGTACGGCTTCCCCCGATGTTTCTCTCAGAAGCTCAGAAGAGCGTGTGTGGCTGGCGGGTATCAACTGGTGAAATCATGTTACCGTGGTGACACAGCCGTTCTGCAAATGCATTTTGCCTGCAGTCTTGTGTGGCGCATGGCGTGGAGGGTGGACAGTGGTGTAGCCTGCGATCGCGTTTTCCCTCTCTACTTATTATCCATGTTTTTCGGCCTGGTCGCAGGTTAATGGTCGTGGAGAGATCTACATCGTAACATTTTGCCTAATAAAATTCATTTTTTTTATTGACATGCACAAAGAAATTCGCGCCTTGTTTAAATATAAACTTAAAAGTTCCTTTAAATTACCATAACAAATGATTACTGTATTACTAAACTAATGGTATTCTATTGGATTCGCTCCGACAAAGGGCTAACGCTCGAAACGTCAGCAATTGAATCTCTTTACGGTGGCCAATGGACATTATCAACCCAGTTGATAAAACCAAATTATAATTAATCCTACCTTTTCATTTCTGTTAGCAATGGCAAAATTTAATACACTGAGCTTCTGGGCTTCCTTTCCACCCCTGACCTCCACATACTCAATCTGATCAATACCTGGCACACTCATCACATATCCAATTTCCTCCATCGATCGGCACTTTCCAAGTAGCGACACTGCGAACTCTTCGCACCTATCGGATAGCCTCTCGTATTCGGGTTTGAATTCATACTCCGTCTCTTTGAGACTCTCCAACTTCCGGTTAATAAAGAAAGCTCGGACGATCGGGTCTTTGGACGACCTTATGTCTCGTTCTTCGGCCGAATTTTCGCTGGAGTTGTCGAGTAAATAAGACACGCATAAGTACACGGGACTGGCAAGTGCTCGGTAGCTGTGTAAACGGTACAGCGAACTTCCTAATCGCTCCCCCAAGTTTTCGCACTCACTGCAATCGCAAGATCTATTGTGAAACGGTGGCTCTTCAATTGTATACCCCTTCGTCAGCAAAAGCCTTACGATCTCTTGGTTGTCATTCTGCGCAGCCAACATCAAAGGAGAAATGAATTTACTATAATGAGCTTCACTCTTCTTTCGTGAAACAGAAGCCCCATGACTCGGACTGGCACCCCGAGTCTCCGTATCTTTCACGAAGTCGAGTAACGCTTTCACCCAGTCGACCGACTCCTTTGCAACAGCCTGCAGCAACGCGGTACGAACGTCTGCTCCGTTTTTAAGCAGAAACTCGGCGATGTCATGACGATCGTTGTTCACGGCAAGCTGCAGAGCGGTTTCTCCTGACAAGTTGACACAGTTTACATCGACATGTTTCTCCGAAACGTACGAGCTAACCACGCGTTCTTTCCCGTCACGGACGGCATCGAGAAAGCCGCTTTGGTCCTCGGTCAATGCAATGTCACCACCACCAGGTGAATCAGTTAAATCTTCAAGCATTACTGCAGTTAGTGGTGGTTCATAAACGCTCTTCATACTCAAAATTCAACTGTTTTACTTTCTCTGTGGAAGCATGACAACGCTACAACAGTTCCGTCACGCCACAGGCAACCCAAGCTCACGTTGTGATCAGGATCATATTGCATGATAGCTGTCATGGCAAAAAAATATAAGAGTTTGTATGGGAATATTTTACAACACCTTTTAGCAAACCGAAATACTGCCAAATCGTAAATAAAATTGCCTTACCTTACTTTCACTGTGTTTTTATTCTTGCCTGAACGCTTAATTCTTGGCCATTTAGGCGAGTTATCGCTTTCTGGGTTCCCCACTACAAAGAAAAGAACAAGGCTGCACACTCCAGTTCGGAACGCCCGACGAGCCACGCGAAAAATCCTAGCTTAAAATCGTCAAACGGCCTCAAATCCATCGCGAATTCCAAGAAGAAATGTTCAAGTTTCATTTTAACTCAACAACTCAGCTCTGTCATCGATGCCAAGCGGCCGTTTGCTTTAAAAAATCCAAGGTAAAAAGATCTCCATTGTGCCTGTACACGCTCGTCACGACACACGACCGTTAAAAAAACTCCTTGGTAACCCCGCCTCATTAACAAACTATACCTCACCGGAGTACCACACTGTCAACAAATATTGTGTTACTCCCCTGGTCCCCTCGGGACGATTGTCGAGGCGGGGTTACCAAGGAGTTTTTTAACGATCGTGTGTCGTGACGAGCGTGTACAGGCTGCAAGATTTGGCAGTATTTCGGTTTGCTAAAAGGTGTTGTATTCCCATACAAACTCATATTTTTGCCATGACAGCTATTATGCAACATGATCCTGATCACAAAGTGAGCTTGGGCTGCCTGTGGTCACGCGAGCTGCTGGATGTCAGCCTCGTTCCAAAGATTTGAAAGCAAAACTCGCCCGGCCCTCGACCCTGAGAAACAGTGGGTAAATACCCACCCCTCTCCCGGTATTCATAGATGTAAAATTGGAAGTGTCCGGCGACACGTTGTCCTTTTGGGGCCGACCATTTAACTTTTGAGCGGGAAAAAGAAATCATGCACGGCTTTAAGAAAGAAAGAAAAAATGCTACAAAGGGAAAAAATCATCCTGCAGAGCACTAAGAAGGAAAAAATATCCTGCCCACCAGGTTTCTAGAAAATAATTTCTTGCTGACCCCCTCCCCCCGGTATTACCTGCAGGACTTTTTTTACAATATAGAATTAAATTAATCTAACTACCTATCCAATTTAAATTACAAATAACTACTACAATAATGGTTAAATGGTGAACCCCTTAGAAACACTTTTACAGTGCGAAGCGGATTGTTTATTGTTTCTGGAATGTTTATTGTTTTGCGACCAATCAGATGCAAGGTGAAACCTCAAAACTCAACCGCAGCAAACCGCAAGAGTATAGATTAGGGTGCGTTTCTTTAAGAATCCAAGAGTCCAATCACAATCCAATCACAATGGGGTAGAAAATTTACCACTGATGAAAAAACTTTGATTCTTTTGTTCTGAACTTTTTTGTGAATGATTGAAAAACGTTGGGTTGCCCCGGTTGAGTGAGTTGTACTTTACCTTCCGAAAACGGATTTTGCATTTCTTTACTGAACAGATTAGTCCAAGATCACTCGGATCATGGTGCACCAAAGGAACCGAAGAATCCGCTCTGGGCAAGGATTCTTCGGTTCCTTTGATGCACCATGGTCCGAGTGATCTTGGATTAACCAGGGTTTGTGCAAAATTTGAATTCAAATATTTAAAAAAGACAATTCTGCTTAATTCTTTTTGTCTATAATTTGATGGTTGGATCATCTGAAAAGAATAGAGAAATTAAAATTATCGGAAAAAATTTCTTTGAACAAAAGTAAAAGAACCCGGATTAAAATTCAATCCCGGTTTAATTGGGCCCGATGTTTTAGCATGCAATAGGCCATTTTCGAGATGCTGTTTTCCCGTTTCAAGTCGAGAAATTAGAAATGAATTAGAGTCTTAGTATAACTTTGTACAGATAATAAATTTAGTTAGATAAATTAATTGGTTAATTACTTAATTAATTTGTATTTAAAACACGGCTCGATGGAAGAGCATGTAATGTGAATTGATGCCGTGTATATATAAAGTTTTACCTACCCGGCTACCACAACCTTTTATATGGAAATCAGTTTTACTCGCATGTCGTTGGTCTTGAAAATGAAACTCATTTCCATATAAAAGGTTGTGCACCACGGCTCATTTTGAAACAGAGGCGGGCAACTCAGGTAGTCAATAATTTACTTCTGATTGGTTGAGCAAGTTTTTTAGACCAATCACTGAGCGTAGTAATGCAAAACCAAAGCAAACCCCAATTTATACTTTCAACAGTGAAAACCGCTCTATGTTATGGTGTTAATGAACCTAAGGTCTCGTATTTGGGTTATGTAAGAACTCGTATTAGAGTTACATAATCGTCCCAGAGCGGAAGTTTAAAAAGGCTAATGTAGCCTGCGTTATTCGTGTATTTGTCGGTATAGTTTTGTAACATTAAAAGTTCCTTTCGGTCAGCCGATTTTATTCGCGTCGTCCAGTCACTGATTTGCGTTCGGACACAACATTCTATATATTAATGCAGGGATAACTACTCTCAAAAAATACAACTTCTAACTAGTTTGAAGTCCGTAAAATTTCACCACGTTGTCACAGAAAACTGCTTCCTTCTCTTCTTCTGACAGATGCGAGATACACTTCAAGTAAGTTTGAAAGATTTGACTGTAAGACGCATCTCTTGCCAGTGTGCACACTGGCCAATCAGAGCCAAACATACAGCGCTTTGCTCCAAATATGGAAGTCACATGCTGAAAACAAAATACATGCAATTCAATACACAATAAAAAAGAAATCCTTTTGTGAAGAAATTGAACTGCAATTCATACTGGAGTTTAAGTATTTGAAAATGACCTGCACATAGGGGATTAAGTCTTCAACTTTCCAATTCTCATGAGATGCTTCTGTCACCAGCCCTGAGCTGCAAGCAAAACGTCAATAAACGGGTCTGTTACTCGTTCAAATTATGAGGCTAACTAATCAGGCTAATCCATCACAGACTGTAATTCTTCCATCCCCCCCCCCCAACCAACCAACCAACCAACCAACCAACCTCCATTGTCAGGTTGTCTCAACAATTTGCAAATAATGAAGCAGTAATCGCTTATATGGTGCCTGATCTAAAGAATGAAGACACTGATTTAAAACCTGTCAGCTAAATGGTACAGTATGATCCACCTACATTTTGCAGGAAACATTTGGATTTTGAGCCAACAATTCCATTCCACTTTTCCAGGCATCCATCTTTCCTTCTTTTATTTCAGGCTTTGCAGCATGGTCAATTACAAACTTCAAACTTAAATCAGAAGGAATCAAATTAAGATCTTTTGATTACTAGCCTACAGTAAGCTTGCAGATAAATTTACTGTATGCAGACATTAGGGCTTTCAATAAAAATCGGTTAGCGGCAGTCTACCACCACAAACTTATATATCGTCTTTTTGATGTCCAAGCTTCTAGATTTCAAAATGCCATATTCTACTATTGGTATTACAAAAATTATTATTATTACAAAAATTATTACTATTACAAAAATTATTGAAACCTCTGGACATGTAGTAACATACCCATGACCAAGAGGGTTTGCTAGCTAAATAAATTGCTTTTTTGACATTTATGATACAATGATTTCCAGGTTGTACCTGATCTCCTTGTCAACAGCCAAATGAACATGACATAAAATGGCAAATATTATATGACATTAAACATTTGATGCATAGTCATATGCATATGGGCACCTTAGGACCTAAAGGGGCCGTGATCTCCCTGCCCAAAAAAATTACAAAATCCCCAAATGTGTGAGCATTAAATGAATACCCATAATAATGTCCCAAAACTGCATAAAAAAAACCAGGATGTTTGCAATTCGCACACAACTTTTACAATTCAATAGTTCACCAACTAAAGCTTGTAAGCACATTGTAGGTTGTCATCGCTGTGCACACACAAGGAGCATTATGCAAAAATCTGATTAAGCAATCTACAATTTCATCTGAATACCAGCTTGATACAAGAAGTTGTTTTTTGTTAGTTTTCTTCCTACTGCTGCATCCGAATCCTGAGACTTTTGCCTGAAAAATTTTGACAATTTTCAAAACTGGGTGGCTGCAGGCCCCTCACTCCCCCAGCTCGTATGAAAGTGCATATGCGTATAATAATATTCCATGTAAAACAGGCACTTACTTTGGGAATTTCCTAACAACATCATAAGCTAATTTAAGATGCCTTGTTCTTTGAAAGAGATAAGAAAAAAGCATTAATTTTTCTATGGTCAGTAAACTTCATAATTTTTGATCCATTCAAAACTCAAAAGGCAAATGACATATTTACATTAATGATAACCTAAAATAAAGGTCTAGCTTTGCTAAAACTTACTATAACAGTCCACAGATTCAAGTGAACAAAAGGTACCTGTATTTTAAATTTGACTATTTTCATGCATTAGGGGTGCCCAACTAGGCATATTATAATTAATGTTTGATTTCAAATTGAAAATGTTGGTAATCCACCCTGATATTCGTTTCTTGCATGTTTTTTATTTATTTTGTAATATTCTTTTGTATAGTTACATGTACTGTACTATTTGGGAAATTTTAATAAAAAACCAAACATCTTCATCATGGTGTTCTGGCTTAGCTACTTAGTCATAATAAATTGAGGTCTGTATTGCGACTGAAAATGAATCAAAATTGCCGTGGTAAGTCCCTTAAACAGTCAAAAAAGCCCCTTGAACAAAGTAAGTCCACGGCAGGCTTTTAAATTATTAATGGATATTAACTAACCTTACAAGTAAATCGTACGTGAGTCTTCTTTCTTGAAGAAATCCTGAACAATGGGATAACAGAGACATAAGGCAAATCCATTTCTGAATGTACTGAATGTAGTCCCCAAGAGGCTTACTTGAATAATTATGCCTGATGAAGTTACTAGAGAACATTTAAAACAAAGAAAAACTGCAATAGCATTGGCCAGATTGCATGAATTCTAAATAATCTAGCATAGGCATGCAATTCGTACAGAGAGCTAGATGGCATTGGCCTGCTATCTTAAGTCCCAGCCCTCTTGATTAGAGGTTTCTACTCCAAGGTCATTGATTCTTTCACATTCTAAAAATCAAGAATAAATTCAAATCCCAGTTTTCTGTTTGTTTTTGTTTTAAAAACAAGATTGGATGAAGAGACCTTTTGGGTCCAATTTGGGTGTGTGGCTAATATTAATATCTACCGGTAATAGATGCGGTTTGTCTGCAGGTGAAATACAAGCTTATTCTTGGTTTTCATGTGACATCATAAAATTCTGAAATGAAAATTTGCTAGGCCTGCTAAATATTTGTTGCTAATAGATGTAAGGCTAACTAAAAAGATATCTGTTTGCAAATTTTCAGCTCGATAGTACCTAGACTTGCTTACAAATTGAAACGAGAAGCAAACGACTTTAAGAAACTAGATAGTACCCTTTGGTAGATAGTACCCTTTGGTGTAAAAGCAGAGCATCTTGAATATTTGAGTTCTCGGCCATATGTAACATCAAGCTGAGAACCGTGACAAAACTATTTTGTTTAGAAGAAACAAAACTTTGTTTATAAAAAACCCTTTAGATTTTCAGTAGACTGTTCACAGCTGTTCATTAACCGCGTTCGATGTGTATGTGTAAGTAGACATCTCATGAGCTAAAAGTAGTCGCTATAAAAGCACAATTGAATTCCAGATGGTTTCGCGTGCATCACGGCGCGGAAGGATACAAATATGGCATCTCCATACTAAGCTTTGTAAATTTGCGCGGAACGTTTTGGCAAATAACTCGCAAACGGGACACCGCAAAGGCCTGAGACTTGGAGAAATTATTTATTTATTTATTGTCTACACTCTCTGAAATTCTAAGCTTCTGTAGTTGAATTGTTTCAAATTGAGTTTTTGATAGTGTGACAGTGAAAACCACCAATAAATACATATAATTAAGAATTTACTTGTTTGAGTAATTTTCAATAATACACACAAGTACTAAAGATGTACCTAAACCACTAAGAACTGACTCTTGGTTTAACCAATCATCTGCTTCTCCTTCCAAGATGTTTCTCACCCCTCTAAATTTTGGGTTGTTTGACATGTAGTTATCAAGGATAACATCCACCTAGAAACAATGAAAAAAAACCCATAAATATTTCAGAAATGTTGTGTATCTATATTTAATTTGCAACTCAGCTAAAAATGTAAAAATATATTTCTTTTTATCTGCACTTTGGTCAGATGACATAACACACTCGATCACTTTGATTGGAAGGGTTCATAAACTCGTTATAATTTGTTTGAACGAATAATTCTATAATTAAAATTAATTGTTTTAGATATTTCCCGAAATTAAGCTGCACCTGGCCAGTGGGGTAAATTATATAGTGGCATAATTCATACTAAAATCATCAGTAGCATCAAATATTATAATTCTCATTTAATAAACTCAATATTTATAAATACCTTTGGATCTGTGAGATCAACCCACCCAACTACACCACAAATTGTTGAGTTGTCTTTGGCCAGATCCAGTATCCAGTCTGTTGATCAGTCATGCAACAAGATGAAGTTGCTACTTTAAATTTTATGATTACATTCTTTTCATTCTTTAATCATGGGAAATTTAAAGGACAGTAGTAATCTTTTGGCAGTGCTCTTTTTGTTTGACTAAAAATTGCTGCTGGCCTTTAAAGTTTTTTCATCATGCCCTTTGAGGCAGAATTTTGTGAGGGAAATATCACTGAGTATATTTATGCTTTAACAAATAATACACAGTAGGGAGCCCTGGCCCAACTGGAATCTCCAAAATAAAAGTGACGAGAGCCATCATGAGAAATTTGAGAGGATGTTTAAAGTACCCGAGTCTTATGGCAGTACCAAAAATTCACCACCTGAAGAAAGTTTGGGAAAATATTATGTAAGCCCTTTTCAGAAGATAAACCTTACAAAAGCCCAGGACAGAGCAACTTGCCAGAACCTAGTAGAGGCCTTATGTGCCACTGAGCACAATGGGGGTGAGTAGATAGGTAGGTAGGTCTGCATACGAACCTAGTGGCCCATTAGGCGAGATCTTATCCTGGTTTCTTTAGCATCAAGCAACAGAGAGTACAGTGTATATTTTACTCCCCCCTGGATGGAATGCTAGTCCATCGCAGGGTAACCCCCCCAGCAGTAAATCACCAGTATCCATTTATACACCCGGGTGACGAAAGGCACTGAGAGTAAAGTGTCTTGCCCAAGAACACAAAGCAGTGCCCTGGCTAGAGGCTCGAACCCGGACCATCCGATCCGGAGTCCAGTGCACTAACCATTAGTCCACCACACCTCCCATGACAACGATGAGTGAATGAGTGTAAATAAAGGTAACAGATTGAATTCAATTTATTAAAGACAAGAACTTCCAAAAATAGTTAATATTAATTAATAAATTGTTTCAGAAAGTTTGGTTGGGAATTTCTGCACTCTGACTTAACAGTCGTTTTGTAATTATAGCCATTGGTACAAATTTATTATTCACACCCATCCAAAATGCAAAATGAAATGTTTTATAAATTTCATTTAATATATTTAGTTTATTTGCCATGAAAGATTGGTAAATCTGTATGTTACCTGTTTCTTCATAGCTCTGGTTGACTTGTACAAACACTACCTTTCGAACAGGGGAGGGATTGATTGCAACTTCAAGTTCACACAAATGAAATGGCCTAAAAATAGCACCAAGATCTGCAGTAGGCCAAGGATAGAAAAACCTGTCTGAATCCCATAAATCTGAAAGAGATCAAATTTACCCTACATCCTCAGTGTTTCATAATTCAATATAAAAAAATCAGTGGTAGCAACCATCTCAGGAATTCTAAAGAGTGGTCGTGACTAAAGCTGATTGTAATTTAATGGCCAGTTATTATAATAAAGAAACCATGCTCTGAAACAACAGACTGATCAAGGCTAGTTGATTACCAGATAGTTGTTAGTATAGAGCTGTTGCAGGGTAAAATTAGGCAATTTCCTACCGCAGGACACTCTTGAACATTTCATTTGAGGTTTTTTGTCAACTGAACTAGCATAATTTATAATTTATTATTGCTACAACGTTTAATAGTGGCACTATATCAGGGATTTCAAAATGTTTTGAAGTAGATGTCAGCTGATTGCTATGACCAGAGTAGCTGGTGGAATAATAGTCAAGTAGCCGGTGGAACTCTGGCACCCGCCGCCTTGTTTTGAAACCCCTGCTATATACTTTTATTGAAGCATCCACTTGTAGGAAATTATCAGATCTTTGTGTGGCCACTTAGAAAAGGTCAAAGGACTGGGCTGCAGCTGGTGGGGGACTCAATCCATATCAGTTTGGGGCTCAAAGCCTTACTCTAGGCAGCTGTTGTTGCTAGTACATCATATAACTGGCCTAGCTGGTAGGTTTTCAAAATTGAATGCCAAATTAGATCTACTGCACAAGACTAAACCCAAGTGAGGTAAGGTAAAGTCTGCATACAAGCCTAGTGGCCCATCAGGCCGGCGCTTATCACGGTTTCTGTAGCTTGAAGCGACAGAGAGTATTTCTACTCCCCCCTGGATGGGATGCTAGTCCATTGCACGGTTACCCCCCAGCAGTAAATTTGCTGGTACCCATTTATACACCTGGACGAAGAGAGGCACTGTGAGAGTGCCCAAAAACATAATGCAGTGCCCTGGTGACGGCTTGAGCCCGGACCATCCGATCCAGAGTCTAGTACACTAACCATTAGGCCATCACGGCTCCCACCTAGACTAAACCAAAGTATGTGCAATACGCTGATAACATAACTGATTTTATTCAGTTATATTAAATATACAGTACTGATATAAGTACTGACAAGCATTTTACTGTTTTTCTTGTACACCTCAGTTACACAAATTTTGGAATGGAACAAACTACAATGAACTACAACAAAATGCTACACCTACAAAAACACACTGTACACAAATTAAGTTCATTTATATGTCAAGATGTTTGTTTAAAATTTGTTGCATATTTACTAGTTGGATACATTGCATATCGCTATAAAATTGACCTCAAAGTTTTGTTTTGGCATGCAACTTCTCGGGTTTATCTCTATAAAAAACAGTCAAAAATTTAGTAGTAGCGAATTGTCGGTAACCAGTTGGTAGACTGTCGGGTAACAGCTGACCAACAGTTGGTTGAGATGAGCTATTCTTTGCAATTATATGCATCCCTTAGAGTGCGCCTCATGCCTGTGGGCTGAAAACTTCTATCCCATGCCAACTCACACCTACGAACCAAATACTCACACCTGTATGGAAAATGTGAGTTGCGTTGCAACACATTTTAAAAAAATATGTTAACTCCAAACAAATTATGTGAGAAACGAGAATTTTATGTAAAATGAACAAATAGGTATTCTTTTCCTAGAGATTTCTGATTTTTGAAAGCAAAGGCACTGGGGACGAGTCGCTGAGTTGCTGGTACATTAATCTTGTTCCCAGAGGCCGCAATCCTTTTGGTCTGTGGAATGTCACCAGAAACCTTTGTACATGCATGTACATCTTCGCAAATCTTTGTCCATATTCAGAAATGTTCAGAAATCATGATGACATCTTCAGAAATCCAGGCTCCTCTGGGGTAAAAGGTCTCACGCCTTTGGATAAGAAAATGATGGCAGGTATGCAATTACCTTAATCTGTTTCCAATCAATATAAATCTGCTTCAACCTGAACTTATACCTGCCAACTCTCACACCTTAGGGGTGAGTCTCACACCTGCGGGCTGGAAACGTCGATCTCATGCCCATGAACCAAATTCTCACACTCTAAATAACACTTTTTAAAAACTACTCCAAACAATGCGAGAAATGAAAATTTTATGTAAAATGAATAAATTTATGGTGATTCTTTTCCTCAAGATTTCTTATTTTTGAAAGCAAAGACACTGGGGATGAGTAACTGGGTTGCTGGGACATTAATCTCATTCCCAGAGGCCATGATCCTTTCGTTTTATGGAATGCAAGGTACAAAGAAGTTCAATTTTCCAGCTTGCCCTTTGGGCAAGCTGTAGCTAGGATGTTTCAGCCCGGAGGTCATTTCCTCTAGCCCGAAAAAATTCTCAGAAGTGTGAGGAATCCACCGTAAGGAAAAAGATGTCGATTGCTACATTTACCTATAATTCTTTGCACGCGAAAACCCTAAAAGAGCATATAAAAACGCATAGAAGAGTTGTAAGTCATTCAAACTCGGCAAGAGCAATGTTGTTAGTACAAGGAACGATTTCTGTTTACCATACCTTTCTATATGCCCAGTGGGTTTGTTTGGTTCGCAAGATATTGTGGTAAAATGTACCGCCACCATCTTTTTTCTTACGGTAGATGAAATGTGCTTAAAATGCATATTTTAACAAAGTTAACAACAAAGAGTGGTAGCAGTCAGCGGTTAGCGGTCAGTGGTCTACATCCTGGACTCACAGGCTCACATGGTTCATTAAGTCACACAGCAACATTCATCGCGCAGCTTCGTCAGTCATCTTGTGCTGGGCATTTCAGCTGTCTTCTCCCCCCCCCTCCCTTCCCTATTTTCCACTGCTTAGAAGTGTGGCAGGTGCCTGGATGCCTGGCATGGGGGCTCATGGCTGGGTTGCGGGGATTTGCCAGCCATGGGAGTGGTACTTGGTCTAGGGGCTGGCTGCCAACAGTGGAAGCCCCTGGAAACCCCAGGCAAAAAGAATCCACTTAGAGATGCAGTTGTTAATTAATTAATGGATTAATTAATTAATTTAAGGATAAAATCCACTAGCCCGGTGGCAAAATCCACTAGTCCCGGGCTATCAGACACTAACTTCCTTGTACATTGGGAATGTCATCGGAAACCTTGTGTGTCTTTGTCCATATTCGGAATAGCTAGGAAATCAATGTGACATCTTTGGAAATCCAGGCTCCCTTCGGGGTAAAAGGTCTCATGCCTTTGGATAAGAGAATGTTGGCAGGTATATATATATGAACTTCACAGTGAAGATAATAATACTTTTAATTTAGTTAAATGACATTTAACAAAGTTTACTGCTACGAGCTTAGCGTGCGGTTTTCTTGGTCAGCGGTCACATGCTCAAGTGCAGGCTCACATGGTTTGTTTTCGCTTCGTTTTCGGTGTGTTTGCATCTGGTGTGTTCCATTGCGGTTTGCGTTTTTCAGCAGCTCGCGCTGCTGGGTTTTTCTCTGTTTTTTCATCACTTGGTTCTCGTCTAGCAGTCGATTTGGGGCAGCAACAGTTTGTCCGCGTTTTTTCCCCCACCCCCCCCCCCCTCCCTCTTTTTTCCTTTCCTTC
>OX393563.1:7658279-7727918 GCA_947652115.1 Blastomussa wellsi
TGACAAATTCTAAATATGAATTATTTCATAGGCTTTAGATCATTAACTATTTATCTTACATATTGGGCCACAATTATGCCATTATGTAGAATGCACGCATATAAATACTACTAGAAAGAGCTTTCTGCTTGTGTGCAGTAATATCACTTCTTTGCCCTGTATGCTCTTTATGAATCAAAGGCATTTTTAGAAATGTAAACAGATCTATGCATGTAAACTTCTTGGTTTATCAAATGTCGTAAAATTATAGTGGAAATGTTAAATTACAATGTTCTGTACTTGTCTTCTGGAATGGGTCTGCAAATTAGAGACATGAAATTGTTAGAATAAGTACAAGCTCTGATTTTGTAATAAGCCTGTAGAAACTTGGCTTGGTAAGGTGAATAAATCATTAAATATCACTGCTGTAAAACACAGTTTTTTTCATTTGATATCCCTGGACAGTATTTTGAATGGGGTGACAAATGACACAGGAAAGCCATGTGCACACAAGCAACATTTTTGAATTTGTGCACTTGTTGCTATTTTGTAGTGACGTGGTCAATATGTCTTTTGTGCTGAATTTAGCTTAGTTCCAAGACTCAAGTATGTGTCCAATTATTTGAAGAACCAGATATTAAAAGAGTTTATGGAACAATTACTAACCTTTTTTGTATAATTTTAATTAAACACAAACACCACATACAAGAAGAGCCACCCTTACACCTACCTGCTAAAGATTCCTCCAGGGAGTGTTCCATCTTTTGTGAAGAACAAGGATAACTGGTTACCTACTTGAAGCTCATCACCTGACCCATAAAAGAAATTAAATTAAAGTGACAGCAAGGAATATATTGAAAATCAAATTAATAATCACCGAGGGCATGTCCGTTTGGGATCAATCCGGAATAAGAATAATTGGAATAATGCGAGTAAGCATTTTGTTTGGGAGCTATTCTCATTCCAGAATACCTGTCCGGCTATTCTGCTCCCAGCAGCAGGAGCAGAATAGCCGTAAAATATTCCGGAATATATTTTGGAATATATTCTTATTCCGGAATATCCCAAACCAACGTACCCCAAATCAAATATTCCTGTATGTCAATAACCAAGAAGCATTCACAACTTAAATCTGGTTACGCAACAAACAGCGCTATTATGGTCAGTCAGCTAGTTTTTGTGGCAGTGATGTCTCTTCATATTCAGGGCTCAAAAATTAATGCTTGCAAACTCTCAAAAGGAAGTTTTTGGGATTTGCGAGAGAAAAAATATCCACTAACGAAAATTTGCGATTAAGAATCATCCATCTCCAAAACATTTCAAGAAAGCTGTTCGAATTGAGCTTCATGTCACGAAATTTGAAAGAAAGTATGAACAAGCGAAAGAAAAGAACACACTTTGTGTTAGCCAGTGGTTATACACTATGTGCAATCCATCTGCACATGATACATACTGACACATTGTACAGTGGCTTTTGAAGTGGAAAGGATGTCTAAAATAACTGCTTTCAGTTTCTTTAAGAGGCTCTTGACCTCTGACGCAATTGTCGATGCCTCATCTGACCTTGAGAAACCAAAGAATAAGAATTTAAAATCCGAATCGAACAGGGAGATTAGAATACTGCTTATCAAAACATGGTTCTCCAATGACAGAAATATTTCATGATCGATCTTGGTTACAAGTTAGTTGAAGGGAACACTAAAGTTGTGGAGGAAATTACATCTAAATTTGGACAATGAAAAAGGAGACCAAATTAAAGCATTTCTTACCTTTTCAGCTCATTAATTCAAAAGTATTGACAAGAATTTTAATTTTTTTCATAAAAAATTTGCTGGTTAGTTCGCCAATTTACTAGTTAGAAAAATTCTCACTAGCAAGACTTTGTTAGTGGACTCTGGCCCTGATATTTACAAAAACAGGATGTCTAACCCCAAAGATATGCCAGTGAAGACAGTGAACTGCAATTATATCATTTCCAGGCATTAAGGTGTGCAATACCTAGTGGAAGGAGGAGGAAGGATAGTGAAGTAAATTACTGTAGCCCTGAGCATGCATTACAGAATTTGATAGCTAGGGAATGCAATAGATGTGCAAAGCATGATTCTTTACAACAAAAACCAGCATGAACACTGGGTTTAAAAAGTTGTACTGTCTCGTATCTCATACTTGCACTCTGATCTTAAGGTTGCTATTGTGTATGTTAAGAAAAGAGGATTATATAAAAATGCATACATTTGCCATATCGTTGAACTTTATTCTTCTTTCGATAATATTACTGATTTATTACCTGATGGATTCTCGTCACCTGTAAAATTGTGCCTTAGAAAAATGAAAATTGCAGGCATTAGGTAAATTTAACACATTGTATAGTGTACTATAAATAGATGGTCAGAGGTAGACCAAACATTCAAGGAACAAAGTCTTGCGTGAAAATGGGGTTGATATTCTTATATATACCCATAATAACAGAAGGCATTGGAGATTGCCAAGTAAGTTACATACTGAACACTTGGATCTACTTTCATTGTTTGTAAATGTACAGCACCTTCAACAAAAGACGCCCAATAATAATGATTGTGTTCTGTAGTGTATTGCTACTAGAAAATGTTCAGAAATTGATACAACATGAACTAAATCCAAAATGAAAATTATAATTTATAGATTAGATTATGTAATATAACTCACCCACTAAAAATTTGTTCAATGACATCATCTGCATTAACCCTGCTGTGGCTTGACCTCTGGTCATCAGGTTTCTATCATAAAAAATTAATATATAGATTTAGCCAAGCCTAAAAGCGGAGCTCCATATTTTTGCTGGTTCTTAATAATTTCTGAAATTGCGTGCTGATATTGAGTTTATTAAAAGTACTTCTGTGCACAACTACTCAAGAAAGATTCCACAGCTGAAAAAAAACAAGAATAATTTAAAAAATCGACTCCAGTTGCAGAATTTCCTCTGAGAATGACCATGACAAATTAAAAAATCCTGCCAGAAGCAAAAAAATCGGACCTGAGCCTGCGATTAATGAAAACAATACCTGGTCAGCGGCTAACTTAAAAAAATATGTGACCTCCACAAGTTCTAAATCTGAGCCCGCAATCTGGTCATGTGATGCTGGTCAGCGGATACCTTCTTTTGACAGCTGTCAATTGACCATAACATAGCAGAGATGTAAGCTTATGGTAACCTTTAAAAATGTCAACCAGGTCGAACTCTCTGGACTATGGCCGCCATATTGATATTTGGGGTGACATCGTCGTACGGACGTACGTGCCCGCGAGTCATGCCGCTTGCCATTTTGACCATGGGAAATGAAAGGCACGGTTCTCTTGTTTGTCCTTCTTATGCGTGCTTGGTTCTCCTATTTCTATAGGTATGGGGCTCCGCTCAGCGGCCCGAAGGGCTGCAGGAGCTCCACTACAAACTGTGCTTGGATAAACTTTGGCTACAATGAGAAAAGTTCTGTTTTACCATTATGCCGGTAGTACTGTTATAATAAATTTTGAAATTTTTGGCACCTGATCCACAAACACTCTTGGTCCTGGCCTTTCAAGAGGAGGCAAGAAATTAAATCAAATTTGAACGAACAAAGGTGAAGTATGCAAACCTTCCAACTGATTCTTTTCCCTTGTCTTTCAGGTAGAGGTGATAATGTTTGCTCAGAATCACAAAATGCTGTGTCATCAGCTTTGGAATTGTCAAGGAGATCTCTAAAAAGATCATTCTACAGGAAGAATAAATAGACCTGGAATAAAGCCAATCTCGCAGTCACAGACAAGCAGAATGCCTTATTAAGCCCATGCTGAATTCTGGCTTCCACAGTTAGGAACTGTCATCCATTAGTATTACCTTATCTCCGACTAGTGTCCTTTTTCATCACAGGCTATCAAAGGTCTCTACTCCTGCCCTCCATGGCATGCTTCCATTCCACAAATCTCCAATCTTCATTTTCCACATACACACCAGGTACATGTAATTTACCCTTAGACTACAGGTTGCCAAATGCATTAAAAGTGTGTGTATATGCAGTAAAGGATACAGCCTGAGTACTTGACTTGTCCTGACCCTGAACTTTGTTTCCTGGTTGGCAGAAAACAAGTCAAGACATTCAGTAACTATTTGCAATAACTAGTTTTATGAAACTTCTACTAAATATAACAGCAATTTGTTTGGCGGCAAAAAGAAATGTACTATCATATAGAATACACAACTAATAATACCACAGCCTGTTGAATAACCTGGACTATAATAGGCCTTATGGGTATACATAGCATCAAAAAGCTCTAAATTCATCACAAAGCAGCCTTGCTTATGCAGGTCATTTCCCATCCTCTACCATGAGCTTTACCAAAGGTACACGTTTCGTCTCAAGTTTACTGCTTTGGGAATGAGTGACACTAGCTAGTCTGACATAAATATACACTGTACATTGTGCTTCAATTTTACCCTTGGTACAATTTGGTATTTTCCTCTGTTTACTATTCATTATGACACATTACCATACACACAACAAAGGAAAAATTCAATTTGTACCAAGGGCAGAACTGAACCACAACACACAAGGGTTGTTCATGCCCACCATTAAACATAGAATAGATGATATCGTGCATTGAAAAGTCGGCAATTTAGGGACGTTAGTGTAACTGATATTATTTTATTACATGCGACCATGTTTTAAGAACCCAATGGTGCAGCATACATGTTCACTGTTTGGAAAAGAAACAAAACTGGTGGTAGGGGAAATCAAAGAAAAGAAATACACACTAAAAGTTAGTCAAAACTGAACAAGTTAATAAACATAATTTTCTGATGTGTGTGTATTCTAATAAACAAGAAGCAAAGTTAAACAAATAAAATGTTCAACATAACGAAGACTAGATAAAAGGCAAGAGAAATGGCGAGTGCACGGTTCAGTATGCCAACACCATTTAAACATTGAATACCTCCTACTAGATCTCCCCTCCAAGCTGGACGAAAAAGAATGACCGGTAGAGTACCCGGATATCCGTGAAAGTTGGCTGGTGCTCCTGAGAGGGCTGCTGTTGCTGCTGCTGCAGGCTGGTTCACTGAAGCTGCGTGCATGCCCAGGAATGAATGAGCCTTTGCTAGGATCACTGCCTGCAGTTTCCTGGCTTTCTGGTGTACTTCCTGGGCTACTACTGAGGATTGATGCCCCTGCTTCAGCCCCTGTGGTTGAATTGTGTGTCAAGTCATGTTCAGAGTGATCAGAGGGTGGTGCTCTGTTTTCAGCGGTTTCTGTTGTTACTTTATTGTGCGATGGTGAATATGGCCTGCATAAGAAATATTAACGTCCCGCTGATGAGAAATGTTTGGAGAGGGGCAATTTACTTTTAACAACAACTACACTATAGAATGCAACATCAAGAAAATTAACTACAGTTTAACCTGATCTGAACTTACACTTTGAAAAGGGGATCTCCAGATGTGAGCTGCATGCTGACTTCAACCTTTGGGTAAAAACACAAACACTAAATAAATAGTTAGTAACACATTTCAGCTAAAGTACATGTAATTGTCTACAGGTACAACCATTTCCCACTTTCATCCACAGTATAACCAAACACAATGCAAAATACCTCAAGTATAGAGTTGTCCTGTCGGAGAGTTTTGTCTTCATAACCTTCTAGAATATATCGTTTTGTAGTAAATGATGCTGACCCAGCGAACTCTGCCAAGTTGATATCCACAAAACCAAGCTAATGGGTTTCATACAAATTAAAGCAAATCATTATATATGTTGTGGTTTAAATTTATCCTTGGTTTAAAAATTTTTAAACCAGTTTGGCATTGATTTCCCTTTGTTTCATGTTGATTAGCATAATCTGAAACAAAGGGAAATCAACATCAAACTGGTTTAAAATTCTTAAACCAAGGATAAATTTAAACCACAACATATACAACATCTTATTAATAATAAGCCATAGGGATGTTTTTTGAGGGGAGAGGGGTAATTTTCACAAGATCAGCAGCTGTTGCAGGGGGATTTGAAGATTGTAAGAGCCAACTGATTCACTGCTGCACAGCTCTTACATAATTCCTACATGCCTGCCAATTTGTACAATTCACTGCATCAAATGAGTCCAACACCATCTCACTTACGAATTTCACATTAGTCAAATGCTTCAATTTAATTAAATGGCTTGCTTCTCATGATGGATGACTTGATAAATTATTGCTTCAGTTTCTTCTGGCAGAAAATAAGAATTTGAATAATATACAATCATGTAGCTATTGACACTGTTCAATATTATCCTTAGTTCAAATTTTCTTTTGTTTTAAATTCAGAATAAAAAATTACAACACCAACAGTGTACAAGGAAGTTTGTGTCTTATAGCCTGGGGCTGGTGGATTTTGCCATTGGGCTAGTGGATTTTATCCTTCACTTGCCTGACGGGCAAGTGAAAGTTTTCGAGGGAAACGTTTTTAAGCAATTAATTTAACATCAATTTATTAACTTCCTATAGTAATTTAGTAAAATCCAACTAGTGGTCTATTATCAATGCTGCGTTCTGATTGGTTGAGCTACTACCAGGCTATATGTTATAGCCCACTGGTAGCGAAAGTGCAGGCTTTGAAAACCAAAACAATGGCGGCTGAATTGCGTTTTGCTGAAGTTTCGGACGAGTATTTGAGCTCATTATTAGATAAATCTATTCTTTCCAGTTGGATTTTACTAAAACAATTATTCCTCTCGCCCTCATGGCCTCTGAGTCAATAGCCCATGAGGCCTTCGGCCTCATGGGCTATTGACTCAGAGCCCAATCAGGCTCGAGGAATAATTGTTAATAATTCACCTGAAACGAAAGCCAATCTACTGAAGAGAAATTTGCATAAAAAACATCGGGATCGCATTACGTTTAATTATTTTGCGTGAAATTCTTGCTGTTTAAGTAATCTCAAGTTGTCTAGTCAGGTTTAATGGAGGATTGACAGGAAAAGTTGCTGTTTGCAAATTCAAGCGAGAAATTTCGTTCAGTTGTTAGAACTGTTTTAAATTGTTTGTACATGAGCATATTTAACAGCTGCGAGATTAATAACATTCACCACCAAAAAAGTTTTTGTTTCTTTGAAACCTTTATTACGTTAAAAAAGATGACTTTCTATTTTTAACTAGAGATTTGCATACTGCAATTTTGTTTACGAATTTACTGATTTGCGACTTGGCACTTCCAACAATCGAAACTGCCAACGTAACAAAGGAACCAACCTCCTTAACTTTTCCTCAGAAAACTTATCTACTTAATGTAATGCCTCAGCTCAAGAAGTAATATGAAGATGCGAATTGCACACTTAAGAGGACGTTCACGCTAATTGTTTGTGCGCATCGTTACTGCGTACGGAATTCGTCAAGCCACGTCATCCATCGAGTTCACGCGCTGAGGAAAAGCAAAGGGCCAGAAGCCGTTTTGTAGCTTTGCTGGTAGTTTACTCTCTTAAATGGTCAGTGACCCATACTTTTTTTCCATGAACTGATATTATCTAAAATTGTCAGCAGATTGGCAAAAAATGAACAAAAAATCAATGTGGGAAGTTTGAAAATTTTGAAGTTTTCTGCCCAGAGGACATCAAATCCTGCCATGTTGCAGTTGTTAGGCAAGTGGAAATGTGGTCGCTAAATGCAAATTTTTTCTTCAAGGAACCACACCAATTGAATAAATTCACTTTATGGATCCACCTAAACAACATTTGACAAAGACACGTTCATTTCAAAGATTTATTTGCAATATTTTTCGGCTTACAGACACTGTAGTCTTATTCACATAGTGAGATTTTTCAGATTTAGGGTGTTCTTCCGGACATTTTGCCTTAAAAACGAGGTCGGTGACCCCCAATTTTTTTACATTCCTGACATTAGTAACACATTATCTTACAGCTTGCCCAAAGGGCAAACTGATAAATTGAACTTCTTTATACCATGAACTTCAAAGATTTCCATACCTTGATGTGAGCTTTGCCACCTTTGGTTTCCTGGAATGCAAAGGCAAAAAAAAATGAACAAACACAAGATGAAGAAATCTGCAAGGTGCAAGCCAAGTTGGGGACAGCAATCTAATTGCAGTTTTTGAAATTTTATTGCATTATATAGCAGGTAGAATGTGCACTGCTATTCATCTTCAACTGACTTAAATAATATCCAGGCTGTTTACATGTATGCAAATGAATGGGATCTGCATAGTAACATAGAAGTCAATCAGACCAGAGCCTATCTTCATCTTCTGGTGACAAGGAGTGTGCCTACTCCCCCCCCCCCCCCCCCCCCCACCTGGATGGGATGCTAGCTCAAATTAAAGTACGGTTATCCCCCTTCCCCCAGCATTAAATTCACCACTACCCATTCATACACCTCCTACAGTTCCACTACAGCCTTGAAAACTCTTACAAGGTTAGCTGAAGTGATACCACAATGATTATTGATAGCAATTCTTGCTTAATTTTGGACAGAAATCTCTGACAGATTAAACAGTGAATGCTTCTAGTAAGTAGTATCACAAGGTGAGCCTGTCCATTTAGGTCTCTGATTACCGGTACATATCCTTCTCAGACAGTGTAAATATTTGTTTTGGAATTATTTACAATTGAATCTATTAAATAACTTTGTTATCTGACTACTCAACATCAGTTGGAAACAAAAATGTTTTCATTGGTTTAAATACTGTATGATTAACTAAATACATATTTAAATACAGGGTTGTCAAAAAGATTTGAAGTATGCAGAGATATTTTGAAAGTAGACGGCACTGGGGTCCCTTTTGTTAAGCGTTTTTTGTAATGACAACTTTTTTCCCGCATATCTCCGCCAAATTGTAGCTGGCAAAAACGTTTAAGTAGGCGGCAAAATCGCCGGTTGCCGGTGCTTATTGACAATCCTGTAAATAAATTATCCCTAAAAGAAGTATTTAATACATTGTCTGAGAAGGACATGGACATCAAATGGGTACAGTTAAATTTGTCCAGAATAATGTTTGTATATAATAATGATGTGTATTTAGCTTGCCTGCAGCACATGTCTCCAGACAGATAACACACTACTTAAAATATTTTCTATTCAGATTTAAAATTAAGATCATGGATTAATCCTTCCGAGTGGTAAGTAAGTGAACTTTGTACTCTATGTTCCATACATATTGCAATGAGATTTGAGAATCATGGGGTATCTTTAAAACAATGGAGAAAATTTGAAACCAAGGCATGGGAAGGTCTCACTTATAAGGGTACTGTCAGAAGTAACACAAAAAATGCCAGAGCCTGAAGTGGGATTTATACCAAAGACAGCCCACAAATAGTGGCCCATTTTGCTAAAACTTACTATGCCGGTAGTGTCCTCAAGCTATTGACCTATTGCCAATTGAAAATTCTTTTGTGTGCATTAAAATTAGCCTTTCTAACCTTGTTTGAAAGTTAGTAAAAAAAATTCTTTTGATTTACACCTACTCAAAACTAGTGAGATGATTTCAGATAGTGCAGAGTGTTATCTACAACTTAACATGCCGTGGCAAACGAGGACACATTGTTGCTCCTTTTGAGCAAACTGGGAAACAATTTTTGCAAACACAATGTTTCTGTTGCGCAGACGGGCAGACAGGGAAACATTTCTGTCTGTAACATTTCTTCATTTGTCACAGCCGTTAGGATGGTCATCTACATAGGTGAGAGTACTCCTGCAGGCCTTCTATCCCCCCACCCACCCAGCCTTTAGTGACTTCAGTTATAATTATACTATTTGCTTTGCCAAACATGAGCAGACAGAAAGTTTAGATATTTTGCTTACTTTTTTACTTGACTTTCTTAAATATTTTTTTTTTAACACCCAATACACAACTTTGATTTCCAAGTGTAATATGTTTTGTTTAGGGTAGAGACTAGAGGGCTTTTCATGATATGTCAATCCAGACACAAGAACGTAAAGACGCCACTTTCTCAACACAATTTCAAGTATATTTATCATACTCCTGATACTACAGTGACGTCTTCCACGACAAGATAAAAATCGTTTCTCAGAAGCTTTAGTCAAGACAGCTTTTTAATTTTAACCCTGGTTTTGACGTCAATCTTAGTTTATTTTAATTGCAATAAGGCATTCAAGCAGCAAACCATTCTTGTTCCCAGAGCCCTCATTTCTTTGGGTCACGAGGTTAAAAGAAAACACATGGCCCTGGGGACGAGGATGGCAGCAAACGTAACTGTCAACGTTTGCAACTTGATACTTTTGTTTGTTTCTTGCAAACGTTTGTAACTTGATACTTTTGTTTTTCTCTCGCAAACGTATGTAACATGATACTTTTGATTCTCGAAAACATATTAAAAGATGTGTTTCTTTTTCAAAGCCGGAAATAACTGGTAGAACGTTAAATATCTGATGTAAAAATTGAAAGAGAAAAATTTCGTTTCATTCAAAAAGCAATTTTTCATTGAAGTGATAAACAAGAACTAATTTAATTATCGAATAGTCACGGAATAGTAAATTCTTTTTCTGTTGCCGCCAATCGGTTAAAACCACTTAAAATGTTCTTTATATACAAGGATATCGAATTATCTGGGAAGCATTTTAACTAAAAGTATTGAAGGTAAACAGCTTTGCTTGACCAAGAGTTTCCAGCACCGGTGAAAACTAAATACCTCAAACAATAATTAAATTTATTTGTGGTTTTCTGAAGGCGCCACGGAGTTTACTGCAATATTTGGGAACTTTCCTTGCTTCAAACTTCAAAAAAGTCTTATCCAAACATCAATGTTTTGGCTCTTCTTTTTCAGTGAACTATCCATTAATGCAAAAGATTAAACCCTGGCAGAGACTTAGCGGTAACGGAATTTCTGGAGGCGCTTGGCAGTGTGCAACAATACCTTCAAATTTAGCAAGTTTACCGTACTGTGACAAAGTCGGGGAAAAGCTTGAACGTTTGCACGTGTCCATTAAAAGGAGAAATAGACAAGACACTGAACCCTGAAAAACACAATACTTTCAAAACTGCAGAAAAACTCTTAAATACACAGGCTTGGGTTATTCCACACAAAAGATACGCAACCACAATACTGAACATGATAAAAGTGTTGACACCCAAAATAAGTCAAAATATTCCTCCTACCCGACTAAAATCAGAGAGCATTAAAACGAACGCGCCTTACACTTTGTGTTCTACAGCAAGGAAGAGTACAAGACGTTCTAGTGTGATTCCGTATTTGCATAGTTTAACTTCCATCTAGTAGTGTGCCATTCTTGTCCTCGAGGCCGCGATTCGTTTGGTCAGCACCAAGGAATCGAGACCTCTGGCCGCAACCAAATTGTGAGCATGCGTAGAGAACTCGTTTTGTAGCTTTCAGCTAATCAGATTTGTCAGATTTGATTTTGTGCATGCGCAGAGTGACGGGAAGTCCGAAAATCATGGACTTCCGGTGTTGGACCTTCCCAGGTCGTGATTGTTGGTGCTGACCAAAAGGATCCGGCCTCTGGGGACGAGAATGGTAGTGTGCAGTAAAGTAACACAAACTAATCTTCTGCGCATGCGTTGGGAGGAAATCGCTTTGTTCTAGGAACTGTAAAGATAGTACCACAAGGCAGGTATGGTGTTTTCTGAAACATATATATACCTTTTGATGTTCAAGGAGCAGTAGTGCAGATACCAGTGTTTTACGTGGTACAGTGCACACAGGTTCCTACTAGCTCCCCACCCCCTCTGCAAGACTAATTAATTAATTGGTATTAATTAATTAAACAAACATTAAAGTTTACACATTAGCGCTTTAGACCTTTAGTGCCTTAGTGGGTTAGAAGAGGACAGCCCACAACACACCATCCCAATAGTGCACTCTGCACTAAAAATGAGGTTAGAAAGGCTAATTTAAATGAATAAAAAAATTAAAATTGGCAGCCATTGTTGAAATGGGTCTGTTTATGGAGTGGCATCACTGTAGAACCACCAGGAGCTTTAGATTGCAACTTAAAAAAGATAGCCTGATTTTTTAAAGTTTTCCACTTGTGGCTTGGAAAAATAGCTAAAACTAATAGTAGTTCTCCCTTCGATGAAAACTTTAATATATACTGTACCTTAATATACAGCAGAGTTCTGTAGGCCTGTCTCTGGATTAATATTGGTTCAACTTTTGGAATGTTTTGTTTATTTTTCCCTTCCTTATTAACATAAACTTATTACAGTGAAATATATGATTAAATGTATACCACCCAGGCTGGCATCAGACTAAACAACCTTAAATACAGATTTGACCAGTTGTGTGCTATACCTGTATAATTTATGTGCACTCACTTGCTTTTAATTAGACTTATCTTCAATTATTTTAAACTCCAGCACATGCAAGGCCCAGTTGCAGGGCTCGAAATTGCGACTCACTGGTCGCCAATGCGACCAAAAATTGAGCACTGGCGACTAAATTTTCAGAACTGGTCGCCAGCTGACGACTTGCAGTTTGTCCGATAACTAAAGAAAGCCATAACACAACCGTCTTGATAATTCGGATCTGGTAGCTAGTATACAACTCACTGTTCCATCTCCACTAAAACGATGTCTGAATATTACAAGAAAATCGTAAAAACTGCATGTATACTTCTAATCGTCGACATTGCATTTACGGCACGCCATATTGTTTCAGCGGCTTCCTCCAAAACTAGTCAGAGACTGGTACGAGCAATGTGGTAGTGTAGGGGCCTGGGCCAAGGATGGCGTTTTTTGTTGGCAGCAAAAGGCGTCAAGTCGAAAATAAAAAACTGCGTGTTGAAGAAGTAGCAAAGGGAAAATACGAAAGG
Organism: Blastomussa wellsi; assembly: GCA_947652115.1. Lineage (NCBI taxonomy): Eukaryota > Metazoa > Cnidaria > Anthozoa > Scleractinia > Plerogyridae > Blastomussa > Blastomussa wellsi. The sequence continues at coordinate 7,671,042 of OX393563.1, forward strand.
ACCCGTGTTTGTCTCACCATGTAAACGATGGACTTCAAACGTTTAGTGACGAGTCGAAGCTCCCGTAAGCTGCCACCCTCGGGAAGCAGAAAAGGTGTCCTCAAATGGAGCTGGCCGCTTATGGGAATGTGTAAATACAGAGTATGAGCTAGAGTTCAAACAGGGTTTTGTCGAGGTGGCCGTAAGTAGAGCTGTCCACTTACGAGAGTGTCCATTAGGAGATCTTCGACTGTATGAAGAAAACCATCACCTTCAGACCAGAGACTTATTACCAGAGAACAATGGTAGCTCTATACCTAAGTGTTATTTGTGCTGTTTCCAATCATTTTAGTTCTTCAGTTGTGACTTTTCTTGCATGCAAAGGAAGGTTTAAAATAGTGTCCTTGTGTAAGTTATACACAAAATAAGTTGGCGACCAAAATTTACGATCTGGCGACCAAACTTTTCCCATTAGTCGCCAGCTGGCTCCCGAATGAAAAAGTTAATTTCGAGCCCTGAGTTGAAGTATTTTTTGAATGCGAGCCAGCACTGGCTGGGGATTTATTTGGCAATTAGGCCAACCCCTCTTTCTCTGTTTAGTGTCATCCAACTGACCAAAATTTTCATGTTTTCAAAAGGAAATTATGAGGGGGATCTTTTTTTGCTTCCGACTGACCGACCCAAAATCAGGAAACAAATTTGACAATAAATGAAAAAAAAAGGGATGACCTTAAATTTTAACATCTTTGGAGGGCTCAAAGCAATCATATTATTTTGTAATTTCAGGGCAGGGCTTAAGTTCAATCTTGATAAAACAACTTACACAGTTGTAACCTATAACTCGTAATGAAAGTCTGTGCTGCTCACAAAAAGGATAATTATCCTATATGGAATTCATTACATGGCATATAAATAATATATGAATAAAGTAAAAAGTTCCCTTTAAATTTGTAAAAATTTTTGCTCTTACTAGCTAAGACATACATGTTGAAACAGGAAAACTCAAAATAACCATGGCATGATTAAATAAAGATAACCGAAGCACGTGCAATAATGGAACATTTCTTCTGCAAGACAAGCTTTTAAACTTTTAGCTGTAAATTAGGAGGAATCCATATCCAAAAATTTATCAATTGCTTGTTCCCTCTAGGTAAATAGTTTTTCACTTTCAGCTATAAGGGGTATAAATATACTATTGTGCGGTTAAAATGACCCGAAGTCTTGACATATTCGGAAGCCACATCAATGTTCCACTCAAAACATCAACTGGCAATATAAAGGAAAATTATTGCACGATCATCGTGGAATACTTTACATAATTTCTTTCATTTAGCGCGATTGAATACTTTGAATTCATCCATGTGAAATTTGATTAAAATAACCTGAACTCCACGGTAAATCAAACATTAGCAACTGATTTGCATGAGAAATAGTATAATACATTCAAAATAATACAGGTGGAAAAAGCAAGATTTACTGGGTCGTTCCGGAACAACTAATCAAGCTTGACAAAGACAGCGAGCCACGATATTAGAAAAGGAAAGCGTCAGCAAAACGCATGAACTAATGCTGGGATAAAAGAGAAATGATACAAAACATATTTATAACTTTCCCACTGTAACAAGCAGGTTTAAAGTTATTGCAATTGGTATAATCAGGACAAGTCGCGGACAAGTCGCGGTATTTTATTTTCGCTCAAACAAACACGTTCACACTTCCACCGTCATCGACATTAAAATCTCTCGAGTTCGAAATACCAAAAAAAAAAACACAAAATCCCATCGTAGGAACTCTGAGATATTCATCTTAGTGGCCCCTCATAGCTGCTTCCTGAACGGTTTTTATCCTCAATAAATACCTCGACTTGCAGGTGGCCTATAAAATTTGGCGCACGGCACCACTGCGAGCCCAGGGCGAACAAAAAATTGCACAACAAAACTAAAACATGAATAAAATATCACCAAGTTATACAACTTGCAACCGTGAGGGAAAGCTAAAACAGTTTAATAAACAACATTTAGAAGTAAAAAACCGACCAATTCTTGGGAATCTTTACTGGGAAAGGATTGAGAGGACGTTTGCCGGCCTACCTTACGAATGGATACTCGATAATTGCACGTATCTAAAACTCCAGTTGAGACATTGGCAGTCATTTTGCACGGAAAGGTGACGTCCATTCCCCACTTCACGCAATGGTTGCCGACTTCCACCCTTAAAGAACAGAAAAGTATTAAAGCAATGAAGAAATTAACAAAAACCCGTCGTTAACAGACGTGCTCTTTCTCACAGTACTCAACAACTAATACCTCGTTGAAATGCTCGAGAAATTTCCACCTTCCAGTAATCGCATTTTAGCGAAAAGGACGCCGCTCACGAACGGAACACTCGATAGCTGGTTTAACTTGAAGTTAACATCGAACTTAAACTTTTTCTTCTTCATGTTTGTTTGTTATCCCGGACTTCTAAGACTGTGTTTTCTTCTCCAACCCACAGACGACATTTTCATAACATCAAAACATCGACAAAATCTACATCTGTCTGGAAGATCCCACAATGCTCTCTGTTTTACACCGGAAGTGATAGAGTGGATAGATTGAAAAATTGCTTCCGATCAATTCTTCCGATCTTTCTTTGGGGGATGGTGTTTTCGGGCAGTTTTATACTAAAACTGGTTACTATTACTTAAAGAAAATAGCAGTGAAAACTGTCTCGGTCTCTGGATTATTCATAGTAACAGACGGGCGGGAGCGTATTCTTTGTAATATTTTCCTTCACTATTCAAGCAGCTAAATTTTCTTTGAATTTGAAACAAGGAAACAAGAACAGCACGTCGGATACAAAGTTTCTATTTTTAACGGCTATTAAATTTAGTAATATTTCTATTGCATGATTCAGCGACTGTCAAGATTTATCACTTTCTTCAATATCTCGCTGAAACTCTACTATTTGTCACAAAATAGGGTCGACCCTAGTCTAGTCTCCTTCGCAGCCGTTTCCCAAAAAACGGCTGCGAAAGAAACCAACCCTAGTCAGCCAAGCCGCTGAAGTCGACTTGAATTGTGTTGTCTGTAATATGTCAGTACATGGGTCTTAGCTTCTCTGCCTTCCTAAAACCCACTGAAATCGCCCTCTGAAACGCCTCCAAATGCCATAAAAACATAAGTTATACCATCGTTATATTCCCATACAAACTCTTATAATAACGCCATGTTGATGGTTCCCAAAGGAGCTTGGGCTAGCTGTGTCCCGCCGTTTGTTTGCAGGTGTAACTTGAAACGCACTTCCATTGCGTATGTGTCCGGCCCCCTTTGGCAAGAGTGGTGTGATCTCATTTGCACACCATGGAACATTACATGATGGATTGAAATTCTGTAGCTTGACATTGTATCTTCTCCGTGGCCATCGCATCATTCGTTTCATTTACAACTCAGCAGCTGGCAAATTAATGCCAAAAAGTAACGTTTCATTTTAATTATTTTTTATACAAGCTTTTTCATTACAAGAACTCAAGAAAACATACACCTGCACTTCCAGTAAAATCACTTGATAATTAATTTGATGATGATACACATAAAATAATAGCACTCCCGGCAATTCCTGCTTTAAAAGTTGACTTTTGGCATAACAAAGCGTACATTGTACGTAACAAAATCCCAAAAAGTCAATTGTCTGTTAGACCGTGAATATTTGTCCAAGCAGAAGTATGGTTTCAAAACCATAAGTGTGACCATAGGAACCGTTAAAAGAGCGGAGAGTACATACCAGGCCGCATAGACGTACGGGCAATTTCTGCCGGGGGAAGGGGGACGGTGAACGATTTGCCCAAAAATTCTCCCAAGTTAGGGACGGACCATTTTATTTTTGAGGGGGGGGGGGGGTAATTACCCAAAAAATTCCTGCACAAGAAAAGAAAAGCGCCATAAAAATCATCGTGCAAAGGGAGCCAAGCGAAAAAAAAATATAGAAAGCACTTCCTACTGCCCAGGTCCTGTGGTGACGTAAAAAATCTTGCACAACTTGAAAGTGAAAATAAAACCATTCTTGCCCAGAAAAATTTCCCAACACCCCCCCCCCTCCCCCCCAAAAATGGTCCGTCCTCAGTCTAAAGTGTCCGACGTCTTATCGCTGCTGGGATCAGGCCAGGAAGAAGCGGAAATCTCCCAGTGGGCATCTGCGGAGGAGAGAACTTCAGACTTGTCCGTCCCTTACATTGCCCAAATTGCTCTTGCTGCTCCCAAAAACCGGAGTTGCCAAAACTCTTCCCCTCCCGGCCCGTACGCCTATGCCGGGCCGCTACCAAGTTGCGCCGGAATCTACTAAAAACTGATAAAACTGAACGTTGCACATGAGAAACGTTTGACGATAAACTGCAGTAAACCGTACAAGGAAATCGTACGTTCGTTAGACATAGATAACATTTGTTAAATATAAAAGAAATAATCTGAGTTATCGATTTCTAACGATTGATCGATGCAATTCCGATAATAAACGCGTCTGAGAGCTTGGTGAGATGGCGAGGAAAGTCAGTTATAGATCAGTTACATAGATTTATCAATTGAAAAATCAGCAACCATTTTTATAATTCCGATAACAAACACATGAGTCGAGGAGGGTATTTTCGGTGAAACGGAAGGGGGGGGGGGGGGGGGGTGACTGGGACTTTTCACATCTCTTTATCTTGTGGGTCAGATATTTAGGGGTTTCGAGGTTCAGAACTTATGATTCATTAGATATGGATGGATTCTGGGCTTATTTTTTCTTCTGGGGTGGGGTTGGTGGAGAGAAACGGGGAACTTGTTATCGGAACTCAAGTTTCTAATGTTAATAATTGAGATAAGAAAATTGACTGTTCAGGGATTCATCCTCCCTAAAAGGTTCCTCATTAGACGCTGGGATGAAAGACGGTTCATATTCTAGCGAGAAACATGCCGGTTCAACTTGCAAGTCAACCAAATGGACAGATTCTTGACGACGAGGACGACGTCTTGAACGCCTGGATACGTACAGCTTGTATTTGAGTTGCTTGATCATTTGTTGCATTCTCATCACAAAACAGAATATAAGGTAAACGAAGACTGCAACCACACTTCCAAATACCAACACTGGCGACAGAACAGCGAGGAATGAGAACAGCGCGACTCCGAATGTTGTCCCAAATACTGTTAGCGCACTCATGAAGACAAGCACCAATGAGCCTAATACAAGGGCCAGGAAAACGAAGAATGGTAGGAAACCAAGGATAATTAAGATGGCCAGGAACAGGGAAATAAGTTGGTGGCTCTCAACAAATTGCTTGGTTCGTCTGAATGTGCGCGCTGCTTGACATTCCTTCAAGTTGGCTACACGTTGATTCATTGCTCGCAGATTGCTTGCCACCCACGGAAACAAGTAGTCGGTATCTTCGAGCCAAGTCATGACGGACTGAACACCACGTCTTTGACAAAGAAAAGAGATTAAAGGCTATTGGGAGAATTCAGTTCTGTAAGCCGTATAAAGATGTGATAGATAAAAAGAGAGACTACAATTTGAATTGATAACTTCCAATCAAAGCTGGCTTCCGATGGTCGGTAAACTGATGTGTTTGCCAAAACGTTTTTCCTGTTTTGTTTAAGTAAAGAGTTGAACTAGTTTAAACAACAGAACAAGAGTTCTACACAAGCTTTTCGTGCTGGCAGCTGCTGTCTTCATGTCCGAAACTTCGCAGATTTTGGCTTCGAGATTTAATACATTTAATACAGTTTACGTGTGATTCTCTTACCTGCTTAATTCACAGCCGCGAGAAGTTGTTTTCTGCAAGAGGCTTTACCGATCGCGATGACAATTAAATTGCTTCTTCAACAAACCAAGTTTCTCCGAAAAAGTGTCTCCTGCTGGAAAGCTGAACTCACTCTTATTTATTCAATTTCCGTGACGCAATAATTAAGTAGCCTAATTAGTGTCATTGTTACGCACCTAATTAGCGCGCGCACTGAACTGTTCCCTTTTAGGGGCCGACGTTTTTAAAACTTTTGAGGAGGGGGTGGGGAGGTTGGGTGATTTCTGGTCAGCAAGAATTTTTTTCTAGAAACCTGGTGGGCAGGATATTTTTTCCTTCCCAATGCTCTGCAGGATAATTTTTTCCCTTGTGTAATTTTTTTTCTTTCTTAGAGCCGTGCAAAAATTTTTTACTACCAAAATGGTTTTTCTTTGGAAATCGTTTAAAACAATTGTCATTGCATAATAGGACGGGTCGCATAGCCTCGAAAATATCAACAAAGCCTACCAATGCTGTTCACCCAGAATCCCATTCTTCCGGCATTTAGTATTTTCTTGTGTATCTTACATATTCTATTAAACACCATACGAGGTGTGCTTTTATTAGCTGAGCCGCAACATTTTGTTGACCTTTCCTATTTCTAAAACGAAAAAGTGAAGGAGCATTGAAAGCATTTCAGTCAATAGCATGCATGGACTCTACAAAAACCCCTGAACTTGCCCTCTGCGATCGCGAAATTTCACATTTCCCGTACCTTTCCGTTGAGCCGAAACAAATTTACAGGTTGACTGTACACATGAATAGTAAAATAACCCGGCAAATGTTTATAATGTTTGCAGAGCGTTTTCATATGGCGTCACGTCAGCCACGGAACCCATATCTGGCGTCACGGCAGCCATATTTGGCGCTACGGAAGCCATATCTGGCGTCACGGCAGCCATATTTGGCGCCACGGAAGCCATATGTGGCGTCACGGCAACCATACAAAACAAAGCCAGCCATATTGGTGAACCAAACCAACCCTCCGGGAATTTTATGCAAACATCGTCCTTTGTTTCAGTAATTCTACAAGGCCGCTTGTGACGTGAGTGAAAGCGCTCTGTTCACCGTGTCGCACAGGTTTTTGTTCGACGAAGGGCTAACGCTCGAAACGTCAGCTCTTGAATCTCTTTACGGTGGCCAATTGACATTATCAACCCAGTTGATAAAACCAAATTATATTTTTGTTATTAATGTCTACTGGAGTAGAGTAATACAAAGGCTGCATTACGAGCTGACCACTACTGGAACGCCTATCATCTCGTTCCCAGGGTCCTCTCCTTCCCAGAAAGACCCTGGTTTGGTCTGGTCACGTGTGTCCAAAATCTGAAATTTTTTTCCACTTAAGCCACCAGAGTTGCATGCCTTCCCGAAAGAGCTTTTCGTGGTTCACGAACAAATGTCAGAAAGGTCAAGTGGAATCCAATAGACGCCGAATAAAAAAAGTTTTCTTACAGGCTGTGTGAATCGACTAGCGAAATCCATTTTCAAAATGTTTCTCCTTCCAGGGGACGGGAAAGAGAGGAACCTGGAAACGAGGTTGCTAACTATTGGAAGATTTGGCCTTTAACTAAAAAATGTGTAGAATGCTTTTTTTTAGAGACATTTTACCTTCATCGATGCTGTTAATACAATTAGATCTGCAATAGAAACATTTTTACAGAAACAGCTGTTTCTTAGTTTAGTCGCGTGGAAAACATCTATTCCGGAGGCAAAAACCCAAAAAATTAAACACCCCAGAAACACTTGCAAAACATGTTTTCCCACGGTGCGGATAAACTAGGAAACGTTCATTTCCAAGTTAAGCCAGCATAGGCGTACGAGCCGTGGGGATTAGGGAAGGGGGAGGGGTAAGGGGGGCTGCATCCATCCCCCAGTTTCGAAAAATATCGACATGTTTCGGGCAAACGCTCAGGATTTTGGGCGGTACCCTAACACATTCGAGAATTGTGTAGTTTTTGTGTATTTTTTTTTTCGGGCTGGGAAGTTACAGCACCCCATCCCCGAAGTCCGAAGATGTCCGTACGCCTATGTTAGCCAGGCACTTCTTCAGCTATTAGTTAAAAAATCGGGCATCAGTCCAGAATTCTCCTAAAGTTGTCACATGACATAACGTCCTGTTTACGTCGTTGCTTAGCAACTTCACAGGCAAAGACCGCGTCGCACAACGACCGGAGACTCAGAGACAGGAGTGCGATCTCAAAGCGTTCTTATATCCACAGCCGATTTCTCTTAAAGAAGATCCGCAATCAACGGACATCCTATATCCACCAGAATGTCATAGAGCGCTCCCACGGTGCTATTGGCTTTGACCTCCCAGTACCTCAGGACCTCGTCTGCCGGATTTTCAACCCTTCGGGAGTCAAGGAATTTGATTGCAGTGTTGTCCATTCCAAGTTTTTCGGCTAAGACCTTCCAGTGGTCGTCGGCTGAAAAACAACAGACGTGCTTATCAATTTTTCGAACGGACAGAAGAATAATTCTCGGGAGAGCACCACACGATCTTACAAACGTTTCCCGGACTTATTATATAAACCGTATTTCCTCTATAAATGATTCCGAGAATGATACTTCAAAAATTTTGGCGATCGCAATGCCCGATAGCAGCTTCGGACTATGCGGCAGGCAATTCGACGAATTCATCAACGGTCAGATAGGGAGCCGAGGATTTTTAACAAAAACGACAAAATATTTAACAATTATCATGCGAAATCGAGCGGAGTATCGCCAGATACACTCAGCCGACGAGGAGTTGGCTAAAATCGGACGATATTCCGCCAGATTGAGCACGACAATTGTCTTATTATTCAACAAATTGCCAACGAAGCGCATTTTACAGCTACAAAAGTTGTTGCTATGCGGCGCTTTGCCAGATTTAAGCCAAATTATCGTATATCGCAGGATATCTGTCAAGTACAGATGACGGATAACAATCGCTTCATGACACGTAACAATTTATCGAATAATAAAATGTAATATTATTTTGTAATATGCATTTTTGTGTATTCTTTTTGCCGGACATAAGTGATAATTTTGACTTTGGAACGTACCGCACAAGTTCCTGGTAAGGTTTCTTCGGAAAGTGTAACCAACATCTCTTATGAATGTATGAGGCGGATACAGTGGGCCTGAGAAAAAAGAAAAACAAAAACAATCAAAACCACTGACAAACAATAGCAATCAAGTGAACAGGTTACCTCATAAGCAATATGCTTTTTGCTACCCTATTTCAGTGCTCATTCTCCTTTTTAAATCCTTTTTGAGTCTTGCACGCTTACTATTTAAACTCACTTTACTATTTAAATTTTTAGATCATGTTTATATAGATTAAAGTAGATTATAATTGTTATTATTATTATTTTATCTGATAGATTTACCGTGTTTAAATAAAAATAAAGTTCAAGTTCAAGTTCTACGAATACAGGTAAACCGTTCATTTCCTCTGTACGTTTTCGTGGCTTCACCGTTATTAGAAAAATTATGAAACTACGCGTGATCGCTAGCGCAAGAAGGCAAAAGCCAAATTGCTATTAATCCCGGCTGATTCTGATTTAAAAAAAGACTTAAAATAACTCATTTCCACCACAAACGCAGCAGTCAGTAGATTTTTAATACGTGCGTGGAGTGTTCTTCATTATTATAATTATTTTTGACATGGCGCGATAAGGAGACCGAGCAGAAGGAAAAACGTACCTCAATGAAGCTTTATCAGGAATGATTCCGTTCAGAATTATTAAGATTTTGGAATTGAAAACTTCTCAGGCGTGTGCGTTTTTTCTGGGACAAAAAACTGGGGGGAGGGGGCACGAGCCCACCCGACCCTCCCCTTGCTATGGGCCTGCGGTAAACCGACCGCGCGGTAACACAAGATACAGGAGAGTTGTAAGTTCTTACTGCTGCAATCACTCACCCGTCACACCTTTATACGTTGGCAAGGCTTCTCTTATAGCCTTCACAGCTGTTCCTCTTTCCATATTCGGCACTAAGTCAGTATACTTGCGGATTGGGTAGCTGTTACTCTGCAGTATGAGTTCCTTGGTGGATATGCTGTTGTTTCCAAGCTCTTTTCCAAGTTCCTTTCTCAATAGCACCTCTGTATTCTGTCCCTGCAGTTTACTTGAAATCAAAGACGCTTCACTATCATTGAGATCCCCAAAGAATTTCACTATTCGTGGGCCTGCAAAGGTATGAATGTATGTATTTTGTACTTTTTATTATAATTGTAGTTAGGAAGATAGGTAGTTAGTTGCTTACGACAAATAAGCTTATGGAAATACCGTGTATAAATAAAGTTATCTATCTATTTCCTCCACAAAAACCAACACTTCTAATTTCCAATTAGATCGGGAATCCGAGGGCCACAGGCTTGTTAGTTGAAAGACTATTGCATTGTACGTTCTATCCTCGTTAAACAAGGTCCATTTATTCAGTCTGTGTATTGGTGTAAAGTTTGTATCATGTCCGTGAGCTCAATGGAAAGGAATTATTTGCCAGTAAATCGAGTTAACCTTCAGCGCTACTAACGATTACTTACTCTTACTTACTCAGCAACTCCATTTTCTTAGTTATGTTTTCAATGGGGCTATCAACACAGTCCAGCTGACATCCCAGACTTTTCTCAAGGTAATATGAACAGTCTTTACGCCCAGAACGGTTTACTGCAGTAAGAAGACCCTGAACTGTGGCATCGCGTCCATTCAGTGACATCCATCCTCTTATTACATTCAATGTTGGGCCTCCACCTCGTCTCTCCATGGCTGTTTCTGCACCAGCTGGAAGGCCAAGTTCTTTGTAAAACCTAATGCACAGTTACGAGAGTCAAATAACAGGGTCCTCATTCACTCAGAGTCTCAAAATGCCACATTAATATAGTGGGATGTTTAAAATGTGTACAGTCAACTTCTCTAAGATAGACACTGGTCATCGAGAGAGGAGTCTGTCTTATAGAGATTTAAGATGCAGTAAAATGACTGAAAAACGGTGCACAGAGACCAACAACAGTTATCCGTCTTATAGACGTTATAGATGTTACAGATGTGCATTAAAGAAGAGTTAACTTTAATACAAAAAAATCTACGTTTGGTAGCAAAAATATTGGTGGCTGATCAGTATACAGTACTTCCCTTTCAATTGAATGATCAATGTTACTGCTAGTAATTAGTTGAATGCTACAATAATTTTATCAAGAAATGCCCCAATCATGGTTAGTAAATTTCGTCATGGCTTTATAGAAAATACTAGCTCTAGTCATACTTCGGAGCAATTGCAGAATACCCGGCCACTCGCGCCCTTTATAAATCTACTGCTCCTGTACTGCTGCAGTTAATTTCGCTGTCTTTCGCACTCCAAGGTCGAATAATAATAAAAGTAAGAGTATTAGAACTATAGCTCCCGCAGTCCCACACTGCCGAAGTCAGCAAATAATTAATGCAAAGGCTAGTGAAACTCCTGCTCCCACAGTCCTGCACTCCCCAAGTCAAAAAATAATAAAAGTAAGATGAATAGAACTACTGCTCCTGCAGTCCCGCACTCCCGAAGTCAATGAATAATTAACGTAAAGGCTAGTGAAACTCTTGCAACCGCAGTCCCGCACTCCCGAAGTCGACAAATAATTGATGTAAAGGCTAGTGAAACTCCTGCAACCACAGTCCCGCACACCCGAAGTCAATGAATAATTAATGTAAAGGCTAGTGAAACTTCTGCAACTGCAGTCCCGCACTCCCGAAGTCGACGAATAATTGATGTAAAGGCTAGTGAAACTCCTGCAACCACAGTCCCGCACACCCGAAGTCAATGAATTATTAACGTAAAGGCTAGTGAAACTCCTGCAACCGCAGTCCCGCACTCCCGAAGTCAATGAATAATTAACGTAAAGGCTAGTGAAACTCTTGCAACTGCAGTCCCGCACTCCCGAAGTCGACAAATAATTGATGTAAAGGCTAGTGAAACTCCTGCAACCACAGTCCCGCACACCCAAAGTCGACGAATAATTAATGTAAAGGCTAGTGAAACTTCTGCAACCGCAGTCCCGCACTCCCGAAGTTGAAGAGTAATTAAAGTTATCCTGCACGCATCAAGAGTCTTGCTTCTCGTATCAAGCTTGATCGGTTATCACGCTTTCAGAACGAGACATTAATTTAAGATTTCCATCGGTTGGCACGCTTTTAGAACGAGATATTTGTGATGTTTATATTCAGTTTTTATGTTAATTATGGCGAGCATGTCTGTGGGTACCCCTAGATTTCTTTGAAAATGCCCATAGAAGAACTGACATTTAACACTTAAGGGGGCAGACCCATAACTACTAAATACTACATACTGTATCTTGGGTTCCCTTTCAATCCTGGGATTACTGCAGTTTTTTGCCATGCTTGTTCTACATTATTAGCGGCTGCTTTCACTTTTGGCAGTGGCAACCATATTTGGAAAGTCATGTGACCAGAACACAAAAAATGCTAAACACTCGCACAGCTTACATCTTTCTTGGGTGAAACCAAAGCCAATGGAAAGAGTGCATTGCGTTGCAAAATCTGTGGTATGGATTTGTTGAGATTCACATTAGTTAAAAAGCTGTGATGTTATAAATTTTTTGATGCGGTTAAATGCATATTTAACAAAGTTAACAACAAAGAGCGATAGCGGTCAGCGGTTAGCAGTGCAGTTGTTAATGACATTATAACTTTTAGAGTATACAGATACAGACAGATACAGATACTACAGATTTTGCATCTTAATGCACTCTATTGGTTTTATCAGATGGTTTTATCAAGATGCAAGCTGTGTGATTTTTTAGCATTTCTGTGTTCTGGTCATGTGATAATTTTTCCAAATATGGTCACAACTACCAAAAGTGAAAGCAGTCTCCAATAGAACAAGTGTAACAAAAAACTAATCCCAGGATTCAAAGGCAACCCAATATATAATGGTTAGAAGTCATCCCTAGCAACCGTTTTGTAGTTAGGGGTCTCCCCCTTAATTATGCCAACCTTTTCCATCCATTGCCCCAAATATCATCTTCATCCATTTGACGTGTGAAGGCTTTCAGCAGCTCAGGTCTTTCCTCGACAATGTCTTGGACTGGCGTGTCTAATGAATATGAACAAGTGTCTTGTACAGGAAAAGTTATAGGTGATTTGCCACCATTAGAAGGTCCTATTAGAGAGAGAATATAAACGTGCATTTAAATGATGCATGTGCCAAGCTAAAAGGTCTCTGAAGAGTCCCTTGGCCAGGACGAAATGAAAGCACTGCATCAGACTAGCCACAAACAATGTAACATTTTATTATATGTTCAGGCTAACAAATCAAACCAAAACTACAGCTGTAAGATCCTGTAGCCTGAACACCAGAAACTGATGATCGATATTATAATTATCAACTGTTGCATCAGGACTGATGCCTGACCAACCGAACAACTGAGCAGTAAGTCAGTCAGTCAGTCAGTCAGTCAGCCAGTCAGTCAGTCAGTCAGTCAGTCAGTCAGTCAATCAGTCAGTCAGTCAGTCAGTCAGTCAGTCAATCAGTCAGTCAGTCAGTCAATAAATTGATCAACTTATTTAATCAATCAAATCATTATTTCCTGTGATGATGTTACCTTTTATTCCAGCATCCTGAAGTAACTTTTGTGCCATTGAAGGATAAACTTTCTCCAACCCTTGCACAAATGATTCAAAAGCAGTGGGGCCCCTTCTTGGAAGTATTTCAGTCAAAAGCATGTCTACCCTTTGGTAGACTGGTTTTGTAGCATTAAGTAGAGATTGTTTATCATGTTCATCTAATAAACCTGATAAATGAGTCACCATTTTATCTAGGTCCACATGGTGAAGGTTTTCAACATTTTTGCGGAGGATTTCCTTGTGTTGGCTTGTCATTCCAGGGCCATCTATGCAAGTAGAGTGTTTTTCAATAACATGTATTAAGAGTTTCTGATATCAGTTATAACAAATTACACGCAAGTTTAGGCTAACTGTTATTAACTGTGTTAGTATGTATAGAACAGCAAGAGCATGCAGCATGCAACAAATTTTTTGTCCTCTTCCAACTAACATGACCAGTATTTTAAATTAGGTCAATGAAACAGTTTTTCTTGTTGTTATTATTCAATACTGTCTTTTTCCCTTTTACTTCATAATATTTTTGTAATTCGGCTATTAAAGGAGCTACGTCACGGACAACTCATCTTGAAAAAACTGGCAAGTATTTTCAAGTTTGTCGTTTGGAATCCAGGGTTGTCAAAATAAGCCAGTAACCGGCGCATTTCACCGGCTATTCCGAATACTACACCGGCTACTCCGACTGTTAGTAGGTCAGTTCTGAGCACGATATTGGAGAAATAAAATGGAAATAGCTGCCTACTTTTTGGATGGAACCTGCTACTCAAAAACCTACTGACAACCCTGGTAATCGGTCTATATTTTTGTCATTCGAAACAGTCCTTGCATAATTTCGGGATTTTATTACTCCGCTAGTGCTTTACAGCATTAGAAAACTCTTACTTTTGGATTTCCTTCAATTTGAAAGTAAATGAGAAAATGACTATAAATATCGTGACACTGCTCCTTTAAGGAATGACCTGCCTAGATAAGCTATTGCTAGTTGTGGGCATGCCCTTTTTGTAATGCTTAATTTAAAACTAGTAGTAATCAAAGATTAGGAGTGCATTTGACAATTTCGATTCACTTTGCTTCATTTTAATTTGGTTTATCTTTAATACTGAAATCAACATTTCAAATATAGGTACGAAACTCTTAACATAACTGTAGTTGATGAATATGATTTTTCCGATTTATTAATACAAATAATACAATAATACAAATACAATAAAAGAAGCGCAGTCCAGAATTCAACAACAATTCGTAAAAACACAGTCTACAATTCGACAACAATCTGCAAGAGCACAGTCAAGAACTTGACAATCCAACAAGACGCGAAGCAAGAACGTGAAACTCAACTCAGTGGTTCAGTGGTTGAGGTTTTAGGTTTTGCTACAAGCAGGCCCGTGGCCCACGGCCCACAACCAGGCTCTCGGCCCGCTCAAATTTCTTGTTAATTCCTTATAATATCAGGTAAGTCTATAAATATCCCGACTTTTTCTGCCCTGAGAATATTTTACAGAAATGAATTTATTGCTAAATTTAAAGCAAGAGAAAAATGATCAACTTAAAGACATTTCACCTGTTAAAGATGAGGTAAAAAGCTGGGCCTACGGACCCCAAAGCTGGCGACCCGCTGTGGGCCGTGGAGTGGGCCACAGGCCACCGACCATGAGGTGGGTTGTGGGCCGCCAGCCACTGGGATGCAGGCCTGCTTTTAGCAAAACCCAGGTTTTGGGAGACATACAGTACCTAATATTTCAGGCTAATATATAGATTTAGCCAAGCCTAAAAGTGGAGCTCCGTATATTTTTGCTGGCTCTTAACCCATTGACTCCTAAACCGGCCATAACTGGCTGTGACAGACCTTGACCTTTGTTCCGCTTCTGACGTTTTTACTTTGACCAAAATAGGAATCCCATTTATCCCAGTTTTACAGAAGGAAAAGAGCTTTCCAATGATACCCAGATGATATTGATTGGGCCAATGGAGCTTGAAATATGCAGGAAAACACTTAGAATTTTCCGCCAAAAACTAGGAGGAAAATTTCCCTCACTTACCCTTGGCTGATAAAAAAGATACGAGGAAAGGAGAAAGGAAAAGCGAAAAATAAAAATAAAGAAATCGAAAAGCCTAAAGACGTGGGTCTCCCTGGCATGCCTTCATTCTGCAAATGCATTTTGGAGAAATTTAAAGCACATTTAGACCATAACTGACTAGAAAATGTTCAAACTGTCCAAAACACACGTTTTTTTCAAAAATCTCCAGGAGTCAATGGGTTAATAACTGCTCTGAAATAAATAAGAATAATTAAAAACGTCAACTCCAATTGCAGAATCCTGCTGAGAATGACCATAAAAAATTAAAAAATGCTGCCAGAAGAAAAAAATTGGACCTGAGGCCGCCTGGTCAGTGGTCAACTTTAAAAAAGCATGTTACCTCGATGAGTTCTAAATCTGAGCCCATGATCTGGTCATGTGATACTGGTCAGCAGATACCTCGATTTGACAGCTGTCAATTGACCATAACATGGATGTCCAATACCAAAGATGTAAGCTGACAAGGTTTTGACAAGGCATGGCTACCCCAATGGCCACCATTTTGTGTGACTTCGTTGTTGTTGTCGTCGTGGGGCACACGCGCCCACAATCCATGCAACTGGCCATGTCGACCATGAAAACTTGAATGCATTCCTATTTCTATGCATGCATGATTATCCTTCTCCTATGGTTATGGGGCTCCCCTTGGCGGCCCTTCGGGCCGCTGGAGCTCCGCTAATATTGTTGTCATTCTTATTCCATCAAAGAAAAACAAATTAACTCCAACCCTTTCCAAGGTTTGAGAAAAAAAAAGGATTCTCACCTTTCGGAGTAGTAGATATCTCTAGCCCTGAATCCTTTATCAGAAGATCGGCAATGTGTTTCTGGCCTTTAAGTTCATATAGTGAACAAACGAAGTCTCTAAAAGCGTTAGGTCCCTTTCTCTGTAGCAAGGCAAGTAAGGAGTGAGCCTGCTCTCTTCGCGTTTCCTTCGATTTTACTACCTCCCTGTCATCATCGTCAAGAACATCTAGTCTATTCAGCAACATCGAAGGCTCTAAATCATCTGTGATCTCAATCCAATGCTTCTGAAGGATCTCTCTGTGTTTTTTCTCCATCTTGGACCATTGGTCAAAAGCGGAAGTTCAGAGAGCGAATCTTTTTGCTTGGAAATTACAAGATTTTGACTTCTTTCCAGAACTGAATTTTTTCTATTTCGTTCTGTGATGCTTGATTCACCAGAGGTGTAATTATTTTTCCAGAAAAACCTAACACATCTCAGAGAAACTTCCCCACACAATCAGCGGGACGACGAAGTGTGGAAGGTGTGGAGTAGTTTTCAGAGGTCTTCGTTTGAGCCTGCTGTATATTTTAAACCCTATTAACAAATCATTCGTCGTGTACATGTCATGTAATTTACCCGTGTATGTATGGCGGACAGTGAGCTAAGCAAGGAAGTGAACTCTCGAGTTTGTTTTGTCCTGTAAAATCGAAAAGCGAGACATGCAGTGTGCATTAGTGATACAAACCATGGTCAGTGAAACTGGAAAGGATAATGATCTCCTTCCAGTTCAGATAAAGGGGAAAAAGCCATGGAGAAAAGTGTTGTACGAAGATCAAGGTGTTCCTGACAACTATGTGGGCGAGTCATTTCTGGAAGAAATGAAGAAAAATTGTGAGTTTACTAATTAAGCTTTCCACATAAAAGAAGTGTTTGGAAATTATTATTCTTGCATTGTTTAATATTCTTAATCTTCGACATTTAACAATTTAATACAATAGTGAGCATCCTACTGATGAACGGTTATGGCAATTAGATATTTTTACAGGAGCCAACATTGAGATCGTGGTCTGCCCCTTTTGAATTATAATAATTATACAGGAGAAGAAAATTACAGTGCAGTTTCTAGTCTGAAGGGGTTTTGACAAAACAATGACCCCCTACTGACCCCTTATAAAATCAATGGGAAAAAGAAAATTATGGAAGCGCAGAGCTATCAATGGGGCCAATTCATGTTCATTAATAAAATATTTATTTTAGCCTACCTAAATTTCTAAGATGGTGGGACACGTTGCAGCTTCTCCTTTGATTGTAAGTGAAGGATTAATTTTGTTCACCGATACTCAAGCACAGAATAAGTTGGAATATCATCAAGTATCGTTGCCATACCCATTAGAAAATTAAGCAAGGAAAGTAGTGATAAAATGCCGGCAATAGTCCTGGCAATATAAAGATGTTCGCGATTGACTGCGCGTAAGCAGTGGAGGCGATATGTAAAGTCTATGGGCACTATCAGGGCACTACCAGGCCTCTCGCCAAAGTGTCCAGCATTTTCAAAATTTCAGGTAAGTTTCATTTATTATGAACTTGAATTGGTCTCCTTGATAATTTTCTTTTTCCCATTGATTTTATAGGGGGTCAGTAAGGGGTCAGTGTTTTGTCGAAATCCAGTCTGAAGAACACCTTTTTGTGGCATGATTCCTGATCTGATATAACCCTTATTGCTATTTCATTCCTCACAATCCTCTTAAATTTTATTTAATTATTGAGCAAAGTGAAAAGAAAAGGAAATTTCAAACACTTGTGGGTACTTTGTTTTACAGTAAATACAAGAACCTACCAGTTTTGGTCAGTGGTGTCAGAATCAGGGGCAGTGTCACAGCAAGTAAGCAGGTAAGAAGAAGAATTCTACAGGCACTTACGGAATACCCAGCAACTATGCTGGTAGGTTAGGGTTGTGTGGTCCACGTGCAAGCCTAGCAAGCCTAAATAGCACTGTGGTTAGCCTACTTTTAGCTTACAGGTGGCTGTGAATGTGGAAACGATTTCTGGCTCACATGGCTCACCTGGCTTGCGAGTCATGTGCATCATGTAAGTCATTCTGGTTATCTTACATGTACATTTGTACGATGTATATAACACTTTGGTTAGCCTATATAGCCCTTCAGTTAGTCTACACTGTACAGTTAGCTTAGGTAGCTGGGGTTAGCCTTTACATTGTATATTATGGTTAGGGATTTCTGGCTCTCCAACAGCAATAGTGAACATAACATTAAAAGAACCTTGCTGCAGGTGTTGCCTTCCTTGATTTCCGTTTTTTTTTTATTCCCCAGTGTATGTATATTTGTGGCAGCGTTTGTGTACATGGACTTTGGATTCTTGTCACCATCTTTACTTTTTATGCTTGCCTCTGTGTTGACGCTGGTTGGTTATGTTCTGTTTGATGCTCTGGATGGAGGAATGTTAAGATCCACATCAAAAAGAACAAGTAAAATCTTTCAAATATAAATTATAAATGCCTACTAAAGATCACAAGCTATAGGGAAAACCAAATCTTATGTGTAGCCATTTTGTAAAATCGTCTTTAAGTGATGCAGTGGAATTATAGTGGAACTTCGAAATTTGTTTTCGATGTTTGGTGTTGTTAGAAAAGATTTCTTTTGATAAGATATTTGAAGCAGTAACTCAAAAGTTTGCAATAAGGCGTAAATAATTTTGGTACAACAATTTCTTATCAGAGACTGAGAAAATGAATTTCAAAGCTCGCAAGCTATAGGAGAAATCTCACATCTTTTAAGAGATTCAGTGGAATTCTGTGGAACTTCGAAATTTGTTTTCGATGTTTGGTGTTGCTAGAAAAGATTGCTCTTGATAATATATTTGAAGCAGTAACACAAAAGCTTGCAATAAGGTGCAAATAATTTTGGTACATAATTTTGTCCAATAAATACTCGAAGTCCTAACGGATTCCGTCTTAATATTTTAAAAATAAACTTAATTTTGTTAGTGGAAATCCAGCATACAAAGCATGCCAGCAGAGTGCCATGGGTAAGATATTTTGGAAACCTATGAAGCTGAAAAAATTGGTTTCCATGTGACTTTCTGTCCAACCTCCTGTACAAACTCTGGGAGAGAGTAGGGAATCCCCATACTCCAGATTTAAATAGATGTAGAAAAGGCCGAATCTTATGGACATCCATGTTATGGTCAAATTGACAGCTGTCAAAACAAGGTATCCACTGACCAGTGTCACATGACCATAAATATCACAGGCTCAGATGTAGAGCTCATCAAGTTCACATGTTTTTTTTGGAAGTTGATTGCTGACCAGGTAATGGTTTTTATTTGGTTGCAGGCTCAAGAATGCTTCTCTCAAGCTTTTTGGTACAGTTTTAAAAACTCCTGTAGTTTGAAGGATTCACTAATGACTCACTAATGCCATTTGCTTTTTCAGGATTGGATGACCTAAAAAGTTGTGTGGTGGTTCTTGGTTCTGTGTTTGTGTTATCTCCAGTTTTGAAAACTTTGACTGATTCAATTAGTACAGACACAATTTATGCCATGACAGTAAGTTCTACAAAGATGATAACGGTAGTGTAGCAGCTCTCGTAAGCTTGTAATTCTAACTGGTAGCAGTTGCTATTGTTTTAGGGGCCAGGGGCATTTTTCCTGTTGTTTGTTAATTCTATTGTTTTCACGAAGGGTATCGAGCCATTCATATGAGACCTTATAAGAACTGCTACCTCGCCAAACAATAAATTTTGAGGTATCTTTAAAGATCTTTGACCTCTATAATTATGACATCAGAGATTTAAAGTTAGTAATGTAGTTTATTTGTTTATAAGATATTTTACATAAATTATAAAGACAATTGTTATGCTAATTGTGCAGAATTTATTTTACCGGTGCTTGGGGCTTTGTTTTTGACTCGTGTATAAGTCGAGGGCGATTTTTTGGACTGATTTTTAGGTCGTGAAAGGTCGACTTATACACGAGTAAATACGGTAGTTTATTTGAGGTTCACATGTTCGAGCTGAAGCCATTACTTTTCAAAGACAGTGTCTTCATTACAAGTCATGTGTCTTGATGTTCATTCTCATGTGTTCACTTTTCAGACATTCATGCTTGCAATGAACTTACTTCTTTACGATTATGGAACAAGTGCTGCAATGTAGGTGTATCCCCATTTCATGGATTTTTAGTTCTTCATTCCAACCTTCAGATCAACTCGCTGTTCCAAAACCAAAGTTTGCCGAAATGCCGAGCGATTTTTGCACTAAATTAAACTGAGAACTGGTCAAACTTACAGTAGTACAATGTCATAAAGTGGAGGTGCTCTTTTAAAAGCTGATGCATAATTAATAAAACAAGTGTCAATTATTACAATAGAGTAGGCTACAATCTTGTTTGGCATTTTGGACATTTTTCTTCATTTTTACACTTTATGTATTAATTTCATTAACAAAACCATACAACACGGTTAAAAAGAAACTGAAATACTTTTTTTGTCAGAGTATCCAGATCTGCCTCGCTGAACGCTTCCATCTTTGCATCTGTATGTTTGGCTTCACGCCTGCCTTCTTCTCTGCACGTTTTTGCCACTGTAACATTTGCCATGCAGATGTTTGCTCTCTTTCCATCACTGAGAAGACAGCTTAAGGTAAGACATAGTTTTGTTCAATAAAATGTGATTAATATTTTGTCGTATGATAATGTTCCGCAGAAAATATCTTTAGAGGTTATTTGGAGGATTGCTACTTCCCCTGGATGGGATGCTAGTCCTCTGATGCTCATTTCTACTCCTGGGTGTAGTCCTACAGGCTCTGTGAAAGTAAAATGTCTTGCCCAATAACACAAACAATGGCCCGGCCAGGAATCAAACCTGGGCAGGGGTGGATCTAGGGGGAGGGTGCAGGGGGTGTACACCCCTCCCTGAGATGACCTGCGACTTTCTAATATAACTGGTATTCTGCTTACGTCACTCATCAATTACGTCATTCCTTAGTGGTTCACCCCCTCCTGAGAAAAATCCTGGATCCACCCCTGCTGGGCCATTTAATGCGTGTCTAGCGTCCTATAACCATTGGGCCGCAGTACTTCCCAGTTTGTGTAGTATACTTGGTGTTAATTTAACAAAAAAAATTTTTTTTTGATGATACATGTCCTTCTCCAACTTTTGTCTCCATTCAGATGCAGCTTCCCGCAAGCCACATCGTTGTGACCTGGTCTCTAGTCTTGGTTGCCATTGCGATGTTGTGGCCACTGTCCCAGCTGTTCGCAGTGTTGCTGGTTCTTGTGCACCTGGCGGTAACGTTTGTGTGTCCTTTTTGGCTGATTAAACTTCAACGGTTGAAAAAGTAAGAACGAGAAAAGAAAGATCAAAAAATCATAACGGTTTATGACCAGTTGGCTATTTGCAAAAGGTTGCGGGACCACCAAAGACAAATCCCTAGTCCTGGCAGGGACCTCCAACTTCCTAACCTTTAGGCCACGCTGTTTCCACTTCTCATAAGCGTACGGGCAATTTTTTGCCGGGGGGGGGGTTGAACCATTTGCCCAAAAAATTTTTCCAAGTTGCTGTTTTTTTTTGGGGGGGGGGGACTGCAGCCTCCCGTCCCGTACGCCTATGCCACTGAATCATTTCTCGTAGACTTTTTAAGTTATTCCAACTTAGAATGCGTTTATTGGCTTGTTAAGACTCGTTTCCCTTAGTCGTGGCATTTAATCGTTCATTTCTTTGTACTTGTGTCTGCAAACTCTTAGAGAACCAGCATGGCTGTCGGTGTGATAAATTATAAAACTGAGCCAATGGTCATAAACGAAATCCTGGTAATTTTAACCTGGTTTGTGCGTACTCGACGTAGAAGTGATATACCAAAGACATTCTCACTTTTACCGCCTGATATACATGACGAAATCCAGCCTGGGCTTAAATTTCAAATTTCAGTTTTAGCTCGGGCTGAAAACTTTTTCAAACGCCGGCCTTTTTAAAGATCTATACTCAAAACACAGAGTGGTAGCTTAACTGAAGTCTCAGTGCTTCTAACCGAAAAAGCCATGGAATCAGGCCCTTAAAATGTATTTTGTTCTGTTTTCTTTTTTCGTTAGTAATATTCACGGTCCGTGGGATGAAGCCGTGATAAACGAAGAACATGTTGCCAAAGCGAAGTGAACTATGCTACCTGAGTGTATTATGGGACTTTTCGCGCACGTTTACACCACAACAGTAAATTGCTTCGAAGACACAGCTGGAGTCCTCGGCGGCGCAGCGCATTTCCCTTTCGTAAACAAGCGATGCAATTTTAGCGATATCATATCGAACTTTTTCCCCACAGAAAAGAAAGAAAATATATACGTCAATGACCAGATTCGAATTCCCCTGAACCTCTGACGTGCCTACCTCACCACTACACTACCACTACAATACCAGGCCAATCCGCCTAATTCTCGAAAAATTCAATTATAAAAACTGACTTTCCTAATCTATTTTACTTTACTATTGCCCTAGCCGACAAATAAAAGCTAACCACAAGCAAACCAGTTAGAAAGTGAGAAATTAAGCAATTTAAGAGTGTTTATTTGTCTATCACCAAAATATAACCAGTTTCTACCTAGTCCAGGCCTAAACTAGAGCAGATATAGCATGGTCCATTCCGGAAAACTTGGTTACCAATTATGGCAGCAACCGTTAAAAAGGTCTAAAAATTGCATCGCTTCCAGGTTGTATACGAAAGGGAAATGTGCGGCGGCGCATAGCCCAGACATTGGTGTGCAGGGCCACAGTGGAGTCCTTGTTTCACTACGCCTAGCTTGTTACTCCACAAGTGGTTCGTGGCGCCAAAGTAGCATGCGTGCTTTCTCAAACTCAGCACAAGGCTGGCATTTTGACAGAAAACGCCAATAATTGGAGACGTTCAGTTTAGTTATTGATGTAATGCACCTTGGACTCCCTCTAATCCAACAGCAACGGCGAGAGACCCTGGTGTTGATGATAGTGATGGGGACGATGATAGCGACAATGACAGTGAAAACGGACCATCTCAGTTCAGAAAACGGAAGAAAGTTCTTCAGAAACGGCGCTCAGCACCAAACACATTGATTTCTGAGATATTGTTTTTGCAAGTTGACAGCTCAAAATTTCAGAGATTTAATAAATTTAATATATTAAATAATCTAAGGCTGTCAGCATTTGAGTCTTCTTTGAGTGTTAGTAAGTCGCGAGAGTCAATCACAAAGTACAGGGGTGTGTTACATAATTTCAACTACCTTAGAATCGACAGAAGTTGAAAATGTTTCATGCAGTTTTTCTCTAAATTTTCAGGGGGCCAATGCACAGGTGCGCCGACGGCCTTGTTAGTGTCATTTGTTCAGCGATAGCCTTCTATCCGAAGAAACAACCCAAAACTCTCCTTCCCCTGCTTACCCTTACATCTTTCTTGACAAATACATAACCAGATATATCCGAATTCAGTGAATAACATCAAAATCACAAGAGTATTGTAACACATAAATCTTTTTATCCAATTCTTGAAGAAATCCCTCAGAAAATAGGGAAAATAACGCATTCAAGACAAAACAAACCTCACACCTTATTCCATATCCGAATCAACGTTAATCAGTCTTTTGTTGGTATTCAAATTAGCCCTTCTTGCCTCGTTTTTAAGCTCAAAAATCAAAAGAATATTTTATCGTGAACGAGACAAGAAGGGCCAATTTGTATGTACATAAATCAACGACCAATTTGGAAGTAGGATGTTTGCCGTTCGCCGGAAAAAAAAAACGTCATGCTTTCTCAATATATTATTGGCAGCTGGGGCAATGGAAACGTGCTCTGTGTGACCTGTCAGCACGTGCTTTGCTGGACCTTACAGTACGTGCTCTGAAAGATCTCACAAGACGTGGTGATACTAAGGACGATCTTACATGACGTGCTACGTGCGACCTGTGCTTTGCTGGACCGTACAGTACGTGCTCTGAAAGATCTCACAAGACGGGGTGATGCCAAGGACGATCTTACATGACATCTAACATGACGTGCTACGTGCGATCTTTCATGACGTGCTGTAAAGTGCTGCGTACGATCTTGCTTGACGTGCTAACGTCAGAATTTAGATGACGTGCTCTATACAAGAAATTAGTAAACACGACTTTTAAACATAGTTTGAATTGAAGAAAAAGTAAAAAGGCTTTTTGCGGGAAGGTCCGGATCGGGTGGTGCGGGTTGGAGTCCTGGGACGGCCGGATCACTGTCTTGGGCAAGGTACTTTAGTCTCAGTGCCTCTGTCGGCTTCAAGAAATTTCTCCGAGTGTTACGCATATCCGAATCAACGTTCATCAGTGTTTATTTAGCCGGTCATCAGTCAGAAAACGTTTTCCTTTGTACTAAACAAAAAACGTGTTTTGTCAGCTTTACTCAAGTGAAAATTCGCAAGAGATGGGGTAGAGCTTTTCTATGAAGAAATTCCCGTCAAAATTCTGATTCAAGCTGCAGAAATTTTCGAGGAAGCTTCTAAGTTCGAGAGGAAATTAGAAGAAGCGAAATTAAAAATTGCTTCGCAGTTAATCGTGCGTGTTTTGTTGTTTTTACTCGCGGCGTATCGGTAAAATCAATATCATAAAGCAAATAAATAAGCCTAGGCTCGTGTTTTTTACATTTCCCTCGTGTTCTCAAATGCCGGTCGTGTTTTATGACAGTATAACACATGGCTTAGGCTTCTTTATTTGTTAAATTTAATAGCAGGTAAGCACCTCTACTGTAGATTATTGTGCGGCTTTCCTTGTAGTGCTTTCCTTTCCGTCATGTTGCAGTTTTTAAAATATGCTAGCGGTGGCCAGCAATTCACAAAACGGAGAAGGTAGTTATATGCTTTCAAAATAAAGATTTTTCTAAGACAGTTGTGGTACCGAAAATTCCAATAACTTGGTTATACATTTGATAGAGAACCTACAGGATCCTACAGAACATTTTAGTGGGGAAATCTGTGTTTAATGATATGTCTAATAGATGTTTTCAGTGCTCGATGGGAAATTAGTAATTTTACGGTAATACCTTTTCAGTTTTGAGGAATGGAAACCATAAATAGTGAAAAAATTAATTGTGTTCACTACAGATAAAATATAGTAATATAATAAGCTACACAAGCTATAATAATCAAGATGAAATTGTCAAACCTTTGTTTTGTGCGAATCAAATAACACTCATCTTTAATTATTGATCACCATGGAAGGCACTAAAAGTTTATTAAGTTTAGTTTCCACTCTATTGCAGAATATGATGATATATGCCTTCAACAATGGTGTCACTGAAGGTAGAATTTTTATAACATTGCCGGGGTTTATATCGCTACTGTTTACACAACAACATGGCTAAATCGGAAAAGATAACCTTATTACCAAAATGACTCCCAACAATTTGATGTTATTAAATCAAGAAATGTGTCTTATAATTAACTTGGCTTTACAAAATCTCCAATTGGAACATCTGATGTAATTATTAAAATCATTTGACAGGCACCGTCTTGAGTCTCTTCTAATTTGCATATAAGGGCACCAGATAAGTACATTGTCGTTGACTCCAAGCTTCTGCTTTGTCTTCCTTCGTGTTAAAACGAAACGAGTTCACGTTTACCGTGGAAGAAGCAACAATTTCCGTGCCCACACAGACCCCATAAGAGACCCATAAGCAAAGATTTGCGGCTTTACTACCAATTGGCGGCTTTTATAGGCACAATGCACCTGCCCTAGCGTCAAACAAATGCAGCGAAAGTAAATGTAGATAGTTTTCAAGAAATATAACTTAAATAGGTTAGAGCTATAGAATAGGTAACAAGCCTTTGCCTTGTTTGCGATATAAACTCAAAATAATATTTTCAGTTCTTTTAAGAATGACTCAAAAAAGTAATTTCTGGTGTGAATGACAAATGGCTGTTCCTTTTAGAGACCAGAGCGGTAATCTTTACAGTTAATTTTCTCTGCAAAAAAGCTTTTTTATTTCCATCTTAATGTCCCTCTTCAAAACAGCGTAGACCAAAGGATTTACAGCGGAGTTGAGAACTAGGAGTATAATGGGGATCTGGCCAGTAGTGTCCGACACGTTGCAAAAAGTAATCATAAAAAAACTCTCGCACAAAAGTAAGTAATTTACCACCACGTAACACGACAAGAAGAGCACGACAATGGCAATTACGAAGGGAGCTGTGTTGTGCCTTCTGCGTCGGTGCACAGTTGCGGCTTCTGCGGGGGAAGGGCTCGGCTGGACCTGAAGTTCCATTGCCGCATCGTGGTGTGACTGTGCATGTGAAACAACTAGAATACGAACAACGGCATAGAAGAGTAATGCGCAGGATATTATGTCAAAGGCAGAGACGCCGGTTAATCGTAAAGCTCTCAGCGCAGTCTCGGAGGTTGTGGCGTACATTCCCACCAAAAGTGACAACGAGATGCTACCATGCTATCAAGATAACCATCCCAGGGCGCCTCTCAGTCGTGGAGGAAATGTATCTGAGAGGGTGAATGATGGCGATGTAACGATCCCAAGTCAAGGTACAAAGATTTGTAACCGAAGAGTGGAGAAAGAACCAGAAGAATGCCATCTGCACCGTGTCGTTGCACACCTTTGAGTAATAACAAAGGTAACTCGATGGAAAAACGACGATTCCGACTCCAAAATCGGCCGCTGCCAAGGAAATGACAAACCAGTTGGCCGAGGAATGAAGTCGGCGATTTTTGGCGACAAGAAACACCACAGAAGCGTTTCCCGTTACTGTAATGATCGAAAGTAACCAGCCGATAGGATTGAGCCAATTTTCAACTGTAACCATTTTTAGCGAATGAAGCGTCACATGTGGAAAATACCCTCCAAAATATAACCTTTGTTTCGATGGAATATTTGATGTGTTTGATATGCTTTCTATGCTGATTTGAGAATCTTCTTTTCAGAATCAGTTCTGCTCTAAGCAAACAATTAGTGTAAACTTAATGTTATCTTTCAGGAAATCGTATACGTGCTCTGTTGTTTGAGAGGCCGGCTACGATTGATCTCGTCGAGATCAGCTGTTTTTTGAAGCTAACTGCTGACTATATTATGGATTTTCATTGGATCGCGGGGTCAGGTAAAAGATTTTGGTTCAGATGAAATCAAGAACCAGCAAAAATACGGAGCTTTACTTTTAGGCTTGGCTAAATCTGTAAATTATTGTATTGTTTTTACATTCATCAAGTGAAAATTACTGATCCACCAAATTACAGGCTGGTCGTCTGTGCAATAGTTACTATGTTGCCTTCGGCCAAATTAAGATTTCAGAATTAAGATTTCTCTTTGCAAACAATTGCTGCGGTTTGAGCGTGCGGCTTCAGTTGATTTCAAACTGATAAGCAATTCTATTATATTGAATTTTACAAAAAAATAACCATTTTTGTTGTTTTAAGCATGTTTGCACAACTCTTGAATTACTTCATGCTACAGCGTGCACTAAAACATCAACAAATAGACGTGAGCTTGTACGTCCACGAATTTCTTCATGACATGTGCAGTTCACGAAGCCGCCCGCGGCTACAGATTAATTCAATCCGAATCCATATTCATCTTGAAAACGAATTTGATGATTTCCGCTTAAAAGATTTCCTTTTGGGTGTAATCTGTTGCTTATTTCTGAAAAAAACAGACTGTAAATAGTTTGAGCGATTGAAATTGTTTATTCGGAAAGTTTTCAACAAGCGTGCTTGATAGCTTCATACTACGTCATCGTGTTTCGGTGAATTTTTCGACCGTGAATATTAGCCAATGAGCGCGCGAGAATTTCTGCAGTTATGGTAAAATGCATTATCGACCATTATCAAGTTTTTAAACAGTGAATTTTCATTCAAACAATAGCGACGTTTCTTGTTTACAAACATTGAGGTCACATTTCTTTTGATATTCAAATTTTCCAAACACAGAACAAAAGAAGCCATTGTTTGAACAGCCAATTAGGTTCTGGTTGGCACATTAATAACAATGGGTGACATCACAAGAAACATTGCTATTGCTAAGCTTCATGCATTAGCACACACTATGAGATTCTATCTGACTTTATATCCGCCTAAATAAAGCATTTCAGTTGTGAGACATCCTTATTGCGGCTAGTAGAAGACTGGAAGGCAATGCGAGATAAAGGGGAGCTAGTGGCGTAGGTATCGATAGACATGTCAAAAGCTTTTGATGTAATCCCACACAAACTACTCACAGCTAAACTAAGAGCGTACGGAGTCGGTGACAACAGTTGTGCACTACTTTTAAAATGACCACTTATCTGGCAGGAGTCAGAGGGTCAAAATTGGTGATACATTCTCAAGAAGCAATAGACCTTTCTTACGCATTTGTTACTCTTTCGTGTTCTGTCCGCCCAACCTCATTTCTGAGTTCGAGTTCTTTTGTTCTTTGTACATGCTGACGAGGCTGGGCAGGCAGATTAGCATGAACACAAAAGAATAACAAATGTTGAGAAAAGTCTATTAAAAGAGGAGTACCTCAAAGAAGCGTTTTGGGTCCAATGTTTTTTAACATATTCATAAACGATTTTCATCCCGCCGCTCTCAGTTAATGAACGTTACGACGTGCAGGTTGTAAATACGTGGTATCGAAATAATGGAATGCTAGTAAATGACACGAAGCATCAGGCGATGGTGTTAGGCGTAACCGACTATAATTTCTCTTTCCCTGTTAAAAATACTGTTGAAATCTTTGGATTAACGATTGATGATAACTTAATTTTAATGATCATATTTCTACAATGTGTAAAAAGACCAATAATCAGTTAAATGTTCTGATAAGATTTCATAAATCAATTTCGAAGGACACGCACTACTTCAGTAAACTGTACTGTATATGGCTTTTATTCCACCACACTTTTGTTATTGTTCGATTCTGTCATCCGGAATTTTTGTGGTTCTCGTAATTCAGACAAACTGTAGTCGATTCCTTGAACAAACGAATTTTAAGATTTATTCTAAATGACTTTGACTCTCCGTGCAACCATTTAATTTGCGGTAGATGCTGTTAATTTATGTTCTCTATGTCATAGACGTTTTCAGCATATCCTTGTTTTACTTGATAAAAGTTTATTTTTCAGAACTTATCCGATGTACATGAAAGACCTGTTAATATTTCGTTCTGTTAACTACACGACTTGCGTGGTAAATAAATTATATTCTGCTGCGTGTCTCTTCCTAACCCACAAAGTACAACTTGTGGTCTTCGTTCAATCAAATACTTGGCCAAAACCTCTGGAATTCTCTTCCTGATGAGATCAGGTCTTCCACATTCAACGAATTCAAGAACAAAATAAAACATTGGGAAATTTTTAAGGAATATTAATAGGATAGAGTGTTTATAGAACAGTTTTCTTGTCCAGTCCAAGCCTAAAAAGTAAAGACTCTTTCTCGCCTTCCCTTGTTTCAAAAAATAAAAAGATGGTACCACTTTTACCTATGAAGTAAATAGCTTAGCTATCAAGCCTTTGTTTTCTTTGCGAAATATTAAAATTGAAAAGAGTGAATTGCTTCTGCGATTCTTTGGATAAAGACTAGTTTGTCGCACTCCAATACACTCTTTCTCGAGGCCTCGATATCGAGGCTGAAATTTGTGAAATTTTAAGAATAAACTCAAGGCTGAGATTTTGGAAAGAATATAATTTTGTGTTGAAAATGTGCAAATACAATATAATTTTCTTTCTCTAAACGGAAAAACTAGCCAATGAAACGAGCGGGGTGCAAGTGACTGGGAACGGGGCAGCGAATTTCACTAGATCGTATCATGACATAAAATGTCATTATGTTGAACATGAATCACCGCACATGCACTTTCTTTTTGAATTTTCGCTCGCAACACAACACGCTTTAGTGGAAACCTCGGCGACATAACTAATATTGGAATTCCCCCTAAATCACGCAATTAGAAAAATACTAGAAAATGATTTTTGGAAATTTATTTATTCTTAATAATTAAAAATAAAACAAACGCAAGGTATCAAATTAATGTACCGATATCTCGCTTTGTAAAAAATCCCTTCGAGGTAACTGTTTTTGAACCAAAAAGAAATATCGCCGCGTTCATAATCACATTGTCTCTGTTTTGATCGATAATTTTTTAAAATTTTTTCCTTTAAAAGAAAAGTAATTTTGTGATGTTCCCTTTCTGTCATTCAAAGCAAATTGCATGTCACCTTTAATTCATCAATCACTATGGGAACCATAAATAGTTTCTCGGGGTTTAATTTACATCATAGTAATAAAATCACTAAAGATATCAACACAGGCTGCAATGTTTGGGCAAAAGTTTATTGGCAAAGAAGGGTCCACGGGCGGACCGATAAACTAAAAGGGAGGCGTGGGTGGGAAAGAAAACGAGCGAGCACACTGGCTGACAGGATCGAACAATCTGACATCCGATCCTCAAACACGAGAAAAGAAGCGTGGCCGACATGACACGCGGGGCATGTCATCTATCCGTAATTATAAATCATCACTTAAGGTGATCATTATTCCAGGACGAAATGGTTTTGGCGGCTTGTGTTTTGGCCTTGACAGCGGTCTATAAAACACATTAGAGAGATTAAGCATGACGTTATGCTGTAAACAGCAAACGCGAGCTTGGCTTTTCAGTTTGTTACAATTTTATTGAATCCTTAAATAATAAACAGCCACTCTCTGGGCCAAAATTATTTTAGCTCGGATATCTCACTTTATTTTGCTTTTGTTCGGAATTGTCTTGCAGAAAACAATTAAGTGGCGGCTAGCTATATAAAATTTCCGTGAAGTTTGCCGAACTTCATAAGGCCGCTTTTACGCTCTCGTTGCAATGAATAAGACTATTAATATTATTTTGTAATTTGCATTTGTTAAAGGCCGCTCTACCTGTTAGAATCAATTTGTTTTTCAGTTATTGAATCGTCGCTTTAAAATATGTTTTCCCATGCAGTGAAAAGCCTCTTCCTCGAGTTTTTCGAAAGACGTTCGCTATTCTCTGGCCCTAAAAATGTCATTAAAAACAATCTTTCTAACCGATAATTACAACCCTTCAACAAAACTATCATCCTGCTTCCAAACATGAAACTGTAGTTGATATACGCATCTCACACTAATCGAAGTAAAACACATCAAAACACGATAAAATAAATGCAGATAGACAATCATGGCAAACCTGGGTAATTTTTCATTTTAATTTCGTCAGACAAGTCGATGTCTCGGTGGTAAATATGTTACTAAGTGAAGGGATCCTGGTCTTTAACTTTATCTTTAGTCGACCCCTTGGCAAATAAGCTTCTTTGTTATCTCTGTCCTTATGTCCCTCTTTAACAACGCGTAGACCAAAGGATTCACTGCGGAGTTCAGAACCAAGAGACAAGTGAGAACATGGCCAACTTTAAAGGATGACACATTGCAAGAAAACGTAATGCACATAACTAAACAATTTACCACTAAGTAGCATCCCAAAAAGAACACGACCAAAGCAGTTATGAAGAGAGCTGAGCTGCGTTTCTTACGTCTGTGCGAAGGTGCAGCTTCAGTGGACGAGTGGCTAGGCTGAATCTGTAGTTCAATCGCAGCTTCTTGGTGTGACTGTGCACGTGCAACAACTAGGATACGAACAATGGCATAGAAGAGCAACGTGCAGGATATTATGTTGAAGACGGATATGCTGGTTATTCGCAAAACTTTCTGGACAGTTTTCGACTCTGTGGCGTATATTTCCACGACAAGCGACAGCAATGGCGCGACCGGAATCAACCATGCTATCAAGATGACCACTGCAGGGCGTCTCTTCGTCATTGAAATATTGTATTTGAAAGGGTGAACGATGGCAATGTAGCGGTCCCAAGTCAAGGCGCAAAGATTTGCAACAGAGGAATGCACACCATCGAGTTTTGCACACCATTGAGTTGCACACCATCGTCTTACCACAAAAATATCCTGGTGGAAAAACAGCGATTCCTACTCCAAAGTCCGCCACTGCCAAGGAAAGGACGAACCAGTTGGCCGAGGAATGTAGGCGGCGATTTTTGGCGACAAGAAACACTACAAATCCATTTCCTGTTGCTGCTATAATTGAAAGGAGCCAGCCAAAAATGTTGAGTAAATTTTCCATTTCAGTCACACGTCTTGTAGACCTTATACGGACCTTTGTCGATTTTAATGGACAGCAACAAAAGGCAAGCGGATAAACGGTGAATCCAATTTTTGTTGAACGGCGCTTTGACTTCCAGAGCAAGCGTTGGGTGATGTTTTCCGGGGTCACAGCTGTCGACAAAACTGTTACGCTGTTCTTGTTCTTGACAATATTATTTCATGAAGTTTGCCTAGTAACTTTGTTTGCTCATCGAGGTCACGAGAAATTGGCTGCTAAATAAGTAGAAATGTTGTTGTCATTGAAATGAAAATTCTCAGAGACGATCGTTTCAGCAGCGTTTGTAACTCATGCATGCGTCAGGTGTTGAATATGGCAACTGAAAAGGCATAAATTTGACGGTTATTTATAGTACAAAGTGCTATGACTTGTTTAAGAGCTATTTACTACAACTTCGACACATGCGATCAGAAAATGCGGAGGAGATTATTATTGTGAAAAGTGCGATAGCTATTGAAGTATCACGATTGTTACATTATTCCAACCGAAGCAAATGAAAACTTTTCATAATATAGTTTTATGCAGTAAATTAGTGCCAAAAACGTAAATTGGTGCCAAAAACGAACTTTCAGTTTACCCCATAAATCACTTTTCATTATGCATTGATGAAAGCTGGCGCGACTCTCTATTTATTATATTGACCCAACATATAACGAAATGGTAAAATTTTGATTCAAATGGCGCGAGTCGTGATTTTTAGGTTTTGATTGTTTGAATTTAGTGATTGCGGACGTTGCCACAAATGCCAGAAATGAATTTATCAATGCGTTGTTGATTTATTTGCGATAAATAATGCTTTGATAATTAACTGTATGACAATGAGTGATGACTGCTATCAACCGGAATGCTATGAAACGCGTGAGAATTATATATTGCAAGCTTATAAGTTTGTGATCTCTGGAGTAACCTGGTTTTCCTACTAATCTATATATTTGATATATATTTTACAACACAGTAAATGTTTTCATTAGCGGTTAATTAGGTCTTGGACGTGTTTGACCCGTGGTCAAAAAGGTTTAACTTTAAAGTTGGTTTCATTTCAATGGATTTTTACCTTTCCCTCATAACTTGACCTGGAGATCTAATACTTAAACGTTTAGTAAATTAAATTATATAAATTATCGTGAAAGCAAAAACTTCAGAATATGAAAGCAAAACTTCAGAAGAAAAGGGTAATGTTGGAGACGGACAGCTAAGGACAGCTTAAAACAAGTCATATTCATAACTGCAGAACAAGATCTGTCTCTAGCGAGTCGTTTTACGTTAAGTTTTCTAGAACCGATAAAATGTAGGCCTTTTTCTCGAGAATCGGCGCCCAAATTTGGAACTCTATTCCTTATTCGATTAAACTACTTAAACGTTCGTCCTTTCGTAAAAAGATAAAGGAATTGTTACTAAATTTCTTGCGGTCTGAAGATGATTATGTCGAAGTCTCCCGTCTTATTAAGTTATTTAATACTTTAGGTTAGCCTCTTCGTAATCTTAATATATTTGTTTTTGTTTTATGTTAGTCTATTCTATGTATTGTATAGTAGTGTTTTCTCTGTTATTTAGTCCATCTATAGATAAACATTGTATTTGTAAAATGTCTTTAGATCTCCCCGCCTCGATTAGTTTGTAAGCTATTTGCGGGGGGAAACTAATGTAATTACTTATATTTCTAACCAATAAAATTTTGTTGTTGTTGTTGTTTGTTGTTGTTGTTGAAAGAAACAACTTTACCTAAAGCCTTTGAAGCCTTTGGTTGTTATATACGTACCTAAGAAACTGTGCCTAAAGGTAGGGTAACGATAGTAAGCTAATAAGCTTGCCCGTAATCGCAACCTCGTTCCCAGGGTCTTTTCCCCGGCTTGCTACAGATGTCGTTGCTGGTGCCTACAGTCTTAATGACTTACTTAGTGTAAACTAGGTGAAAATGCAACGAAAGCTAACGGCATATAAGATGAAACATTGTAGTAAGATGATAGGTATGTAATTTGTACGGCCCGAGTCAAAGATCGCCCATCGTGGTTGCTGCACCTGCAAAAGAGCTTGCGTACTTCCTTCTTAATGTCCTTCTTCAATACTGCGTAAACCAGAGGATTCACTGCTGAGTTCATAACTAAGAGAAAAATTAAGATCTGGCCAGTTCTATCGGACACTTTACCACAAGAAAAAGCTATGCACAACATTAAATAATTTACCCCTGCATAACAGCCCAAGAAGAACACAATAAGGACAATTATAAAGGAAGCTGTGCGGTGTTTCCTATGCCTGCGTAAAGCTGTACGCTCGGTAGCGGGTTCGTGGCAGGAGTTGTTAGACATGATCTGTAGTTCAATCGCAGAAACATGGCGCGACTGTGAACGTGCAACAACAAGGATACGAACAACTGCATAGAAAAGCAGTGCGCAGGATATTATGTCAAAGCCCGAGACACCAGTTATTCGTAAAACTTTCAGTGCAGTGTTGGAGCTTGTGACATACATTCCCAAAAAAAATGATAACGAGATCACAAAAGGAATCAGCCATGCCGCCACGATTACCATCCCTGGGCGTCTCTCAGCCATGGAGGTGTTGTATCTGAGTGGGTGAACGATGGCGTTGTAACGATCCCAAGTCAAGGTGCAGAGATTTGTAACCGAAGAATGGAGAAAGAACCAGAAGAATGCCGTGTACACCCTGAAGTTGCACGCCATTGAGTGATAGCAAAAATATCCTGGTGGAAAAACAGCGATTCCGACTCCAAGGTCGGCCACTGCTAAGGAAAGAACGAACCAGTTGGCCGAGGAATGGAGTCGGCGCTTTTTGGCGATAAGAAAGACTATAAAGCCGTTCCCTGTTACTGCTACGATTGAAAGTAACCAGCCAAGAATATTCAGCAAGTTTTCCATTGTAACCAAGTCACGGCGATTTTTCAGCTTTTTTAGTAATACGGCATCAAGACAAAGACTGAAGTAGTTTCTCTCATGCAGGAAATGTTTACTGGGACACCAAGAGGAAATTGTGATGCAAATTATTGAAAGAAGTGGGAACCATAATTAATTTTGAGCTATTTTTCCGAGCCACAAGGGGCGAACTTGAAAAAGTCAGGCTGACTTTTTCAAGTTGAGATCCAAAGGTCCCGGCGGTATCACAATGATATCACTTCTTTCACAAGGCCTGAGCACTATT
Organism: Blastomussa wellsi; assembly: GCA_947652115.1. NCBI lineage: Eukaryota > Metazoa > Cnidaria > Anthozoa > Scleractinia > Plerogyridae > Blastomussa > Blastomussa wellsi. The sequence continues at coordinate 7,706,542 of OX393563.1, forward strand.
GGTAGATTTCCAATGGTGTAAATACGTTTTTGGTGTCTTGGATTTTTTAAGCAATTCTCGTGACAGTGTCCTTTTAAATTGGACTATTTCGATTCAGCTGTCTCTGAAGCCGTGGCGGTTGGCGATATATTAGCGGGTAAAAAGAAAAGCTTATCGGGTTTTGTCAATGATGAGAATCGGTGATCGGTTCCGGTAATGCTACTTCTCGCAAGATTCTGCATTCAGTAAATACAAAAGATTACTTGAACAGTTTTGCTATCAGTAAACGATCCCGGTAATTATTCGTATCAACAAAATCTAAATTCAGAAACACAAAAGACCACAAAATCCCGCTTCTTGAGCAGTTCTTCTTAAGCAGTCATTAGTTCCGGTAATTAACTTTCTCACGAAAAGTGAAACTTCCAAATACAAAAGACCAGAAAGTAAAATCAGCTTCTTGAAAAGTTTTCAATATAGTTTTCCAGGAGGCAACTTATCTTAATGATATTATGTATTGTTTTAGCCTGACACTCGTTAAATATGACACACTCGTTAAATATATTGATTTTATTTATGTAAAATGTATTTTGTCTATTGCACGTGCCAAATACAGTGAAAACCCGCAAGTAAGAACCTACATTTTTTGGAGTTAGCCTAAACAGGTTCTTATTGAAATGGTAGTTAACACAATTTTAGGCTATTTAGGTTATTAAATAGGTTCTTATTTCTGTGGAAAAACAAACAAAATCCAGTTACAAAAACAAAATGATAATCAGCCTATTTTTCAATCATCCCCACCCCTCCCCTTCTTGCACTTTATTTTTTTATTATTATTACATCAATAAATTTGCACTTTTATTTGCACGGCAATGGCAAGCTCCTATTTCTCCAAACAGGTTTCTTGATCACTAATATGATTTTACAAAATAAGAACCTGTTTTTCATTTTCTAGGCTAAATAGGTTCTTGTTCTTAGGGGGTCTAAATGAAAAATTTTAGGCTTACAGGTTCTTAATTTTCAGGTTCTTACTTGCGGGTTTTTACTGTAGCACTAAAATTGTTGACTGAGTGCAGACAAGTTCAGAACGTTCACACCAGGCTTCCGATTGTTTCTCCCCGCCGTTTTAGAATCATGATTAAAGGAATCGAATTATTATATCCACTCGTGGATGCATATATTGTAATTGTACGTATAAAGAGGAAAACCAAAAAATTAAAGCTTCTCTTACTGGCAACAACCTACCTGTAATTACAGGGGGGTAGCAACGAGTGAAGAGTTTGTGTTTACATGTATTATCCTTCCACACGGGCGACGGAAAGACTCTATTATGGGACAATGACACGTTTTCTCTCTAGTAATGTTAAAACTGAAAATCTGTACGTATGGGCAAAACAATGTCAAAATTTCAGATTTGACTGGGTTAGATTACCTTCCTCATAGCTGTTTTTTGAAAACTCGAAACTTCGGGTCGGTCGGACGACGCCAAACGGAGGAAAAAATGGGGATGACCTAAGAGATGTAACAGCCACAGATTTGTCACTCAGTATATTGATACATGTGTATCGATGACACGTCACGTTACTTCGTTTAAGCATGATAAAGGGCATGCACGATTCCTTTTCATTTCCTCAACCCACGTATTTTTACACCATATGTAGCCAAATACAAATAACAATATTTTTTTCTTAGCCTTGGGACTTAATTATTTCCCTTATCTACATGTATACAGTATATAAATATTATTATCATACAAAGTGTCGAAAAATAAAAAAAGTATATGTAGTAGTTCGTATCTCCGCATTAGAATGGTTCAGCTTACGTGAAGGGTGTGCTTAAAACGAAAATTTCATTTCAGTCTGATAGGTTTTTAAATTTTAGGTTCTTATACGCGGGGTCTTACTGTATAACAATAAACGGCCACCGTCTTGGTAAAAAAAAGATTCAAAATGAGAGTTCATTCATTCAGTCCGACCGTCGACTCCGTCCATCCGTTCGTTCATTCATTCATTCATTCATTTGTTTTATCATCCCAGCAAATGGAGCACAGCCGAAGCAACATAAGCATTCTTTATATATGCGTGGGAATTTATCCAGGAGTAGCACGATACATAAATTACGCCATATATGTAAACTAATGCCTCATAACAGCATCCGGATCAATACTTATAACTGAAATAATTACAGAAAGGAATCTTACATCGCAAATAGCTCAAACTAGAAGTATTTTTATTATTATTCTTTGTTTATTGAGTGAGAAGTTATTTCTAAGACTCGTGAGCGTTTTCTTTTTTGGTGTTTGGATAGCCCGATGAAACAGTCAATTTCGTTTAGGAAATTTCGGTACATCAAGGCTATTTACTTTCCTGTCTTTTCCATGCATAACTGAATTATTGTATGAACAGTATGTTATTAAAATCGGCTCTTTTTAGCACCTGCAGTGGCCGATCTACGGGAGGGCCCGCCCCCCTTATTTTTGGTAATAGCACACGACTCCCCATCTAAATTTTTCAATCCCCCCCCATAAGCTCAAGGTCTGACCTGAATTGATAATGTAGGCGGCTTCCTAGTTATGAGGAGATAAATTGTTCACGTCCATTCTAGAAAACATAATTTTGTTTTCCATTTTATAACCATTAGCTCCCCCTACAAATGAGTTTCTTCATTTCCCTCTTAACGTCTCTCTTCAAAAACGCGTAAACCGAAGGATTCACTGCAGAGTTTAAAACCAGGAGTAAAATGAGGCTCTGGCCAGCTTTATCGGACACTTGGCAAGAAAACGTAATGCACAAAACTAAGCAATTTACCACCACGTGACACCCCAAGAAGAGCGCGACAATAGCAGAAATAAAGGGAGCCGTGTTGTGGTTCTTCCGTCTGCATGAAAAAGCGGCTTCAGTAGATGAATGGGTAGATTGAACTTGCAGCTCCATCGCAGCTTCTTGGTGCGACTTTTCGCGTGCAACAACTAAAATACGAACAACAGCATAGAAGAGCAACACGCAGGATAATATGTCAAAGGCAGAGACGCCGGTTAATCGCAAAACTTTGAGAGCGGTCTTGGAGTTTGTAGCGTACATCCCAACAAAAAGTGACAGCGAGATTGCGAACGGCAACAACCATGCTGCGAAGATAACCAATCTAGGGCGTCGCTCAGTCACGAAATTATTGTATTTGAAAGGGTGAACGATGGCGATGTAACGATCCCAAGTCAAAAGGACAAGATTTGTGACTGAAGAGTGGAGGAAGAACCAGAAGAATGCCATGTACACCCTGAAGTTGCACGCCAATGAGTGATTACAAAAATAACTCGATGGAAAAACGGCAACTCCGACTGAAAAGTCAGCCACTGCCAAGGAAAGGACGAAATAATTGGCCGAGGAATGAAGTCGGCGATGTTTGGTGACAAGAAACACAACGAAGCCGTTTCCTGTTGCTGTTGCGATTGAAAGGAGCCAACCGAAAATATTGAAGAAGTTTGCCATCTCAACCGCACATCTTTTTTGCCTGAGGGCGTTTGACGATTTTAATAAGTATACTCAGGAAGTCTAGACAACGGCTAATTTGGTTTTTGCTGAACGTTATCGCTATACATGTAATCAATGTGCTTTTCAAAACAACTAAATGTTGAGCGATGCTTTAAATGTTATATCTGACAACCAGTGGTATTAATTGTCGTGTTTCTTTCCAAATGACAAACTTAGTAAATAATGAAAATGAAATGTTAAGCTATGATATTTCTTAAGATCGTCATTTCTTAACGGCGTTTATAAATTGAAGTTTCCAAAAACTGATACTAATCGACAAAATCCCATTGTCAAAATCTCATTCATTAAAAAAAACGTTTCTTTTTTGCCTCATTTGCTGTTTTAATATTTATATTGCGGCGATAGTATATATTACACACTCAAACAATATCATCTCTCATTTTCTCCGGCGGAAAGCTATTGTACGCTTAAACTAACTTGTCTAATCTGGAATTTTCAACGAATATTTGTCTTGCAAAAGGAGCAGTACCGGTGAACTTGGAACATACTTGCTTACCACAGCTTTATTATCAAAATAAGGTACATTGATAAAACCTACTTATCGCCGAGCAATTAGACGATATTTCTTTTCACACCCAAATTTGAAAAACACGCGTTTTTTTTTTGCCAAAACCAGCTTTTGTGATGTCACAAAGTGAATTAATTCCGCTCGTTTATCATATTTTTTTACTAGAAAGGGGAGTAGAATTGCAATCCACTTTTTAGGCACTCTAGTGATCACATGTAAAATGGATAAATATATTTTGCTTCTCGTTTTAAGGTGACTTCATCTGGAAAAGATTCAATCTTCCTCGGCGAAGCTGAAATCTGCATTCAAATGGAGATTAGCATGTGAGCTAAATTCTGAGTAAATATGTGCGGCAAGCAGTCTATTAGACCAATTCCGATATATTAAAATTCTAACATAGCGCCGAGGCTTAGGGGAATAAAACAAAAGAAATTATTTATTCATCCCTAATACTCGATGCAAAATCTTTTGTTTTATTCCCCTAAGCCTCGGTGACATGTTAGAATATTAATATATCGGAATTGGTCTATTCGCATGGCGAATTGGAAAACGTCAAAGACGGTTTTTACTGTACAGTTATCATTGAAAGGAACCTTTTAAGCCATGCTAATTAAAGGCTGTCTGTTTGTTACAGTCCCGAAATTTTTCAACCCAGGAGAGCGGGAGAGAAGCAGCGCGAGCGAACTGAGAAGGAAAATAGATGTGTAAATTAAGCCGGCCTGTAGGATGTTATTGCTTTGAACGTGTTTGGCGGTATTTTCATACGATTCATCTGAAAATAAATAGTAAAATAACTTTTGCGTTTTCCAGCCGTTATTATAAATCCTACTGTAAATGTCCTGATACTGAATGATGTGGCATCCTAACATGTCATACATCATTAACTTCGTAATGTCTCTGCTACTGTTAAGAAATTGTGCAAACACTTTACGCACGACATGAACAGTTAACTCAACGATACCAATAAAAGTCAGAAACAAACAGGTTGCTGGAAAACCACAAAATGAATGGATTATGATAATTCGGTTCTGCCAACTCGTTTCAATGGCGGTTTCTCGACATTGAGTTTGCTGTTCATATATATTCCTATGAATTCGCACTCATCAAAGCCAAATTGCCGTTCTAAAATTGAACTCGCCAAATGGAAAATTATTAAAATAAAATTGGACTCCAACAAATGCTAATACAGTCTTTTTTATAAGCATATTGTTTTGCCGGCCCAGGCTGAATATTCTTATATTTTTGCCGATTTTAGGCTGAAAACATTCTTGTAATCGATATTCTTTATTATAGCTTTTGACATTTCCGTTTTAGAATGTATTGGGGTACTGAATTAAGAGTGTTCGGTGTCTAGATCTGTTCATATCTTTTGTATTGTACGTATTTTGTACTGCACATACACATTACATGTATATCATTCAACATTTGATTTGCATATCATTGTATTGTATTTACACATTTTCAACACACGAAATTAAATTCTTTTCACAATCTCAGCCTCGGGTTTATTCTTAAAATAACGCAAAATTCAGCCTCAATATTTTTATAATATATATTCTTATTAAAAAAAGAATGTAGATAAACTGTGCATATAAAAAGTTCATGGTTTGTTACTGCCGAATTAATGATCTTATTTGTGTATATTTTAGGCAGAAATCCCGAAATTAGAAAGAGAAAAGGATCGTAACAAGCCGGTTATGACCGTGAAATGTTTATTACAATTTTACAGATCTTCAGCATTACAATTCGTTGCAATTGGTAGTCTAGCAGTAGGTTGATTGGTATATATCGGTAACATTTTATTTCAAATCTTGTTAATCTTAAAAACAACCTTTTATTAAATTATCTCCAAAGCCCGAGGGTGTTTCAAAAACAAACGACTTAAAATTAAATACCGACTTAACATCAGTCCCCCAACACAGACGAATTTTAATATTGTTTGAAAATCCACCCGCGTTTGCAAGCTACTAATAACTCTTCGCTTTCAAAAGCAAAATTCTATAATTTCGCTACCATAACCGACTTTCTGATATCTTTTTCTTTTAGCCTGGTTTTTACGACAAACGTGCGAAATTATTTTAAAAAGCCGGCTACTTAAACGCGAACCTATCTTCGCTATTAAAGGACTCAACACACAGCCTATCTAGCTAGTGCTCGTCTGCGTTGCCAGTCAAGAATTAGACTGTTTAAATTAGTGTTATTAAAAAGATAATAAAAGTATTTTGTTTTGTAACTCTTACGTAACCCTCGAACGTCGGAGGATATTTTTTATTCTGGTAAATTAATTTCAGCTTCGCGATTTGGGAAAATGGTGCCGAAATCGGCCGCTATAACGTCAGAAGGTTTTCAAAGGGGCTCGGTAAGTTAGCTGCCGTAAAAGTATAAATTTAAATTAAAGCAAGCATAAACCAGAAACATAAACTTCTGGCCTTATAGTGAGCACAAAAACAAATAACAATGACCGAAATCAAATTTAAGCTGGTGGCAAACGAGGACACAATGTTGGGGTGTCAGTAAAACGCGGGACCGGGGCCGGGGCCGGGGCCGGGGTCGGGGTCGGGGTCTCTTTTTTTAAATAATTTTTTTTTTTTAATTTTCCTTTTTGCTATTTTCTTCCTTTTCTCCTTTTTTGTTTTTGGATAATAATGGTATTAACCAGCTTTTTCGTTTATAGCCATGAGAAATGCATGCCACACTCGTAAACAATTGCCGCCAAATTCCTGGCGAAAATATAGGAAATTACCGATTTCAACACCTTTGGAACCGAATTCATAACATTTCTTATCATTGTGATGCAACTAAATGCTCCAGGTCGATGTTTGCAGCTCAACATCGACAATAATTATCTAATACGATTTCTGAAGTAGAATTTTTCGGTTAATAGGAGAGCTAAGTAAGATCAGACATGAAATTAGCTTATTATAGTCGTTACATATTTTCTTACCATGCGACTCTGCATCCGATGAATCCGATATCAAAATAACATCTGCAATGGAAGTCCATAAGTTAACTCTTAGACATCCACTATGCTCTGAAAAGGATTTAAGCCTATACAGATGAGTTCTTATTAGCCCCAAAAGCTTATTACATAGGTCATCGGTGATGGAAAACACTCGATTCAACTGAGTTAAGCTTAAATTAAGTGCAATTCTAGAGGCTATTGATTCCGTGAATTGACTATCTTATCTTATACTCTTCCAAGAAACGAAAGGAAGGAAAATATACAAGCTGCTGCCATTATATTTCCTTGAACTAACAAATTCGTGAGCTAAAATGAGCAGGAACTTACCATGAAAACCCGCATCACCTTCCATGATTTCCATCGTGTGAAAAGTGATAGTTCATCACGTGTCCATTTGGCGGGAAAAAAGGTTGAAAAACAACCCATGATGCTCAGCTTGTAATTCACGATTTGCTCCGATACGCTGATATTTGCTGTTACTATCATTATTACCATTATTATCCAAAAACAAAAAAGGAGAAAAGGAAGAAAATAGCAAAAAGGAAAATTAAAAAAAAAAAATTATTTAAAAAAAGAGACCCCGACCCCGACCCCGACCCCGGCCCCGGCCCCGGCCCCGGTCCCGCGTTTTACTGACACCCCACAATGTTGCGGACACATTGTTGCGGACACAAATGTTTCCCTGTTTGCCCGAGCGTGGACATTGTAGCGGACATAGTGCGATGCCCAACAATAATGAAGAATGGGCCATTTAATTTTGCTATTTCCGAAGCTTATGTAAATTAAATACAACTCATATGTATGAAGGCCTATTAGGCCACTTTTGCTATATTAAATTTCAGATTGATAGCGAGGCCTAGAGCACACGAACAAAAGAAATTAATAAACATTCATTTTTATTTCTTTGTTTGTGTCCTCTAGGCCTCGCTACCACGTTGAATTTAATATATCAAAAGTGGCCTATTCAAAAATATTTAATTTACCCAAGGGCCGGAGCCAAGATTGAAATCGAATATTATCAAAATAGGCCAATTCTCAAAACGTTTCCTCAACTTCATCTGGGAACATATTGTGTCATTGTTTGTACTCCTGTGTTCTTAAAGTTTCCATGATAACTATGTTTTCCAAGCTACTATGCAATTTCAATTTTTTTTCAGTTTATAATTTTCTGATTTTTATTAAACAACTACGTATTTTTAATCAAAGCAGCTTTCATGAAATCAGGGCAATTATACTTAAAACTGTCCACTCAAATGAGTAATCAGTTCAATTAAAATTTTAATCAGTTGTATATATTGCACGTGTTGGGGCTGTTGTGAAGATATATGGACAGTGCTCTATTTCTTAAACTTTTTTCACATTTGTTGTAATATACACAGTTAAATTTATCAAAGTTAAATAGTCACCATCTCAGTCAAACACAAGATAGAATAAAGCGACTAGATCATTTTTGTTATCAACCGAGGGAAGTCTCGGAATATATTCATTACATTAAATAGTGCATGCTAACCATGTATGTATTTGGAGCTCGAATTTACAACACTGATGACTGTTTTGACATTTCTTTTTTTACAAGTATCCCCTGTTCGCATTTTTGACACTTTCGGCTTGAACTAAATCATACTGGTTCGTCGAGTGTTGGCCAGGCAAATTATGAATAAACTACTTTTTTTCTTAAACGTTTTGTAAGATTTTATATACCCGACTGATAATAGAGAAAGCTTTTTACCATAGCTCGCCAAATACACCTGTACGCTATGATATTGGGTTACTACGAGCTTTGAATTTGAAATTGTTGTGCGTAATATTGCCATACCTAAACAGGAGTGTCCCTTTTGTTCCAAAGAAATATCACTTAATACCTATATAAACGTAACCCGTGCCATGGAAGAATACTGAACAACTGTTGACCATATGATATCAGTGCGGATGGCTTTAATTTTCTCGGCAAATCAGCTTCTTTATTTGGTTCTTAATGTCCCTCTTCAAAAACGCGTAAACAAAAGGATTGACGGCAGAGTTCAGAACAAGAAGTAAAGTTACGATCTGTGCAGCATTATCAGGCAACTTGCAAGAGAAGTTGAACGAAAAGCACAAAACTAAACAATTTACGATTGTGTAGCATCCCAAGAAGAACGCCACCAGAGTAATTATGAAACAAACTGTATTGCGCTTCTCACGTCTGCGTGAAGTTGCGGGTTCAGAAGATTCGTTGGAGGAGTGGTTAGATTGAACCTGGAGTTCCATAGCAGATACTTGATGTGACTGTGCACGAGCAACAAGTAGGATGCGAACAACGGCATAGAAGAGTAACGCGCAGGATATTATGTCAAAAGCGGAGACGCCGATTAATCGTAAGACTTTAAGGACAGTTACAGACTCTGTGGCGTACATTCCCACCAAAAGTGACAACGAGATCACGAGGGGAGTCAGCCATGCTATCAAGATAACCATTACAGGGCGTCTCTCAGTCACGGAGGTAGTGTATTTGAAAGGGTGAACGATGGCGACGTAACGATTCCAAGTCAAGACGCAAAGACTTGTGACTGAAGAGTGCACGAAAAACCAGAAGAATGCCATGCTTACCCATTCGTTGCACGCCATTGAGTAATTGCAAATATATCCTGGTGGAAAAATGGCGATTCCCACGCCAAAGTCGGCTACTGCCAAGGAAAGAACGAACCAATTGGCTGGGGAATAAAGTTGGTGATGTTTGACGACAACAAAGACTACAAAACCGTTTCCCACTGATGTCGCGACTGAAAGTAACCAGCCGATTGAAGTGAGCAAATTTTCCATTTCAAGCGTTTTTAGACCAACTGTTTTAGCCGGTCCAAACCTCTTGAGGCGATCTACTGACTGCACTGTTAGAGCAGGGAAACTAAGCAAAGCGGTTCTATAGAACTTTATTCCTGTGGATAGACGTGCCTTTTTATGTATTGGGCGGTCTTTCCTCGGCGCTTCGACACATATGATCATTACAGACGTCGAACTGTGCGTATAGTTCCTCTTTATTTCCCTGTCACGTGACCTTGTCAATCTTAAACTTTGCCTTAATTAAAAACACAATTGATTACAGAAATGAAATGAGACTGCCAATGTTGAGACGCTGGTTTCTAATCCAAGTAAGCTTTTTTTTCATATAAATGTTTTGGAGTCTACAATTTTCCTTAAAAATTAAGAAAAGCTGTATGGGCAACTAAAAATTATTTTAAAATAGTCATAATTTTAAAGGTCTATAATAATTATCAAGAAAATATCAGTTAGCACCTCCTACAAACTTAGTACTTTTTCAAACCGCCTTAAAATCTTGCTCTTAAGCATCAATGGTCTGCTTATCTTACTAATATAATTATCCTGACGATGATGACGAGTTTTGGCATGTATATCGTTCAACGGCATATTGATTTCAGATCTATTGTGCCCTGCAGCTGTTTCTAACAATAAAAGCCAACCTAAGTCTTCTTGTCAGTACGAGTGGCAATCAGTGTCCATCAGCAGAGGGCTTTTGTAATAGCAAATCACTCAAGAGATCCTGCGGAAATTATTGATTAAGGGAGACAGTTTTTAAAAGCTTTTCGATTTTTGTAATTTGAAAATCAAACAACACAAAGAAATGCACCACAAAAAAATGAAGTCAGTTTTAAAAGGCAAAACATCACCAGAAGATAAAATGCTCAAAAAATATGCGAGCTGTTCCTCAGGTTTGTGTTGAATTGTGGGAAGAAGTCAGTTCACGACTTAGACAAATACAGTCGCATCATCATTTACCAACCCTGTTTAGCAAAAATGTGTCTTAAGCTTAGTGCAGTCGAAGTCTTCCTTTGTTGAGGGTTATATGGCTAAATGTTCATCGTTTACACACAGCTATAATTGCACTCAGTTTCCGACAAGATATCCTGTGTTTCGAATTACCATTTTGTGCAATTTGGGTTGGAATTTTAAGCGCCTCAAACGTTCTTTGACCCTTTTCCTCATTGTATTATACATCTAAGACATCTAATACAAAAATCAGATTATAGTAACCTATTAATTTGACTCGCCACAAGAAGAAATTTCGGACCTGCACGCCACTTGTGAGTTTTTGAAAATGTCACTGTGACGTCTGCTCATTTTGCTTATTAACTGAAATAAAACACTTTCCAAAAGAAATCGTACATGTTTGATGCCCCATCAGTCGGCCATCGATTACAGCTTTCATTTATGTTAGCTCGCAAGCAAATCTAACCATAAAATATACAGAGGGGATATGTCACAGAGAAAAAACAACGATAGCATTCCATACACCCTCACATTTCACCCTCACAACCACGCAGTAAAATCCATCATTCTCAAAAACTTTAAATTACTTCAAAATGATCCCGACACTGGTAGAATCTTTTCGCAACCTCCATTAATTTCATTCAAACGCGACAAAAAAATAGGTAACTTTTCAGTCAGAAGTGCATTCCAAACAAGTGATCAACCCGGAACTTTTAAATGCGCTCGCGTACGATGCAAAACATGCCCTTTCATTCACAACGTTGAGAAAATATCGGGACCCAAGCGATCTATCAAGATCACTGATCATTTCACCAGTACCTCTGCCAATGTCATCTGCTGCATAACTTGCACTCTTTGCAAAAAGTCATACATCGGCGAAACAGGGAGACGACTAGGCGACCGATTCCGAGAACACCTTCGCGACGTAGAAAAAGACGACAAAAATGCATCGAAACCGGTCGCGAGACATTTCAATCCCCCAAATCATTCTAAGCAGCATATGGCAGTCTGCGGCCTTTCCCTTCACCAAGGAAACACGGAAAGCCGCAAAACTTTGGAACAAAAATGTATTTTTCAAATCGGCACTCTTAATCCTCACGGTATCAACGAACGCTTTTCATTCAACTAACTGAATTGATTCCGTTGTTTTCACGTTACCAGGCACCAGCCAATAGCGAAGCTCCGTCTTTCTGTATATAAAAAACACACGGCCCACAATTCCTTGATTCGCTCCGACGAAGGGCTAACGCTCGAAACGTCAGCTCTTGAATCGCTTTACGGTGGCCAATTCACGGTATCAACCCAGTTGATAAAACCAAATCATAAAATATTTAACCACTGAAAGGAATTTCAGTTTTAAGATTGAAATTTACTAACTACCACATTTAACTACTTGGCAAATAAACCTGGAAACGTTGGAAGAAAGTTTTCCCTGGGGGGGGGACACTCGCATATGAAAGGGGTGGGGATGCTCCTCGTCTGTTAATTTCAGATTTCTGTCTCAGGGTGTTCTGGGCAAAACGCCATTATATTTAGCCGTGGAGGTCTCGTTTAGGGTTGCACGCGGAGAAATGAATATGTATATTTTTAATTATCTTTTAGGGGCAAGAGACCTCATGGTCTCTTGTTAGGCGTCTAAAAAGCTTGGGCCACGCCCAGATCGGTCTCCTTTAGGGGTTTAATTCAAAATTTCCGACGTGCATCCCCGCCCCTTTCAAATGCGAGTCACGCCCCCCGACCGGGAACGTTTTTCTCCCAAATCTCCCAAATAGTTCACTTTATGTTACGTATCAGGCCCCGTTGAGATGAGATGTGAAAACATAATTTATGAAATCCGTGATCAATTCATTCGTATCGTTTAAAAAACTGTGGTAATGTACATCATAAGGTCATGAACTCCAACTGAGGAGCCAAAAAGAAGACCAAAGGTTTTCTCTTTCGAGTGTCCATGGTGATTCCCATAAGTTAAATTTGATATTTACCATCGCACCCACCGCATCACAGTAATCGTTCTCAAGGAGGGCATCAGTTACATCAAATCCCTCGGAGTAATTAGTTCTCTATGAATTGTACAAGATGTTTCAGATCGACAGTGTTGAAAATTACTCCTACCAGACCTGAGTGGAAACGCCATAACATATACACATGGGCCTTTAATAGTTGTAGAAAATAGCTATAGTGTGCAAAATAACGACTAGAAACCAATGCATTGTCACTGAAAGTAATGTTGTTGAATGTATTTTGCCTTCCTATAAATGCAGTTCTATCCAAGGCGTATAATGTGTGGTTCAACTCTGCTTTGGTACAAATTGACATTCTCCGTTAATTGCGCGCTCCGGGTGTTTGACAATTATCCTGCGAAATCGCCTGATACGTAGCCGACGGGGCCAGGCCGTTAGGCCGAGTTGGTTAAAATAAGACGATAATCCGCAAGATTGGGTAGGATAACTGTTAACAAATTGTCAACAGCATTTTTTACCTAGAAAAGCTGTGGTGACGCGGCGTTTTGCAAGACTTCGGACGAGACATCGTGACTTGCGTATACCGCAGGATATCTGTCATGCACAGATGGGCTCCTGACAGATGACGGATAAATATCGCTTCATGACCGCAACGTGACAATTTAGTAATAATAAATCTTTATTGAGGATGCCTACGTCACCCTCATTTGCTTTACAGAAGGGTCCTTCTGAAAATGGTGGTATGGTAATGAATATATAAAAGGGAAAGGTAAAATTTAGCCACAACAGGTATTCCCATAGTTTACAGTAGAGGAAGGCTCCACCCAAAAGTGCCACAGTTATATGAAAAGATTGAGGTATTCTATGTATTGAAGTCCTGGATAGGATACAGAATATCGTCTTTTATGAAAGGACCTCTCTAAAAATTTTGAACCGTATTATTTTAAGGGGCTTTTAAAGTTTTTAGAAAATAGATACAGTATCCTTACCTTAGAAATGTTAAAGAGTAGAGTTTGTTGCTTAGTTTCTGGCCACTCTAGTTAGGTCATGCTGTAAGGTGGCAAATTAGGCTTTTCTTAGGCTGTGGTGAAACGTCGAACTTCACATGAGCTGCACCTAATGTAAATGAGCCAAAACAATAGCTTTTGCTCATTTTCATTAGGTTCGGCTCATGTGAAGTTCCACGTATGACCTTAGCCTTAATAATTTTACAGTATCCTTGTTTACGATATTTGTTTCATTAACATAAGCGTTTCAGTTTCTTATCGAACACATGGCACGATAAACGTAAGCTACAAATTTGAGCCCCTTCTATTAAATACCTTTTTCGGTGATCTAAATTTGAAAACTCAAAACTTTACAAAGACTGTATGGGCTTATTAGCGCTTTTGCCACCCAGACATTTTGCAGTGTTTGAAAGCGAATAGCTCCTCTAATATTACACCCAAAGAGCAATTTTACTAACTAGTCAGTTTCACACGTTCTTAAAATATCTGGTTTCAATTTGTCTAAAGCATGGTGATGATGCCTTCTCTAAGCAAAGTTATATGTTAATGACACAAAATGTAAACAGTGACGTCAACATGAATACCTCTATTGGCCACGGTCACTACAAACAAGACGATCATGGAACGTATAGCCGCGCTCTTAAAATTTAACCGAATGTTTAAGCTTTAAGGTTTAACTTTATTGAACACTCCCGAAAAGGGTTTTTTAAGTGAACAGTACAACAAATGAATACAATAACGATAAAAAATATATACTATGTAAAATATATATATGTATATAAAATTACAAAAACACTCAGCAGGAAGTTGTAAAAGCTCAACATGTATATACGTTAATTTGGAACTGCGTGTCGGGCATTGCGTGACTCTAAAGACACCTATAGTCTTATCTTTCAAGAATGTTACAACCTAGACAAATTCCGTGAGTGCCGACGTGATGGTACTTTAATATTTAGTTTCGCAGAATGAAAACTCAGTTGCTCACCTTTATTGAGTATTGATATAAACGGCCTTGTAACGTTATTTCCAGTTCTTCCGTTATATTTAAACGTGGCATACGATATACGATACCAGGACGTGAAGTGTTTTGTTTACTACATGTAAATCTCGTGCAGGCATGCAAGGTATTTCCTGCTGTCTTGTTATTATTGGAAATTGACTTTTAATTGTTGGATATATGATACGTGGTCACCAAAAGAAAAAAAACTCCGCCCCAAGCAAGAGCCGCCCAGGCCTATGGCCGCGCGGCTAATTAAACTCCCTCGCTTGGCACACAGTTGTAAACGAGGTGACAGTGGTTGATAGATGCATTTAGCTGAGAGAATGTAAACACGGTTGTGACGTTTTAGTTCCGTGCGTATTTTTAAAAATCATTTTATAAAAGAAATAGGGGGTTGGAGAGAATTCGAGAGTTATGCAAACCTTAGACGTAGTGTTTAGATGTAAACACGGAAAAAGTCCTCTATGGCTTAATTGGTAAAATAACGACTTTTTGACATATTTAGGCAACGTGTTAGAAAGCTTGATTTAAATTCCTTACTGGCCGATACTCATTGTTCTGATTGTATTTTATGTCGTACATAATAGGCATATTTGTATTTTATTAAGTCTCTCTACATTTGTAAATAGTTCTAAGCTACACTCTAAGCTATTCATTTTATCAATTGTAAATAGTTTAATCAATTTTAATTTAATTGGGATAATAACTCCTTACTTTTATTTATTTATCATAGTGTCTCCATTTAGTGGTTTTTTACTGCTATTCCAGTTTGACACTTGGTATTCATTCATTCATTCATTCATTCGTTCACCCATTCATTCATTCATTCATATTCTTTTATCTTTTCCAGTTGTCTTCAACAAATAGCGCAATTAATTCAGGGATTTTGACATTGCATTAGGATTTTGGCTTGATTTTACATCAATTTCCGTTAGCATACCCAACATGGCGGCTCTAATGACGTCATAAGCAACAAACTACGTAATCTTGTAGAGGACACTCAGAGCTTTCTGGTTAAAAGAGGTTGCAGGGTGCGTCCGAGGATTATTTCCGTGCATACGGTGCACACAGAAAGACCCAAAGTAATCACCAAGGTTCATAGGTCCGCAATACGTACAAAGTAGGCATGCAATGTGCAAATAACAGTTATTAAAAACGCTTC
The DNA here is from genome assembly GCA_947652115.1 of Blastomussa wellsi. Classification (NCBI taxonomy): domain Eukaryota; kingdom Metazoa; phylum Cnidaria; class Anthozoa; order Scleractinia; family Plerogyridae; genus Blastomussa; species Blastomussa wellsi. The sequence continues at coordinate 7,722,428 of OX393563.1, forward strand.
AAAGCTAACTGTTTATATATCTTTTATTAAAAAAGGTTTATGTAAAGTATGGCTTTTATTAAATCCTAGATTTTTTTAAAAATTTCCGGTAAAAACGAGAGACAGAGTACAGTCAACTGGAGGAATAGATATCAATTTAGTCTGGTCAACTGAAAATTTAAGGGGAATTTGACAATTCAGTCTTTTTATACCGATAAATTATAAATGTGAAATTTTCCAGGAACATTACGTTGCAAACGCCGTTGCAAGAATATTTTTATTTCTTCGTCCAAGCCAAATTATTTGTCAACATGTCTGAAAATATTTGAAATCAGGGTTTTAAAAGCAAACCAGGGAAATTCATGTTTATACCTGAAGAGAATATACATTCAAAAGAGGTCTTTGAAAAGTCGAGAAACAACCTTTGCAAACCAGACCGTCGTACGCTGAAGGCAGCTAATAAAAACATATCTGCGAAACTAATTATTGTAAATGTTAATTTCAGCGTGGAGTTCATTTTGGTCACAGATTGTCGCCCACACGCACATGCTGTAAATATTTGTTTGGTAAACGAGCGAACTTTCAAAGCTTCCCAGGCAATGGTAAATCGAATTCAGAGCAACTGAATATGGCTGACATTGACATCTGTACAATTTTGTTATTTTTGCTTTTAGATTTCATTCACTTTCGGTACATGCTGTTCTCTTCTTGTGTTGCAATGGCTTCACGCCAGTTTAAATTAAAGGCATTGGACTTAAACTGCTAAAAAAATAGGAATACCTAACAAAAGATGAGTGTGCATGTTGGCGTAGTGCGGATGCCCAACAATAATGAAGAATGAGCCATTTAATTTTGCTATTTCCGAAACTTATGTAAATTAAATACAACGAAAAAAACACTCATATATATGGAGGCCTATATTAGGCCACTTTTGCCATATTAAATTTCAGCTTGATAGCGAGGCTGTAGGACAAGAACAAAAGAAATTAATAAACATGCACTTTTTTCTTTGTTTTTGTCCTCTAGGCCTCGCTACCACACTGAATTTTAATATATCGAAAGTGTTCTATTCAAAAAGATTTAATTTACCCAAGGGCCGGAGCCAAGATTGAAATCGAATATTATCAAAATAGGCCAATTCTCAAAGCGTTTCCTTAACTTCATCTGGGAACATATTGTTTCATTGTTTGTACTCCTGTGTTCTTAAGGTTCCCATGATAACTATGTTTTCCAAGCTACTATGCAATTTCAATTTTTTTCAGTTTATAATTTTCTGATTTTAGTTACACAACTACGTGTTTCAATAAAGCAGCTTTGATGCCACCAGGATGATATACTTAAACTGTCCACTCAAATGAGTAATCAGTTCAATTAAAATTTTAATCAGTTGTATATATTGCACGCGTTGAGGCTGTTGTGAAGATATATGGACAGTGCTCTATTTATTAAACTTTTTTCACATTTGTTGTAATATACACACTTAAATTTATCAAAGTTAAATAGTCACCATCTCAGTCAAACACAAGATAGAATAAAGCGACTAGATCATTTTTTTTTTCAACCAAGGGAAGTCTTGGAATATATTCATTACATTAAATAGTGCATGCTAACCATGTTTGTATTTGGAGCTCGAATTTACAACACTGATGACTGTTTTGACATTTCTTTTTTTACAAGTATCCCCTGTTCGCATTTTTGACACTTTCGACTTGAACTAAATCATACTGGTTCGTCGAATGTTGGCCAGGCAAATTATGAATAAACTACCTTTTTTCTTAAACGTTTTGTAAGATTGATAATAGAGAAAGCTTTTTACCATAGCTCGCCAAATACACCTGTACGCTATGATATTGGGTTACTACGAGCTTTGAAATTGAAATCTGTTGTGCGTAATATTGCCATACCTAAACAGGAGTGTCCCTTTTGTTCCAAAGAAATATCACTTAATACCTTCCTATATAAACGTAACCCGTGCCATGGAAGAATACTGAACAACTGTTGACCATATGATATCAGTGCGGATGGCTTTAATTTTCTCGGCAAATCAGCTTCTTTATTTCTTTCTTAATGTCCTTCTTCAAAAACGCGTAAACAAAAGGATTGACGGCAGAGTTCAGAACAAGAAGTAAAGTTACGATCTGTGCAGCATTATCAGGCAACTTGCAAGAGAAGTTGAACGAAAAGCACAAAACTAAACAATTTACGATTGTGTAGCATCCCAAGAAGAACGCCACCAGAGTAATTATGAAACAAACTGTATTGCGCTTCTCACGTCTGCGTGAAGTTGTGGGTTCAGAAGATTCGTTGGAGGAGTGGTTAGATTGAACCTGGAGTTCCATAGCAGATACTTGATGTGACTGTGCACGAGCAACAAGTAGGATGCGAACAACGGCATAGAAGAGTAACGCGCAGGATATTATGTCAAAAGCAGAGACGCCGATTAATCGTAAGACTTTAAGGACAGTTACAGACTCTGTGGCGTACATTCCCACCAAAAGTGACAACGAGATCACGAAGGGAATCAGCCATGCTATGAAAATAACCGTTCCAGGGCTTCTCTCAGTCACAGAGGTAGTGTATTTGAAAGGGTGAACGATGGCGACGTAACGATTCCAAGTCAAGACGCAAAGACTTGTGACTGAAGAGTGCACGAAAAACCAGAAGAATGCCATGCTCACCCTTTTGTTGCACGCCATTGAGTAATTGCAAAAATATCCCGGTGGGAAAACGGTGATTCCAACATTAAAGTCGGCCCCTGCCAAGGAAAGAACGAACCAGTTGGCTGGGGAATGAAGTTGGTGATGTTTGGCGACAACAAAGACTACAAAACCGTTTCCTGCTACTGTTGCGATTGAAAGCAACCAGCCGATTGAACCGAGGAGGTTGTCCATTCCAAGCGCCTTTTTCTGCTGATTGCACCGTCAGAGCAGCAAAAATAATTTTATTGCTGTCGATCGACCTGCTGTTTATGCATTGGCTGATGTTTCCTGACAGCTTGACACATTGATCAACACAGACTACCAATAGCGCGTATTAGCCATTTTCTAAACAAGTAGGGGACTGAGTACAAATATTTAAAATCGATTGAAACAAAAAATTGAACCTAGCACTTCGTAGTGTTTGGAAATGTGATGAAACACTCCGACTCGAGTGTTTGGTATATCTTGTCAGTCAAAACGAAGAAATAGAATCGTAAAAATCTATGCTACTTAATAATAAAATCACATTTCCAAACCACGCTCAAGGTTGTGGTTTTCTTTATTTTAACTTGCTGAAGTATTAATATATGAGTTTGAAAAATTGGTTTCTAAGCGATTTTTCTATTATTTCAAGTAAATGTTAGGCTGTCTATATTTCTCTTTCAAACTAAAATTTTGAAACGTCTTTCTGGAAATAGATCAATATATAGCCACCCAACAACCATCTAAAAATATATATTAGCACCACCTATTGGCTTATTACCTCTTATACAATCAATTTCGCTCTTAAGCATCGATGGTCACAAAATTGCTGATCTTACTAATATCATCATCATGCATACATGATTCACATGATGGTCTTTCAATTTTTGGCAGGTATATATTAATTAACGGCCTGTTGATTTCAGAGCTACTGCATGATAAGAAGCCGATACAAATTCAATAGAGTAGCATTCATAGTGTCACAGTGAGACCTCTTTCATAAATGACTGCCAATTTTAAATTCTTTTGTGTGCATTTAAATTAGCCTTTCTAACCTTGTTTGAAAGCAAAAAATCTTTTGATTTACCAACTCAAAAGGGAGGTTAGAAAGGCTAATTTAAATGAATACTAAAGAATTGAAAACTGGCAGCCATTTATGAAAGAGGTCTATTGCGGGCAATATTGAAAGGATCCGCCCAAAGGGTCCCGGGGGGTACTCGCATTATACATGACGGGGGGCAGTGGGGTTCCGACGGAGCTTCATATTGCAAACCCAAAAACACTGGCATCAAAACTTCCTACCCACACATACAAGACTTGCATACCTCAATCAAACAGACTCTTCTAATGCATGATTCTGCATGTTGCTGAAAATTAGAATTAATATTCTGATCCACCGAACGCAACAAGAATTTCGCTGGGAGATGTGACCCAAAAAATAGGTCTAGATCTTAAAAAAATATACGTGACAGATATCTTGACCCAAAAAATACCGAGCCAGTAAATTTTCAACCCCAAAAAATACGTCGCACCCCCCGTCATGTATACTGCGAGTATACCCCCTAGGATTGGGGTATTCCATGCGTTGAAGTCTAAGAAAGGGTTGAGAATAACGTCTGCTATGTATTTAAAAGATAATAATTATAATAATAATAATAATAATTATAATAATAATAATAATATTTCATTAAGCTCATATAAATGTATACATTGATTTTAACACTCAAATAAATAAAAAATATATAATATATTATAATTGTAGTTTAATAGAAAAGCGAGCTGGGAAGGTAAATGAACAGGTAGGTTTTCTAATTAGCTTCCCGTAAAAGGGCCTCTCAAAATATCCGAAACACTATTTTAAGTGTATAATTTGGTTTTATCAACTGGGTTGATAATGTCAATTGGCCACCGTAAAGAGATTCAAGAGCTGACGTTTCGAGCGTTAGCCCTTCGTCGGAGCGAATCAAGGAATTGTGCGTCGTGTGTTTTTATATACAGAAAGATGGAGCTTCGCTATTGGCTGGTGCCTGGTAACGTGAAAACTTCGGAATAAATTAGTTGAATGAAAAGCGTTCGTTGATACCGTGAGGATTAAGAGTGCCGATTTGAAAAATAAATTTTTGTTCTAGAGTTTTACGGCTTTCCGTGTTTCCTTGGTGAAGGGAAAGGCCGCAGACTGCCATATGTTGCTTAGAATGATTTGGGAGATTGAAGTGTCTCGCGACCGGTTTCGATGCATTTTTGTCGTCTTTCTCTACGTCACGAAGGTGTTCTCGGAATCGGTCGCCAAGTCGTCTCCCTGTTTCGCCGATGTATAATTTTTTGCAAAGAGTGCAAGTTATACAGTAGATGGCATTGGCTGAGGTACATGTGAAATGATCAGTGATTTTGATAGATCGCTTGGGTCCCGATATTTTGTCAACGTTGTGAATGAAAGGGCATGTTTTGCATCGTGCACGAGCGCATTTAAAAGTTCCGGGTTGATCACTAGTTTGGAATGCACTTCTGACTAAAAAGTTACCTATGTTTTTGTCGCGTTTAAATGAAATTAATGGAGGTTGCGAAAAGATTCTACCAGTGTCGGGATCATTTTGAAGTAATTTAAAGTTTTTGAGAATGATAGATTTAACTGCGTGGTTGTGAGGGTGAAATGTGAGGGTGAATGGAATTCTATCGTTGTTTTCTCTCTGTGACGTTTGTAGTGCTGACTGTCGATCAATTTGCTGGGCGCGATGATGGCCCGCTTGAACAACAGAAGCAGGATAGCCGCGTTTGTCGAAGAAATTGCACATTTCCTCTGATTTTAAGGAAAAATCAGAGTCGTCACTACA
>OX393563.1:7728118-7750618 GCA_947652115.1 Blastomussa wellsi
ATTGTTCGCGAATGAAAAACAGTTGAGTGTTAACACTAACTCAGCCAGGCGGAGTAATGTTTCCGAGCTCATCTCATTCATCTTCACATCCATCACATGTCAAGAATTCCATTCCTTATTCTCAGTTTCTTAGACTTCGCCGTCTTTGTAGTGACGACTCTGATTTTTCCTTAAAATCAGAGGAAATGTGCAATTTCTTCGACAAACGCGGCTATCCTGCTTCTGTTGTTTAAGCGGGCCATCATCGCGCCCAGCAAATTGATCGACAGTCAGCACTACAAACGTCACAGAGAGAAAACAACGATAGAATTCCATTCACCCTCACATTTCACCCTCACAACCACGCAGTTAAATCCATCATTCTCAAAAACTTTAAATTACATCAAAATGATCCCGACACTGGTAGAATCTTTTCGCAACCTCCATTAATTTCATTTAAACGCGACAAAAACATAGGTAACTTTTTAGTCAGAAGTGCATTCCAAACTAGTGATCAATCCGGAACTTTTAAATGCGCTCGTGCACGATGCAAAACATGCCCTTTCATTCACAACGTTGACAAAATATCGGGACCCAAGCGATCTTACTATCAAAATCACTGATCATTTCACCTGTACCTCAGCCAATGCCATCTACTGTATAACTTGCACTCTTTGCAAAAAATTATACATCGGCGAAACAGGGAGACGACTTGGCGACCGATTCCGAGAACACCTTCGTGACGTAGAGAAAGACGACAAAAATGCATCGAAACCGGTCGCGAGACACTTCAATCTCCCAAATCATTCTAAGCAACATATGGCAGTCTGCGGCCTTTCCCTTCACCAAGGAAACACGGAAAGCCGCAAAACTCTAGAACAAAAATTTATTTTTCAAATCGGCACTCTTAATCCTCACGGTATCAACGAACGCTTTTCATTCAACTAATTTATTCCGAAGTTTTCACGTTACCAGGCACCAGCCAGTAGCGAAGCTCCATCTTTCTGTATATAAAAACACACGACGCACAATTCCTTGATTCGCTCCGACGAAGGGCTAACGCTCGAAACGTCAGCTCTTGAATCTCTTTACGGTGGCCAATTGACATTATCAACCCAGTTGATAAAACCAAATCATAAAATATTTAACCACTGAAAGGAATTTCAGTTTTAATATTGAAATTTACTAACTACCACATTCAACTACTTGGCAAATAAACCTGGAAACGTTGGAAGAAAGTTTTCCCGGGGGGGGGGGAACACTTGCATATGAAAGGGGTGGGGATGCTCCTCGTCTGTTAATTTCAGATTTCTGTCTCAGGGTGTTCTGGGCAAAACGCCATTATATTTAGCCGTGGAGGTCTCGTTTAGGGTTGCACGCGGAGAAATGAATATGTATATTTTTAATTATCTTTTATGGGCAAGAGACTGATTGACATTATCAACCCAGTTGATAAAACCAAATTATATTGTTATACTTCCCACCGACGCAGCACCACAGTTTCTTTAGAAACTTACCCCCTCTACTATTTTGAGTGGTTATACAGCCCTAGTGTTTGGAAAATAAATGTAGTATCCCTACTGCCATAGGTCGATCTTAGCTTGGCATTTATATCTTTGATATTTGGACATTCACGTTATGATCAGTGACCAATATCATATGACCAAGGTAGTCCCCGGCTCAGGTGCACAGCTCATCGAGGTCGTAATCCAATTGTCGGCATAGGCGTACGGGCGCCTTCGGAACTTGGGGGGCTGTAACTTCCATGCCCGAAAAAATTGCACAATTTTCGAATGCGTTAACATTAAGCCGGTATTCAATCGCCAAAAAATTGCTACTGCCTTTGCCCGAATCCTGAGCGTTTTGCACGAAAAATGTCGAACATTTTCGAAACTGGGGGGGAGGCTGCAGCCCCCCGGCCCCCGGCTCGTACGCCTAGGGTTGTCGGGTTTTAATTCGCCCGAGGCGCGAAAAATAACCGCTTAAATGTTGAAGCCAATTTTTATTTCTAGAATTATTATGTCCTTGCTGAAAAAAATTAAAAAAAGAGGTTGCTTTCGTATTCAAAGTGAAAAACAAATTACGAATCGAACTCGCACTTTCCTCAAAAGATTTTCTGATCGCAGGGCAAAGCGCCTATACGCAGCTGAGCTAATCCGATTTCTTTATCTTTTTCACTTTATTAGATTTTTCCTTTTCTTATTTTGATTTTTTGCGAAAGTATTTTCACAAATCATCACGAACTAATGCGGAGCTCCGCATTTAGGCTTGCCTAAATTTATATATTACGTAGTATAATTGCACGACACGCCTCTGTTGTACATGTAAATATACACCAATAAGTTTATTTACGATGTCAGTTCAGAATATATATGAAGATACCGATTTAAACGAAACGTAATTGTACTGCCATCATTTATGAAAAATTTGGTTAATGTTTTTCTTGACCATACATTCAAACGTTCTCAATAATTCTCGAAATCTTTCGAATTCTGATAAGTCAGTGATTATAGGTAGCGATATTTACAGCTCTTCAATTACATCAGTACGCTTCTTTAGGATATTACACTGCACGCGGTAAAATAACACCTGCTGCTGGCCTGACTTTATATTAATGGCAATGCGCGCTTCATGAATGCTCGATTCAAAATATCAAGAAGAGACTAAAACAGTCAAGATAACATTCGCGGCGCCATATTCACGGTGACCATGGAAATAACCGCCAAGGTTTCTTAACAGTCACATCTCAATGGTTGGGCCACGTTTTCTCTTGAAATAAGCTTTATTATTTCCCTCTTAATGTCCTTCTTCAAAAACGCATAAACCAAAAGATTAAAAGCCGAGTTCAGAACCAGAAGTAACGTGACAACCTGACCAGCCTTGTCAGACAGTTGGCACGAAAAAGTAATACACAAAACTAAACAATTTACCACAGTGTAACATCCCAAGAAGAACGAGACTAATGCAATTATGAAGAGAGCTGTGTTATGCTTTCTGTATCTGCGCGCGTTTGTGGCTTCAGAGGTAGAGGAATGATTAGATAGGACTTGTAGTTCTATAGCAGCTTTTTGGTGCGAGTGTGCGCGCGCAGCAACCAGGATACGAACAACGGCAAAGAAAAGCAACACTCCGCATATTATGTTGAAGGCAGTAACACCAGTTAATCGTAAGACTCTCAGGGCAGTTAAAGACTCTAATGCGTACATTCCCACAAAAAGTAACAGAGAGATAGTGAAGGAAATCAGCCAAGCTGCCAGGATAACCACACCAGGGCGTCGATCAGTCATTGAGTTACTGTATTTGAAAGGGTGAACGATGGCGACGTAACGATCCCAAGTCAAGGTGCAAAGATTTGTGACGGAAGAGTGAAGGAAAAACCAGAAGAATGCCATTTTTATCCTGTTGTTGCACGCCATTGAGTGACTGCAAAAATATCCTGGGGGAAAAACAGCGATTCCGACGCCAAAGTCTGCCACTGCCAAGGAAAGAACGAACCAGTTGGCCGAGGAATGAAGTCGGCGACTTTTGGCGACAAGAAACACTACAAAGCCGTTTCCTGCTGCTGTTACGACTGAAAGGAGCCAGCCTACAGAGTTAAGAAATTCTTCCATTTCAAGCGCGCTTCTTACACCGAGCTGTCAGCTCACTAGAAATAAGCGTCTGGAATCTGTCAACTGCGAGGAGAAGAAGGACCTAGAACAACAAATCAGCTATACTCATTTTTGGGGCATAATTATTGCTGTTGTTTTACAACGTTTCAACATAAACGAGTTTTGCTGAAATGACGTACGTTTCGCCTATGCCAGTTTTCTCATCCTCGTTATCGGTGAGGACGAATGACAATCAGTCATGAATGAGGTGTAAATAATTAAACATTGAATTGCAAAAACACAGTTATTGTCTCTTTTCGTTGTCCTTAACTTATAATGAATTTAAGATGAGAATTTTGTCAACGTAATTTTATGCAACGGCGGCGTTCAGAAAAAGACGACATAAATGAAAAATTTTCTTGAAACGGATGAACATGCCCAATAAAAGCTACTAGATAAACTGTATATTTAAATTCTCATTGTTTTTATCGTTTGTTGAAAATATTGTTTATATAAGGCAAGATTTTAATTAAATTCTAACGAATATACCTTTAGTTGTATTTAAATTCTGGTTAGAAATAAAAGGCAAGATTAAACATTTTTAGTAATGTATATAAGAGTGAGAGAGAGTGTGATGAGCTCAAATTAAAACCAGTTAGCTGAAAACTAATTTTACAGTGTTTTAGTCACTACCAGAATGCAATTTTTTGAGGAGCTAGTCAACTTAACCTTAAACATTTTACTCTCCCAGGCTAAATTTCCTCATAAAAGTACCTTAAGCCAATATTTCGTTGTGTTATTTGTCAACATGTCTGCTTATTTCGAAATCAATCACATTTTATAAACCAAAGCAGTGAAGTTTATTTTTACCAAGAGGAAATAAAAAAAGAATCAAATCTGAGATGCTCATGTACATTCGTGAGGTCGAGGAATACAGATCCTCTTAAAAAGGCCCTTGGGCTAGTTAATAATGAACAAGGAATCAAACTGCAGATTAGATTAATATATCCAGCCTTAATTGTAAACTTCTTGTTTCTCTTGTCAGTTACCGATTCTCGACGTTTCCGCGTTCCACCTCAGCCGTGTGCTGTAAATGTTTGTTTGGGAAACGTCCAGACACTGAATTCTTCCCGCCCAAGTGGGTGAATCGACTTCGCTATTGTTAATCTTTACTTCTGTTTTGTTTTTAATTTTACTTGACTACAGAAATGGTATTCACTTTGGGAGCACGCTATTAATTGTTGATGCTGCACTAAATTCAATGCTGAACCAAGACTCCACCAAGGGGATCCGGTTTAATTTGCTTCCTGAAAAGAAAAGTTCAAATTGAATGCTGCTTGGAATATAGTAGGGGGCGAAGAGGACGGTGGGCAGGTGCCCCAACAATAATGTTCAATGGGCTTTGATTTGCATTAATTTTCTTATTTGGTCTCGAAACATAAGGGAATAAATGACATAGAAAAACGCATAGCCTTCCAAAAGCCAATATTACAATGATACGAAACTATGATATCACAATTTTGCGCCATTTATTTTCGCGAAAACTTTTTTAAAGAGTGATAATTTAATTTCGCGATATTTCTGCAATCGTGAGAATGGAGTTCCTCGAAAATTGGTCTGAATAAATTAAATTGGCTTTTGTTCGAAACGCTTCCTAAAATCTATTTACAGCTGGCCGGGAAACTTGACTTTTCTATGGGACCATGTCGCCAGCCTGGAGTAGCCAATTTGAATTCTTTCCGTTTACAATCTTTTGGTTCTCATTAAGATCTATCTCTTAAAGTTTCTTCACTCATTTTACAGCATTTTATTAATTTTTGCATTCTTTTGTTAATTTCTGAAATTGCTGAAAAATGAACAAAAGATAATGAGTACAAAATCTAGTACAACAGAAGGTGGGGCCGAGGGGGTATTTCCTGAACCTTTCCCCCAAGGATCGGACCAAAGAACTCCAAAGAACGCCTAGAAACTTTATTGTGGCCACAAACCTTTCTTATTGTACGAATAAGTCGTACTAGCCTGTCTGCCAGTGAATTTTCTGATACGTTCTAGACTCTGGAACTACTACAGATATTTGAAAACGGAAAACGGGATTTTTAATCTCACATGAAGCAGTGCACGTTTCCCTTCAAAAAGCAAGGTGTAAAAAAAATTTGATCACAGTAGCACTTTAAAATGTATGCGAATTTTTGATGGAAACAGCGCGACTTAGAGTGCCCCTCAGTCGTATACTCTGAATCTAAAAGAAGACGTTTGACCGATTTAAATATGAATAACCGCAAAACCCTCTTATTAAATATGCCTTTCATACTTGTAATCAAAATATGTTAATGAGCTATTTCTTTTAAGGGAACTCTCTATGCGAAGGCGGTCTTTCTTATTAAGATATAAGACCAGTTTAACCGCATTCATGTCAGAAAGTTTTGGCAGAAAGAACTCATCAATCGAACGCACCGTGCCGTGGTTTATCGATTTTTTTGCAAATCGAGCGAACTGGAAGTTACTAAAGGAAAGAATGAAAATTTACTGAGAGCATTTAAAAGTGAAACGCGATCCTCTTATAGCGCCTGCGTGGGAGGCTACGACTCCGCTTACAACATAGACTCCTACTCCGTCGCTAGTGAAACCATGCTTAAGAAATTGCAGCATGTATTTGTTCAGTCACGGTTTCTATGGTGGTCTGTAAAAGTCAGAATGTGATTTAACTATTACTTACTGGACACAGAACTTCTTATTGCGGCTTAAAATTGTGGAGTGAAATTTCATGGTCGAACTGAGAAAGGAAAGAAAGCCAGAGAGCAGATATAATTAATCTAAAGGTGATTATAAGTGGGGCGGCAGCATATTTATTTATAATTCAAGCGACCAATGTTCATAAACTGAGCGAGACTGATTTTTGCCTTTCGGCGCGCTTTTTATTTCATTTTTTTTCACATTTTCGTTGATCGTGATTAAGGTATTAAGATAATACATACTTATGTTTAGTTAACTGATGGCAAGTGCTCACAATAAGTAACATGTAAATTGAACTAAAAGCACTGACTTAATTAACTAACTACATTATTCAAGCAATATTTTGGTTCAATATTATCATTTTCAAATCTGGGGCTATTATGCACAATTTCAAAACAACTGCCCACAACTGCCACTTCTAACTTTCTTATCAGCCTGGCAATATGACCCATATGAACACGATTTCGTCCGTTTTACAAACTCAGCCGGTTCAAATTTAAATAACTGCCATGCATCTATTAATTATAAATCTACGCACGCGCAACTACCCAAGAAAACAAGATGTTTACGTACAAACATAAATAACAAGCGATATAGGCTGAGAATGCTTTCATGAAATGTTCTACATAATCTTTAGCGTTCTCTGCGAAGGAGCATACTTATAATTTGCTTCTTGATGTCCCTCTTTAGAAACGCGTAAACCAAAGGATTTACTGCGGAGTTGAGAACAAGAAGTAAAATGACAATTTGGCTAGCTTTATCAGTCACACGGCGACATGAAAACGTAATGCAGAGGACCAAATAGTTTGCCACTGAGTAGCATGCTAGAAAGAACACAACTAAAGTAATTATGTAACGAGCTGTATTGTGTTTCTTGCGTCTGCGTGAAATTGCCGCGGTTTCAGTGGACGAGCAACTTGACTCAACCTGCCGTTCTCTCGCAGATTCGTGGCGCGACTTTTCTCGAGCAACAACTAGGATACGAACCGCAGCATAGAACAGAAGCACGCAGGATATTATGTCAAAAGCTGAGACGCCAGTAACTCTTAAAATTTTCAGGACAGTTTCTGACTCTGTGGTGTACATTCCCACCAAAAGTAACAGCGAGATCACGAAGGGAACCAACCATGCTATCAAGATAGCGATTCCAGGACGTCGTTTTCTCACGGAGGTATTGTATTTGAAAGGGTGAACGATGGCGTCGTAACGATCCCAAGTCAAGGTGCAAAGATTTGTGACGGAAGAGTGGAGGAAGAACCAGAAGAATGCCATGTACACTCTGGAGTTGCACATTATTGACTTATTACAAGCATAACTCGATGGAAAAACGATGACTCCGACTCCAAAGTCGGCTACTGCCAAGGAAACGACGAACCAGTTGGCCGAGGAATGGAGTCGGCGATTTTTTGTGACAGCAAAGACTACAAAACCGTTTCCTGCTGCTGTTATGATTGAAAGGAGCCAGCCGAAAATATTGAACCAATTTTCCATTTCAGTCGTGCTTCTCACGAGGAAGTCTGAGCTCTTCCAGCGACGTCGAGTGGGGATTTCAATAGTCACTAAGCCAGGAAGACCAACAAATTTGAATGTTGTTGAATGTTATGTAAGAAGTTTTCTACCAAGCAAACACAGTGTGACAGCTGCTGGCTACTATGTAGCTTCTACTAATCCCAGCGATCTCCTCGTTTTGCTAATGATAAGGCAATTTATGTTAATATATGTTGATGGTGTAGTTTTTCCTAATATTTTGATATATATTGGCTGTCGGCAGAAAGATGTATTTTAAAAGAACACAATAAGAAAGCCGTCATAAACTTAGCAGTATATCTTTTCCGTGACAGTTTCATTATGGGAGAGATAGCATTTGACAGAGGCAGTTTTGCCCTGAGGCTCTTTCTGTCGACAATACTGTTAAAATTCTGTTAAGTCGTCACATTTTTCAAATTTGAAAGCAGTACCGTTCAATCTTTTTGGATAGGGTCAAAATATGTCTTAATTTCAAACTGATCCCTCTAATCCGAAAAGGAAAAGTCGCAATATTGTTTATGTGCGCGCGGTAAATCACGTTTAAATTTCTGCACAGCAAGGATGCGCAATGCAATACTGAGGAATCACAACGTTTGCGTGCTGCGCATGCGCGGGATCTTACTTTGGTTCCTTATTATGACTGAATCAAGAACATTCAGTTTGAAAATAATTTTTTATAATAGTGGTGATAAATCATAAGCAATTTTATTTTAGTTAAGATTAATTGATAATAGGACTTCGTGTCGTCCAATTCTGTCTGTATAAATCATACTCGTGATTAAACAAATTGAACTCCCGCTTAAAACCGGACACTTCATTCTAATTACCATGGGCCCCTTCTTCCAAGGAGTTCAAAAATAAATTATTTCCAAACAAAATGTCTGTCTGAAGTGACCAGCGATTTCTTTAATTTGGTGAGTTTGTGCGGTTTTAAGCTTACAGCGATTTTTATGTAATATATCAAACACGAGAGACAGTGTTTCATCGGGATATCAAAACACCGACAAATACGACGCGCAGCGGAGTATTTTTAATGAACTTCGAGGTGTTTGGATAGCCGATGAAACACTGTCTCGAGTGTTTGATATATCTTCTCAATCGAAACAAAAACCAAGGAGTAAACGGAGAAATAAAATCGTCAAAATCTATGCTAATTAAGATCGGGTATCAAAACCTCCTTCACGGTTATGATTTTCTTTGTTTTAACTCGATGAATTATTAATGAGTTTGAGAAGGTTAGTTTAAAAATGACTGCTCCCACTTCGAACGATTGTCTTAGTTATTGATATTGTTGGTTTTATCGATTTTCCCTCACTGACTTCATAGTTTATCTCCTAGTTTTTGGACGTCATCGGTTTGTTGCTTGTTTCGCACATTAATCAAACCGTTACGTTACGCGGCGAAATTTATCATCGCGCGTCAAAGTTCGAAAATGTATATTCAGTAATCTAGGCTCTGTCCTGGTGTGCCGGTACATAAGAGCTGATACAAAAGAACAAACATTACACTACAGCTTACCAAAGACTCCTAAACAAAGAAAATACAATGGTTATTCCCTTGTGCACCGGTACGCGAGGACCGAACCGTAATCTAGAGGCGAGATTCTCTGTTTTTTCTCGGATCGACCATAGCTTTAGTGAAGTTTAGTTCGTAAAATAGACTACCCCGAAGTTATAGTATTTGATTTGATTTCATTTGTGCTTTACCGTGTCTTCAGTTAGTACGTAAGTGCTAGATACAGTTGATACTCAAATAAAGTTCATTATTAAGAGCTGGTTCCCTAGGAGAGGACTTCTGGAATTGTGAAAAATTCTGACTTGACACTATTTCCATCAATTTCGAATCTTTTCTCGTTGTTTGAAGCCCTGAACAGGCAGGTCGGCAGAATCTTCACTAATATACACCTACTTACGTGACGTATGGTTACGATTGCGTTACCATGGTTACACTAGATAAATTTATTGCCTTGGATGATAAGGAAATAATTTTGCCTTTGTCTCACGAAAGGAACAACTTACGCGTCTATATTTTCGCTGTGTTTGGTCAATTTGTCCCATTTCTGTTTTGCGCGCCATGCAATCAGTCAAAGGATAGAAAGTATAGAAACACAAACAGCAAGAACTGTTATGCTAACAGATCGAGACCATGTTTGATTTATCGCATGATATTGCCCGGCAAAGCCGTTAGTTTTAACATATTTCACATACATAACATAATTTATCTTATTTCCAGACGAACTGACAGTATGCAAGCTTTCCGGTATGTAATATTTATACAACAATATGAAAGGGTTTTTTTCCGTTGGATCATATTTTTTTCCAGTCATATCGTCGAGAGGGTTATCAACCAGGTTTTGTAGAACTTTAGCAGCGGAGGCCATCGTGTCATCTTAGTCGCGTCAATTTTTTGAGGCTGTGAAAGGAAGTGCACGGGATTCACTCTTTCGTTCAGATTACCTTCATTAATAATTGAAGAACATCTTGACAGAGTTTATCTATTATCAATGATTTTAACAGAGTACAATATACAATCAAAAAAACACCCTCTGGCAGCCAGGGTACCATAGAATTAAATAAAATTCACACCTTGCTTAATATTTACATGCTGTGTGATTAGATTTCAATGAATAACTTGTGCAAGTTATTAAAAAAGTTGTTTTCGTTTCATATTGGGAATTAGTAGAAACTCAGCTGTGTTCTCTTGGGAATCGTAAATCGATGGCATATATGACTGATTAATTCCCCAATTGTTTTCTATTCGCTAATGCGAAACGATCGCGCGCATAAAGTGGTAGCTGTGGCGCTTTTTGGAATGCAATCCTTTAGAGTTCCACTAAAGAGTTCTACTGAAGCAATTAGACTACTCGCCCTCTTTAATTACTATAAAATACAACAGTGTGTAGAATCTTACCCGAGGTCAAACGATTTTTTTTTGCGATAAATGGACGAACATAGACGGCAGTAGGTTTGATCGGTTACTTTTTCCATGATGCCTTTCTCTTGGAGGTCTTTTACTTCAGGAAAAATATTGTTCTTTGCAGAAACCTCCTGTTTAGTGTAGAGTTCAAGGTCACTTTTAAACTTTTCAATGGTGTCATCAAATACATTGGAATAATTACTCAGGTACCAGTTAGACCAGGCCTAACGTACGTAATTCCCTAAAATTACGAGGCTGACTTATGTCTTTGAACACACTCACAGGCCTAGCTGGGATACTACATGTAAACTCGTAAGATAAGAACTTTATTAACGTATCGAGGTTGCTAGCATACAGGGTATACTAATTGGGGACACCTAGCTACAATTACTTATCTAGTGATTATGAATTAAAATATAAAATATATGTACATTTGTAAATATTAAAAATATATAAAAATATAAAACAAACGATGAGCTACGCATTAAGAACAATCATTAGTTGTTACATAAAAAACAGTCTTTACAAGTATTGCCTAACAGACTTTGATGTGTTCTTTTTTAAGGTTACTGATAACCTATTCTGGTGTCTTTCGGAAAATGATTGGTACGCGCGTCATTTTCGGTGAAACCATATCTAACTATATATCTATGGAAAGGTTATGAAATGTAAAATCCAAATATATACTGAAAATCTTGGTAATTTATAGGTTCGGTTAGCGTGCGCGAGCCTTCAAACTTGAAACCATCGATGTTCACTTCGCTGAATTACCCGCCTCCGCGTTATCTCTCACAACAAAACAAACTGCACTATATCAATCAGCACTTGATAGGCTACCAAAGTGGGTCGGGCTTTAAAAATATAACTTGGGAGAAATGTTTTTTGGGCAAATAGTTCACCGCCCCCAGCAAAACATTTTCCATACGCTTATGCCCGCCACTATATCCATCAGCACTTGATAGGCTATCAAATTGTGTCGGGCTTTAAGGATCTTTCTATTGGTTTCTGAGAAAATAGGCTCTGAAGAGGTGTCACAGTAGAAATATTTCTATTCATCATTATCACCATCATCATCATTACCATTATTATTATGGGAAATCCCATATACCTGAAAGGGACAAGGATGCACTGTGGGTGTAAATTACACATGCATTTTGGTCTTACTTAGGTTAGCGTGTTCAGGACAAATCAACAAAACTTGGTTTCATTTAAAATTGCATGCAAAGAAATAAAAAATAATGCTATACTGTGTTGGGGTCTAGTAATCTGACTGTGCGAAGGAAAGAAGTGTGTGTGTGTGTGGGAAAAACATCTAGTGTACATAAATTATTGTTGGTATTGTTGTTCAGGGCTCAAAGAAGACTTGCACCACATATTTACCTGTTTCAAACTTTATATTAGTCAGTCTCCTGGCCCATTGTGTTAGGCCGCCTATGGTCACCCGATAACTGAGAGGGCCATTCTGGTTCTTAAAAGGGTTAACCCTTTATAAGCCTTTAGCCACCAGAATGACCCTCTTATCGGCTTACCACAGGCGACCTAAAAAAATGCATCAGGATACTGACAGTGTGATACAAATGGATTAATTAACAAAATCTAAAATCATACCTCAAGAGCTAATGGCCTGGGTAACTCTAATAAGCCTGTAATAGGTCTTGTACATTATTTGTTGTGGAACAAACTATTAGGTTGATTTATGTTAGCAACATGACAGGGATGTCAGTTGAGGATGGCATGTGCAACACAGGGGCGGATCCAGGAATTTTTGATAGCGGGGGGGGGGGGGGGGGGTCCAAACTTTGACTCAGTTGAGTGATAATAAGCGATACTGAAGATGAGAGAATTTCATCGTCAAAAGAGTAGTAAGAAACAAAAAATTTGGTTAAGGAAGGGGGTCCGGACCCCCCCCCCCCGACCCTCCCCCTGGATCCACCACTGCAACAATAGCCAATAAGAAGTTAAATCATAGTCATCTCCAGACTATTATGGCGCCCCCTGTCCTCTTGCTAAATCAGTGTAATGTAACCGTTCAACCATGCTCTGTTAGATTTGACCAATTGAAGCAGAGTGGATTATTAACTACTGCTAGTGTTTGGTCAGCTCATTCTAGTGAGTAAAATAGAAAGCAATTTTGCAACTAACCAAAGGCTGGTAAACACTTTTTAAACTGGGATTTCCATAAAAATTTCCTGAAACAACTTTCCGTAAGAGGGTAACTGAAAATGAGGCTGCCCGAGTAGAACAATAAAATATAATAAACAAGCAACTCAATCAGTTATCAGTCTTATCGGCTATTTTTGAATCAAAATATTTCTTACTGGCCCTCACCGGGCTAATACAGTACCAGATTTTGGTCTTTTGCAATGAATGAGCTGTGAAATCGCACGGCGGAAGTCTTTGTTCCTCAAAGAGTACACCACTGGATTCATCATTCCATTACTGCAGGTTTGCCACAAACTGACAACACCCAGCTGCTCTATTATGCAGGAGTGACTTCCTATCGCATAAAATATTTCCAGAATTAAAACTGGTATCCATACGATTACCAGAAACATGAACACAAAGCCAACGGTTTTGGCCATTTTAACTTCGACTCTGGTTTTCTCTCACAGTTTCTGACGTAGAGGAAGCTCCCGGATGTGTCTGGCCGCATGCCAAAACTTGTTGGCGATTCTCCACGGCTTTCTTGTAGATCTTGCAGTACAAAGCACAGATTATCAGCAATGGAAGAACTATGTGCAGTGCCAGAAATGCGTAGTAAAATTTATAATTAACGTTCCATTCATATGACTTTCCCGATGTTGGATTAAAGGCAAATACTCCCATCAGTATAACAACAAATACAACATACAACCAAAGAAGAGAGATTATCACAAAGGTTCTACCTCACGACACAACTTCCCTGTATCGTACCAGAGACATGACTGCCTTGTAGCGGTCCACTGTAATCACTAACAAAGTGACAAACGAACTTGTTATTGAGAAAAGCCAAATTGAGTTCAAAAAATTCGTTCCTATGGAACCCAGAGGCCATTCTGGATACGACCATACGTAAGTCATTTCCAGCGGTATCAACCCGAGAGAGATACAAATATCAGTCAGCGCCAAACTCAACAGGTAGCCATTTGAAGGTCTACGGAGTCTTTTGTCCACGCTAATGGCCACGGACACTAAAATGTTCTCTTAGATGGAGAGCAAAAATGTCACCACGAACAGAATAGATATAGGAATCCGAAAACCCAACTTAAATATACACGCTTCCGCTTCAACAGTTGCGTTCGTTGAGCGATTCATCTTTCTGTTTATATTCCGAGATCCGTATGTATTGCGAATGACTCTCCCGACATGACAGGCAGCTGTTTTTCTTCCACCAACGTTAACAACCGTAAGCAAAGTTTGTAATGGTCTGTAATGACATCGATTATATTGCCTATTATAAAGCGACTTTCAGTTTCCGCACTCTCTCCCCGCAGAGGCCTTTTGGGAGATATCCGCTGAACGCGTGAGTGCAGGCGCAAGTCAGATGAGCGTTTTCTTCAATTACTCAGCCCTCGGTGAGGATTTGCGCAACAGGTATTAATCGGAATTTTTGTGAAAAGAGGCCTCAAATCAAGAAAGTCGAAGGTCGAAAAGAAAATCACTTAATTGTCTCGAGAAAGTGGTACTACCCTACCCCGACGTGAGTCACATGGAGAAAGTTGACTCCACCGGATGGCGGCCATATTAGGACCCCCCGTCTAACTTGCGCCTACACTCATGCGTTCAGCGGAAATCTCCCAGAGAGAGAGGTTTCCGCACATGTTGTTGAAGCGTGTGAGTAATACCTAGCTGTCAAGGCAAAAATATCAGTTGTCATGAAGCTCTTCGAAACCTCTAATTTCACTGGGTCTTGATGCCACAAAGCTCTATTGTTTTAGGGCTAGGTCCATTGTTATTATTGTTTGTATATAATTTTCCGAAGAGCAGAGTTTGCATGTTTTAGCAAACCGAATACTGCCAAATCTGAAATAAAATTGCCTTACCCTACTTTTACTGTGTTTTTCTTGTTTTCTGAACGCTTATTTTGCCGATTCTTGGCCATTCAGGCGAGTTATCGCTTTCTGGGTTCACCCCAACAAGGAAAAGAACAAGGCTGCACACTCCAGTCCCGACGAGCGAAGCAAATTAAAAAAACTAGGCGCGCACGGTGGTCTCGCTTAATTTTTCAGTGGGCGCACAACGGGATCTTGGGTAGATTTTCATATCGTCGAAGTAATTGCAGCTCAAGCTTTTCAGTAAAACGGCGGCTTCAGCTGGAATATATATGATCGATTTTCTGTGGAGTGTGTCACCACAGCTTCAGTGACTAACTAAAAGTCTCCATTGCGAACTAGTCAGCTTACTACCTCGCGCTAAACTCCCGGAAGAAAAAAAAGGTCAAAATGACGAATGTTCAATTTCGAAAAATGGTCTTAGTTTTTGGTCGTTTTTGTCAATTTCGGAAGGAAAAATTCGCTTTTTCTTTTTTTTTCTGCACAAATCTAAGTCATTTCTACAATTTTCAGGGGTCAAAAAAAAAAAGTGTCCCTGGTCTTCCGTTCTCCTCTTTCGGATAGGTTTAAGGATAAAAAAACGGAATTTTATACCCTATTTAAGGCCCAAACTCGGTACGAACGGGTCAACCTGATTTCGTTCCTGTAATGTTAGTTAATGCTTCCCCGATCTTTCAGCTTCTTTCGGTCGAGTCTTTGTAGCGCAGTGGAAAAAGTTTTGTTGGCAAAGACTCTGAGCTTCCATGTTTCTAATCAGCTAACACAGTAATCAAAAATTCGGAAATCGAATGTTCCATTGTGCTCGATTGGCAATTTTTTGTTATGTGAGTTCGATTCGTTCGATTGGTGTCGGCGATAAGTTAGATTTTCCGATGTTCAATTAGTTATGCCGGTCGTATAGTGACACACATTCTCTCTCCTCAACCAATGAGCGTGAATTTTTATAGTTGTGAGGCCCTTGAGGTAATTTTTGCCAAGCAACCGACACGAGGTTGAAACAGTGACCTTGAAGAATTGAAATGGTGTCGACGCGGGGCAAAACTTGTGTGGTTTGAAAAGAAAACCAGCGAATATCGCGTGTTATTGTTCGTCACAGCGACCTGCAAGGTGTATTCACCAATCTAATTCATCGTCTACAAGGGTAAGGAGATGTATCCCTCGTAAAAACAGAGATCATTCCAAAGCATACACAATTAACGTTTTTAAGCTTCTGCACACTTAACACGCAAAGGACTTCCACGTCGAGTCGTTGAAAAGATAAAGACGTGCTTTTGTCCAAAACTGTTTATAATCTTAATCTTTATTAATCTAGTCTTTTATGGCGAAATAAAATGATAAAAGGGGATCAAAATTTCAGATAGAAATGCGAAAGATTACAAAAGGATAGTCGGAATATGTAATTATAAAAATCGATTATGAATATTTTCTTAAAAAGAATGTTTCGTGTTACTTAACAGAGTAACAAGATAATATTAAAGAATAACGGATACAAAGGGTAAAGAATTGCAAATTCCTTTAACAGTCGTTAAATCGATTTTAATCATTTTGATATAGAATATAGTAGCTACAAACAAATTCACAAAGCAAACCTTATGAGCATACTTATTATAAAATGCTATGTGGCGAACACCTGTTAATACTTCAATTTTAAATTGAAAACATAAAAAAGATAGCTCCCTTGTTTACATTGTGGAATAACGTTTGAAACCAAAAATTAGAAGCCGTATCATTTTCTACTCTAGCTGTTCAATGTTATCTTCAATTACAGGCCAGTTGCAGGTCCAAAATCTTTAAGCTCCGTTTTACAATTTACGGCTTCCCGTCAGCTCTAACTGTTCCCTGTACTCAAAATAAATATTCCGAGATAGATTGTGATTTTACGCGTTGCGTTTTTCCAGTCAGTGTTTATGCGGCTTGTGGAAAATATAAATGTATGTATCCCTTGAGGAACTTATGTTGCATGGAATAATGTTTTGACTGGTTAAAGCAAGTCTTACATGAAAGGTGTAAGTTAGTCTTGGGTACGCATCCTAAAACTAATTAATACCTAAAAGGCGATATCTCAATTGAGAATAAACCCATAACATTTTTCAACAAGAGTTCCCGGGTCCGAAGTTTCGCCTCTTTACCGGATTCGCTTGCAAGCGGGTTAATGTTCTATACAAAATTCCTTTTGTTGATGTTATGTCGGCGCCACAGGCAGTTCTAATACGACACAAAAACACACACAAGATGTAAAAGAGCTATCAAAAGTTCAAGAATTACGAATCTTGCCTGGTTTCATGCTCCCATACTGTAATCGACAAGGGTAGTTTTCGGTTACGGAAGGTTTTGGAGATTTGGTATACTATGGTAACCTTTTACTAGCACAACAATTCTTGCCACTCCCGATATGGAAAACATAACATTATTTTTAACAAATAGTCCCAATCAGTTTACATTGTGTAATTATTATAATTTATATTTAGAATTTCTATTAGTGAATTTATTTGATCGTTGAACTGACTGAGAGTTATGCAGTTGAAGACTTGCAAAGGTTTAGCCAGTCAGAACGTTTTAAATCTTCATTATGATCTATTCTGGCTAAGGCACTCATCTGATACTTTTTAGATCCGTTGATTTAACTTAGGGGCTGATTAAATGACAAGTTTCAACCCAGGTGGCATGTTGTTGCGATTAAGATGATGAATTTCCGCTCCACTGAACCATTTTCAAGTCCGCCATTTTGTTTCGTTAAAAACGGCAACATCACTGCGCATGCCCAAGCTCACTTTTGCTCTTCAGCCCAGGATGAATTTTTCAGCCCAGTTTCACAACACAATTAACGAAAAAATTCTCCCAAGTTGCCTTGCCCAAATTTTCTCATTCTGCCCCAAATTTGCCCCCCCCCCCCCGGCCCGTGCGCCTATGGTTTCTTCGCTTACGGACCCCTTTCAACACGAAAAGCCGGATAAAAACAATATGTTAATCAATAGTAATTCGAGGTTAGCACGCAAAAAGCGTCAACACTACGCTGGAAGCCATCGGATTATGACACCTTTCGCTATTCATTTCAAGTTCCCCTGAAAAGCTCTTTCTGTTGTAACTCGTCTTCCTTTTAATATATATTTTGCAATCAATTTTTCGACAAATTAAACTTGAATGCGTCTTCTAAATTATCATAAAGAAAAATAAATTTTTAAAATTTTGGCCAAATTTTGTTGACAGCAACTTTAAGTATGGTGAGATTGTTATAGCTAAGTGCCGTTATTCAGTATTCCCATTGCGACTCCATTGACTTGTAGGTAATAATAATAGTAATAATAATAATAATAATAATAATAATAATAATAATAATAATAATAATAATAATAATAATAATAATAATAATAAAATACTTATATAGCGCTATTTACATAAGAATGATCAGTAGCGCTTTACGATAATTCACTTAAAAATCTTATTTTTATTGATACAATTAAAACAATTGAATAATAATTACTTAACAATATAAATTAATAAAAAATAAAAAAAGGGTCTAGCCTGCCCGAAAAAAGGTGGGTCTTAAGTTTTCGTTTTAAATTACATAATGATTGAATATCACGCAACTCGGCTGGCAGACTATTCCACAGACTTGGCGCAGCAGCATAAAAAGACCTGGTACCAAGCATAGAAAGCATTTTCTCTTTAGGCGGCTTAGTAAAAGACTACTATTTGATCTTAGATTATAAGAGGACTTAGGCTTAACAGTAATTAAATCACTAATATATGGTAGTGCAAGTCCGTTAACAGCCTTAAACACTAAGGTTAATATCTTAAAATGAATGCGAACGCGAACTGGCAGCCAGTGTGTACTTGTGTGACATGAGAATATGACATTCTGAACACGTTGTAATTTGACAATCTGTGACTCGGGCAAACCACACCGAAGACCGTTGCAAAAGTCCAAGCGACTAGTTATAAATGCATGAATGAGTGCCAATAAAGAACTAAATACAATCAAGAATAAGACTATTCATTGGTTAAGAGGAGTGGCACATTTGAGTGCTACATTTGAAGTCTTTTGTTGGTCTTGACTGCACCTCCACCAATGTTATGTACGCTATCGTCTATGAGGAGTTATCCCCGCCATAACTGTCTTTTCATTTTATGGTACTGTTTTCCTTTTTTTCCAGCACGTTTCATTTCACTGCAGTCGTCTCTTTTCCATGAAAGACATGTTCCGCTCTTTTGCACAAGTATATTTTGTGAAATTACACCAATTGCACTTTAAAGTTCTAACAAATACAGTTGTGACAAATTTAGAATTACCACTCTCGTAGAATAGGGAAGCTCAATTTTTGCAGAATTTGGCTTCGTGAATTTGACAAAATTGAATCTCTTGAATTTCGCGAAATTCATCTCAGTGAGCTCACTGAGCTTCCGTTGTGCTCAAAGTTTTTGGTTAAGGGTCTGCTTTTTTTCCTTTTTAGGAAAACATAAGCAGTATGGCGCAAGAGTTTTCCCTGGCAGATTTAGACATACAGACCAGTGACAGCTTCGATAGATTTCTGGAAATAATAAAGGGAGGAACAAAGGACGAGGTACATATTTTCTTGTCACGTCTAACTGGAACGACCAAAGGGGCGAATAACTGCAGTGGAGATTCTCAAAACGACCCTTTCAAGCAGCTTGAAGACGCACTCGAAAATAACAATGTTGTTGAGGTATGGAAACTCATAGCTACGGCCGGCGAACATGGAAACGTTGAGACCCTTGAAAATTTAACTCAGTTCTGCAGGTCCATCGTTAAGAAGGCGAACAGAAAAAAGCATGGTTTCAATTTCAAATGCAATTGGAACTGTAATGAACTGTGGAAAAAACTGAAGATCTCAATATCCTGGCTTTTTCATTCCGATGAAGACGAGATAGAAGAGGAGATAGAAATGCAAATCGAAAAAGAACAGAAATGGATCAAAATACTCAGCAACCCTTTGTACATCAGTCTAGAATGGCTGTGGAGGAATAATCCCCAGTCTCAGTATGAGAAAGGGATCAGACGTAAAGAAAGCAAGTTTGCAGACATTATTGAAGCTGCCTTGGATGACGCATACCTCCTGGAAAAGATTGCCTCGTACCACACGCACTACAGCACAGCTGAATACAAGCGTCGAGCGATGAAATATGAACAATTTGCTGTTGATATCGTCGAGCAAATAGGCCCTTCAAATTTCAACCAGATTCATGAAATCATGGACATCAAAGGAAATGGTCCCTTACTGACGAATAAGCACTGTAATTACGATCAGAGTTTGAGTCTTCTTAAGATTGCTGCTGATAAACATCGGAAATGGGTTGGTAATGTTTTGATGGAATTGTTTAATGTTTCATTCTTTGAGTTTCTCCAAAAAATACTATACTAAAGAAAAGACTGGAATGAGCAATGGAGAGGTGGCTTCACTCTCCGCGGCCCCCTTTTCCAGTGCTCTACCCTCTAGAAAAAGATAGCATTTGGTCCAGTCTCAATGGAAGCATCAAAGCGATGGGGCCTCCCGATCCACAGCGAAAACTTGTAAGTGCTCCCACGCTCCAAACACCCACATTTCCCCCCATCAATGCCCCACCCCCTTCGTTTAGACCATATAACCTTGTGGAATAAATCGAAGAAGCAGATTAGTGGAGCAAGCAATAAAAAGAAATGCAAGCAGTACTTGCACAACTGAGCGGAATGAAAAAATTGGCGTGTACTAAACAGCGATTTCTTGTAATTTTTTTTATCTTTAACTGTGATAACTGATTATAATGACTAGATATACATATCTATATATATATATTCTGTTGGCTTTCAGTTTGTGGCAAGGCCCAAGTGCCAATATACTCTCAACAAGATCATTTACCGCGGGTGGAGAAATTGGCAAGATAAAGGCATTGCGAGAAAAACCTTATGGTTCATTTTTCATTTCCTTCTCGCCACACTTTCTTGTCCCATTTACATTTCTGCTCGACTGATACGGAGATGCTGTTGCTGTAACAAATTTCAAGACAAGTGCTTCTGGAAGTTTAGGAAGTTGTACGAACATCCTTATTCTAAGTTGATCAACCACACCATGTCGTACGTGGTGTTTTTGGTTTTGGTTTTCGCCTCGTCCTACGAGTACCAGTTTAGCGCATATAAAATTGGCTTTGTGTGGATTGGTAAGATATTTCTCCTGAAGTTTGAGCATGTAAGACCATTCGTCTAAGGACGCTTCCTTTGTTTAAAAATAACCATTGACCATTTTCGCATTGGCCATAATACACCTTGTTTACCCCCCCCCAAAAATTTTCCATAACCTTTGTTTCCCAATTCTCCTGGGTATTACAGGGGAATTAGGAGGCGAGCGTGGCCAAGTGGTCAGGGCGCTGGACTTGTAATCCGGTGGTCCCGGGTTCGAGTCCTCCTCCCTGCCACTAAAACGGATTTGTCTTCGGTGGTCCCGAATTCAACTCCTCCACGCTTTGTAAATAGCCAACTGGTCTGCCTCCTACCAGTTGGGATTTTTAACAACTTTCTGTTTCATTTACAATATTTGTTTACGTATTTGCAGTGTCCCCAATTAGCACAGTGGTGCTAAATACATTGACACTTACATAAAGTTATTATTATTATTATTATTTATTACAGTCGTCCCAAGAGAATCTGAAGATAATGCTTATGCAAAATTTTGGGAGGAAAACAATATGTATTATGGGCAATGCGAAAATGGTGAATTCGTTAAATAATGTACCAGCAAGCGTAATTTATTGCAATCCATATTTTCGTATTTATCAACTAAGTTTTAACAGGCATTGTATAATGGAATATATGGGAATTGAGAATTAAAAAGCTGGGAACAGAGACGAATTGGTGAACGATTGGTGACGTCGTGTTGGTGAGCCGAACTGGTTTTTATGAAAGTTATGAAAAGATTGCGGGATGATCAGTGTCTGCTGACTGTTCTCAGGTTCTTGTATATTTACGATAATGTTCGATGACGTTATTCGTTTAACAATATGATTTCAACCATGTGCGTGGCGCTAAATGTTTCTATTAAAGTAAGATAAGTTATGTGCAGTGAAAGAAAAACCATTTAAAAGCGGTCACATACCCATTCATGCTTTCATGAACCAAGGACCTAAACTCAGTTTACATTTTATCTACAGATTATCTGGTGCTTGCCTTTGCTATTGGTCTATTCCTAGAGGAAGCCCTGGAGATAACTAGCCGCGGATTCTTGAGCTACTTTTCAAAATGGTGGAATGTTATGAACGTATTGTTTATATTAACATTCCTGCTCTCCTACACAGTGTGGCTGAGTGCATGGGCGTTTTATGGAGAGTGGAAGCCGCGAAAATCTCCGTTTATCGTGGCTGATATCATTTATGCCAGTGCCACCGTGATGGCTTTTTTTCACTTGTCCCACATTCTTCAAGTGAATTCGGTGTTGGGTCCCTTGCAGCTATCGCTTTTCAAAATGTTGAAAGATGTCCTCAAGTTTATCGTCATCTTTCTTCTACTCTACATTGCGTTTGCTACTGGGGTGGTCAAGTTATACTCGTACTATGTCGCCTCTCAACGTCAGCTTAACGGAGACGAGGTGTTCCATCCGTACAGCAAGTATGTACAACAACAGTAGTTAACGCGTGAAGTGTTAAAATAAGTACTTAAGAAGTAAATAGAAAAAGACAGTCTCTTAACCTTTGATCACGCTCCTTGTACCGCTTTTGACGTCATCATCTGCATGTCA
>OX393563.1:7763118-7800880 GCA_947652115.1 Blastomussa wellsi
GTAAAATGGCCAAAAATTTATCCGTTAGGCGTAAAAAGGAAATAATTTTAACCGTTAGCCGTAAAAAATGTTAACCGTAAAAATTCTTAACGCAAAAGTAAAGGCCTCGAGAACTCTTTTTAGTCTGATGTGTTGTGGGTTTATGTGTTCTGGTAGCGAGAAAAGCCGATCGAAACC
This sequence comes from Blastomussa wellsi, assembly GCA_947652115.1. Taxonomy (NCBI): domain Eukaryota; kingdom Metazoa; phylum Cnidaria; class Anthozoa; order Scleractinia; family Plerogyridae; genus Blastomussa; species Blastomussa wellsi. The sequence goes on from OX393563.1 coordinate 7,763,296, forward strand.
GGAAGTGTCGTAAGTGTCTGCATAATTTCCTTGTTTATTTTCCTTTAAGTAATTTAAACTCTATCTTATTTTGGTATTCTTAATATTTTTCCACCTCAGTAAAATCATAAGAGTTGTATAGTTCACTGGGAGTGTACACGCACACACACACACACACAAAATACTTTTTTATCTCAAAATGGTCCAAAGACTTTAAGCATGTTTTACAACAATGGAAATTAATATTTAACTTCTTAAAACAATAGCAATTATTTTTTAACTCCTCCTGTTAACCGTAATGGAACAAAATTAACCGTTAGCCGTAAAAAAGCCAAAAAGTTAACCGTTAACCGTAAAAGCCACTACGCCATTGAGACCCTCGAATAAGAAACGTCTTTGGGATATGTTCTATAACCCGCTTCCTTGATGAAATCGAAAGAAGTTTCGGTGCTCCTGAAAAGGGGCCTGACCGAGCCATTCAGTTTCATTTTTCTTGGAAACGGGTTAAAACAACTCATTAGTATTGTCCTTCAAATAAAATCAGAAGTTGTCAAACAGAGTCGGGAATTGCAGCAGAAAACGGTTCGATTGGCTTCTCTGTGTATCGAAAGACCTAAATCTGGTATTAACTAAAATAAATCTGACAATTAACAGGAGATGGAAAATTAAAAACTTTATATTAAGCTGACATACCGTTGGACAAGCTACGCTCTATGCATGGCATTCAAAGAAAAGTTAAACATAACTGGTCGAGGTCGCTTCAACAAGGGGTCATTTTGCACAATGAGAATCCCATTGCTTCTGCGAATACAGCCGTCGTCTTCGCTCCCGGCCTGAGAGGCGTTTCGCAAGACAAAACGCCTCTCGGACCGGCAGCGAAGACGACGGCTGTATTCGCAGGCTACCCATGCAGTCTTCTCCAAGGAACCCATCCGTCTTGGCTTGGACCAAATTTTTGGGCAACTCAGATTTTTGGGCAGAAGAAGAAATTTGGGCAAGGCAACATGGGAGAATTTTTTGGGCAATTGGTTCACAGCCACCCTGGCAAAAAATTGCCCGTACGCTTATCGGCTTGGATGGGGGGAGGGGGGGGGGGGGGGGTCGTTCCCCTTGTGTAGAACAATTTTCAATATCATAAATTCAGTGAAAATTGTATCATTCTCAATTTGCAGTTTGTGTCAAGTCCAAAATGCCAATCCATTCTCAACGAGATCATTTACTATGAATGGCCGAACTGGCAGAATATGAGCAGAATGGCCAAAATCCCATGGTTCTTTATCCAACTTTTGTTTGTCGCAGTTTCCAGCATCGTTTACATTCCTGTACGTTTAGCACGTAAGCTTCCTTGCTGTGGCAGAGGTGACAAGACCTGGTGGGAATTCAGAGAGATATACGAGCATCCTTACTCCAAGTTCATCAACCACACGATGTGGTATCTGGTTTTTCTATCTTTGATATTTCTGACCTCCTTTGAGCAAAAGTTTGGAACAACAGTGACAGGACTTTTATGGATTGGTAAGTCACGAGTCTAGCCAATTCCTGTCTTTCCACAACTACAAGGAATGGGTCTTCTTCGTGCCAGCCTTATAACCATATATCTTTATTTCAATGGGTGAAATTGGAAATTCACTGCCGCAGCGATGATCATTTCTCACTTTCATCTACATCCGCAGCTCATATATGAATTATTTCATATGCTTTACGTCCTTATATCTATTCTTGCATACGTGTGGTTGTGCCCCTAGCCTGGCCTCCACATGGAATGTATATATTGCCTTCCTCTTCAACATTTCCTACCAAAACGTTGGCATCTTCTTGTCTATAGAAGAGCTTTTGGAGATCTTCCAGCAAGATATACTGAGATTAAATATAAATAAGTTTTGATGCACAAACATCGCATGGCTAACCTAACTGTGACATACCTAAATGCATGGTTATGATTCCTTTACAGACTGGCTAGTACTCGCTTTTGTGCTTGGCTTACTCCTGCAGGAGTCCCTGGAGGCTCGCAGGCAGGGATTTTATGTTTACATCTCGAAATGGTGGAATGTCGTTGACGTGGTAATCATCGTTACCTTCTTGGTGTCCCATACCGTATGGCTGCTTGCCTGGACTTATTATGGAAGACGATGGAAGCCACGAGAATCGCCATTCATCGTCTCAAATGTCCTGTATGCGAGCGCCACAGTAGCCGCGTACTTCCATTTGACACACATCTTCCAGGTTGACTCAGTTTTGGGTCCTCTGCAGCGGTCACTGTACAAAATGCTTAAAGACGTTCTCAGATTTCTTTTTATCTTTCTGGTGTTGTACATTTCGTTCGTCACTGGAGTAGTCAAGGTATACTCCTACTATGTAGCGTCAGAGCTGAAACTGCGAAAGCAAAACCACACTTACTACGAAGAGTCCCATTCATACGCTAAGTACGTGCAATTCCAAACGTTATGTAGTATACTGGTTTTTATATCCCATGCCTAGAAAAATGCAACCAATCAGGAACGAAGAAAACCGTTGCATATTCTGCGGTATTCCACGAAAGTTTTCCGGCGTTCATTAATAAGGCAGCGGGCGCCATTCTTTTCATTCAACTCAGTTTAAAGTTTGAGAGCAAGTGTTCAAATACGTTTCAAATATCAATGAAGAAACAAATAATTCCCTCATGGGAGGGGATGCTCGTCGGAAATTTTAAATTAAACCCCTAAAGGAGACCGATCTGGGCGGATTTTTGTGACCCCGAAAAGAGACCATATTTCTAGAGACCTTTGATTCTATGAATCGAGTAAATAAAACGAATTAGAAATATACCTATTAAATATATATTTTTATATTTCTTCGCGTGCAACCCTAAGCGAGACCTTCACGGCTAAATATAATGGCGTTTTGCCCAGAACACCTTAAGTGAGACCAAAATCCGAAATTTGCACCCCTAAGCGAGACGACTAGCATCCCCGCCACTTTCATATGGGAGTCCCCCCGGACATTACATATAAAATTTCCAACACACCACATACCAAATAAATAACAACGTATTGTTGTTTTCTACTTCTTAGTCATGTGGATGCGTCAATCGGACTGTTTTGGTTGCTTGTTGGTCTTGTGGAAGAAGACAAAATAATGGTGAAAGACCCATCGTTTACCCTTACGGCTGCGTTTGGCCGCTTTTTCCTGATGGCTTATGTTGTATGCACTGTCATTGTAGCTTTAAACATGCTGATCGCCATGATGAACAATTCCTTTAACAGAATCATGGTAAGAAAGTTAAGGTGGATTAATTATACATTTTATAGTGCGTGTATGAGTCAACAGAAGGCAATACTGCCGAACATAACTCCCAAATAACCCTTGGTTACTACCCTGACAGAAGAAATTTGAGAGTGTTCCCACGAGCCCGAGGAAACTCAACCACGGAGGGATTTGAACACACGACCTCTGGATTAGATCTCCCGTGTGGCCTCAGCAGTAGAGAGTCGGTAGATGTAATCCGGAGGTCGTGGGTTCAAATCCCACCGGCCGGGGTCAATTACAAGTTTTCTCGATCGGCCATGGCCCCTCTTCCATAACCATATCCTCCTCCTTCTGTTCGATAACCACACCCTCCTCCTGACCTTCTCTTCCATAACCTGTACACCTTACTCCTCTCGCATTTACCTGTACATAGCTTTCTATTTTCTACACAACCATCAAAGTAACGTGACACTGATGACATATACTTGTCTCTTATAACTTTTTCGTTTCTACACGACATCATACATGATGCATGCATGAATTGTCCTGCAAAAAACACATCTGGGTAATACCATTAATTCTGTCTATTCGCCGCGAGTTACATTTCTATTTCAGATTATTAACAGGGAATCCTTTTATTTTCGCAACGTTTCTGTAGGAAAATGCAGATATCGAATGGAAGTTCACAAGAGCTCGAATGTGGTTGGAATGGATTGACAAAGGCAACACTTTACCAGCGCCTTTAAACATAATTTACTACATCTTGTATGTAGTAATCGTTCCGGTTTGCAGAAAATGCTTGGCAATTTCCAAAGAAAAATGTCCTTGTTGTCAAGGCATCGAGGTAAGAATATGCTGCACTTAAAACTACTATAAAAGTTTAGTTTTTGCAAATTGCGCCATACTAGAGTATGGATCTATTTATTAATAGGAATTATAAGAGATTGCTACCAGAGTCAACGTTTCAAGTCTCATCATCTGGATATTACTCTCGAAATTCAAGACAGCTCTTTACAGGGTGATTCAGGAAATCTTTAAATAGTTAAACTCCATCTAGATCATAAGAAACACAACATTTGTGGTTTGAAACACTGCAAATCAGACTGAAAACAATCTCAGAATAGCAGTGTAACGCTCAGTAATAGGGCACCCCTAGACCATGGAAGGCAAACCAAAATGTGCATGGTGCAGGCCCGTAGGGAGTGGGGTGCGATGGGTGCAGTCGCACCCTCCCCCCTCCCCCACAGGGTGCGGAGGTCCACTTTTTGGTTGACCAACGATTTAAAAAGGTATATTAATAGTGTATACTTTATTTCTATTTTTGTTCTTTTTGAATAGTAACATTATCCTCTAATACTGTAAAATACATGCGTAAAGTGGTCTCTGAGCCAAAAAAGTACATTTTGAAGTTGAAAAGTTTGAATAATATCCACGTTTTTAACTTCGCTTTTGGCTGTCTGTTTTTGCATCATACTGTCTTCAAAGGGTGGTTGGGGGTGGCTCGCGGCTCCGGCGCTCTTTCGGTCCGTCTCCTCGTTGGATCGCACCCTCCCGAAAAAAACCCTGGCTACGGACCTGCGGTATTTGTATTTGGTTGGACTCATCAGTTTGAGTGTCGGCGACTACGTTCCGCATACCGGAAGTGCCCATAAGCGGAAGTAATTCCACTCACTAAATAATAATAATGTATATTACAGCAATTGTTTTATCATCATTTCTATTTATTTTGCTTTCTCCCAGAGAGACGAGGCAATGACCAGAAAGGAGGTTAGTGTAGCTAAAACTGAAACATTACCAGCATGATATTAGCAATGGAAACATCAATCTCGTTCCCAGAGTAAACGGGCTCCTCGGTCAGCTGACCGAGGAGCCCGTTGACTCTGGAAACATGAAAACGTAAAGCATATGAAATAATTCATATATGAACTGCGGGTGTAGATGAAAGTGAGAAATGATTAGCGCAGTGAATTTCACTGCGATTATCATTTCTCACTTTCGTAAACATTGAAGCCACTATCTCTATTTTCATGCTTGAGAGCATACAGCTAATTCACGCTAGCATAGAAATTTTGACGTCATATCTACGTACAGAACTGACGTTGGTTCTTAGAAAAGGTTCCATTAAATTATCATAATATAAGCTCACTTAAACCTTCACGCTAAACAAAAATGATAAAGTCTATTTTAAAGTTTAAAAAACTGAACTAGCCGTTATAACATAAACAAAATGATTTACAGTGCGAACACTCAAACCGTGAACACTTGACATTTATTTTTACATTTTTTGTCATGATTATCCAATGAGAGCTCTTGACATAGACCAATGGATTAGTGGTTTCAGCACCTAAGAAAGCTAATTCGTCTGTTAATATGAATGGCTAACATTGAATATGTAAGAAAAATGTTAGCTGTGTTTTGTCTCGTCTCTTATCTCAGTATTACCTGAGTCAGAGTATGACAACCTATATGTGGCTGCACTTATCCCAAAGAATGGGAGTACCCAGCGCTACACCCACCCAACGGTGTCGTTGCCGTTGATTGTTTTTCGACGTTTTCCTTTGGCGTTTTCGTTCTTTGTTAAATTTAACTTGTGCAATAACTGTTACAGAGACGTCAGGAGACAATGAAAGATCTGGTGGTCCAGTACTTAAAAGATCGCTACTTTGAAGAAAGCGAAAAAGAAACCGCCATGGATGATAGGAATGGAGATAACATCGACGGGAAAAGAAAACATCCAAAGAACATTGAAGATAATATTAATCTGCTAAAAAGGATGATGGATCGTCAGGCGGAACAACTTGCCGAACTTGACAAGAAAATCGATAGTATGGTTAACTGATTGCACGTTTCATGGTACCAATTTTTATATTTTTTGGGATAAAGTGTTCTCAATTTATGTTAAAGGTTTAGTTTTATTAATTTGACTTCGGTGTTTTATTTTTTATGGGTCATAACAGGATTTATTCTTTTAACTAAAATCTTTGTTTTATTTCCTGGTTAAGCTCGAAGTTTGAATTTAAGTAAACGGTACTATAACAGTTTCTTAGTCTCTTGTATATGCATTTGTTAATAAAGCAACTAGAATATAACAAAAGAATTCATCTCAACACATGTTTGTTATTTACTGGTACATGCAGGTCTCAGCCTTTGGTGGGAACGGAGAGGCACACATAGGTACATGCACTATATTAACCGCTTCCGAGAGGTCTTTCGACAGTTATTATAAAACACCCTGATTACAGCTAACTCGTCCCCAGTCGTCCCATCATTCCCGCGCCTGTTATTTTTTCTCATAAGAGACGGCTGGTGACAAGTCAGCTGATTATAGTTCAAGATCGCTTGCTTGCCTCTACCGTAGTGGGAGTGGGTAATAGTGGCAACTAGAGATTTCCCCCGGTCTCCCTCAGTTGAATGTTTGACCGTTTATTAGTATCATCTTTTCTGCTTCACGTATAAATAGTGGCCGACTCGTGCCTGTAGTTGTAAGTTCAAAAAATGTTCTCAAGCTCAGTTAATAATTCATAAAGTTGAAACAAAGGACAGACCAGTGACCGTGCTTTGGAAATCTGGTCTTACTACTACTTACCAGATGACCTGATTAAGTAAGTTCGGTGTCCGAATCAATTCAGTAGATCTAACTTAATTTAATAATAAGTTAATTTAATAATAACTTAATTTAATAATAAGTTGCCTGATAATGCTGCACAGATCGTAACTTTACTTCTTGTTCTGAACTCTGCCGTCAATCCTTTTGTTTACGCGTTTTTGAAGAGGGACATTAAGAAAGAAACAAAGAAGCTGATTTGCCGAGAAAATTAAAGCCATCCGCACTGATATGATATGGTCAACAATTGTGTTTAGTTCCCATAAGCTCAAGGAGTTCACAAATGCTCTTTCACGGTTACCTTGAAGTTACCTTTTTTAAAAAAAAGCTAGCTTCTGTTAATTTCTTAGCCCATGCCATTCAATTTAGTTAAGAAATATTGCCTACACTGAGCGGCATACAGGTTGATTCAATTTTGCAAAGAGCAGTAACCCAATATCATAGTGTACAGGTGTATTCGAAGATCCATTAAAAGCTTTCTGTATTATCAGTCAGAAATCTCATACCTTACGTATCGTTTACGTAAAAAAAAATAGTTTATTCATAATTTGCCAACCCAGGATTTTAGGTGCCATACCAACTTTAGCTCAAATAGAAGACGTGCCATATAATTTTAAGGAAATTTAGAGAAAAAACCGGTGAATCAGTCATCTGTTTATAAAATCGTGACCAAAACGCAAAACATGTTTAGCATTGTTTATTCCTGGATATTTTCACATGAATGACAAGGACCTGAAACTTCCTTTCATTATTCAAAAATCATCTGGGGAAATTATTCATTGTTTTAATAGACTCTTAGCCCATGTTAATGTAGTACTTAGAAACTCAATTTTGTATATACAACCAAGGTGTGAAAAAAAGTTGAATAGATCGCTGTTTAAATATCTGCGAAACAGCTTTTAAACGCGCGCGTGCAGAAATTCAAATGATCAAAAGTTTAATCGTATATTAGTCGTTTGAATAGACAGTATGAGTTCATTGCCTGATGCCATTAAAACTGATATGATTAAAAACGCGTCGGTTTGTTTATCATTTTATGTTATCAGTTAATGCTTTTATTTTACATAGTGAATTTCAGAAAAATTACGATATTTTATTCAGCAAAATGCATAGAAAGTTTCGTGAAAAGTAAAGGGGTAGCTTTTTCTTTTTGGTTGCCCGCGGGTAGTTATCAGACTCAGACAGATCCTCTTTAAGCCCGTTTATTAACAAGAAGGCATTAAGCTATTTCTTAGATTTTGGAGAATCCGACAGAATAATCCTAAAATAATGTAAAATTATAAATTCTGAGACAATCAAGCGCGATTTGTCTAAAATATATGCGATTTTCACTCTTACTCTTTATTTATATTTTTCTATTATTTTCCATTATCCATGGTGAATATTTCTTAACATTATCAAAATAAGCTGCGAATTAAACTGCAACTTTCACGATAATCCAAACCGTAGATTTCCTAAACCCGCAATTTTTTAGACTGTTATCGCTTAAAACATGGTATAAAATTTAAAATGATCGGAGATTTACATCAATAAAAATAGATGATTTTAGGCCGATTGATAAAAAAATTAATATCAAAAAATTGTGATGTTAACTTGAAAAAACTTTGTCCATTTATTTTGCATTATTTTCAATCTGGAGCTACAACAGAATATTCCAAGTGATCGTGCGAAGTTTCAGGGGTGTATGTAAAACGCGGAACCCACCCGGAACCTGCCGGAACCACCCGGAACCACCCGGAACCACCCGGAACCACCCGGAACCTGCCGGAACCCACCCGGAACCTGCCCGGAACCTGCCGGAACCTGCCGGAACACACCCGGAACACACCCGGAGCCTGCCGGAACACATAATGCGTAAGTCCCGGAACCAGCCGAAAATAATAAAAATAAAAATAAAATAAAATAATATAATAAGTAAGAAATAAAAGCAATAAAAAATTAAAATAACAAGAAAAATAAGATATAAAAATAAGAAAAAATAAGAAAAAATAAAATTAAAATACTAATATAACAATTAAAATTAAAAATAATAATTAAAATAACATGAAAATAATAAAAATCAATACAAAAATTTTACGACTTGACGCTAGTCACAGAAGATAACCGAGGAAACGTGCCCAAATAATCTGTTCACAAAATAATGTTTACGGTTTACTTTCAACAGTGCTGTGAAGACTGAACGGAACGATGACGACGAGCTAAATAATCGAAATTCTTTCCTTGCCGGAAACAAGTTCATAAAAGAAGAGGCTTAATAGGGCAGGTCCATTAAATTTTGTGAAGACGCAACGAGCTGCATAACAAAACAACCAGAACGAAACATACAAGCACATATGGCTTCAATTTGGGGACAAAATCTGAGTTTATGGCTTGCTGCGGTTGGCTAGATCTCTCAACTGCCCTCAGTCCCATATATACATACATATCACATCAAATGGCTGGAGATGAAAAGTACTAACTTATTTATTAAACAGCTTACGGATAACTAATGGCTGATTAAATGTCAATTACCAAAATTATTTTCCTTGACTAACATTATTTAACAAAGACAATGATAACCCAACAAATGTAAACTATGGGGGGGGGGGGGGAGTCCAACGGAATTTCATATTGCGAAACCAAAACAATACATGAGCCTGAAAATACCTGGCATCAAAATTTTCTACCCCAAAAAAATACATACTTCAAAACTGATTTATTCAATCAAACACACTTTAATACCTAAAAAACACGTAACAGATCTCTTGACCCCCCCCCAAAAAAAATACGGAGGGTGTAAATTTTAAACCCCCTCAAAAAAATACGTGGGAACTCCGTCATAAATACTGCGAGTACCCCCCCCGCGCCCCCTTCCTGGGACAACAATGTCCCTACAAAAGACCAAAGACAAAACAGCGGTCGTTGACATGTCGCCTTCCTTGAAGAAATAGTAATTAGAGACACATTCGATTATCAAATTTCAACTCTGTATGTTTGTTTCTTTTTGTTATTGCTCACTCATGGCCGTAAAGTAGTCTGTGGAAGCTCACTTGCACAATGCACAAAACGCACAACGCACGTGCTTTCCAGTATAAAAACACTTTGTACTTTGACCTTTGCAAGCATGGCAAGCACCAGGCAAGCACTACGTTATTCACGTGCCATCCTTTTTAGCTCAAGACTACTTTTTACAGCATGTTTATATATTGATTGATTGATTTTTTGCTTTTTTTTTTCATTATCTTTTATTTTCTATCATTTCCTTGGTGGGTTCCGGCAGGTTCCGGCAGGTTCCGGGTGGGTTCCGGGTGGGTTCCGGCAGGTTCCGGGTGGTTCCGGGTGGTTCCGGGTGGGTTCCGGGTGGTTCCGGGTGGTTCCGGGTGGTTCCGGCAGGTTCCGGGTGGGTTCCGCGTTTTACATACACCCAAGTTTCAGCGTGTTTCCTACGTACGGGTTATTTTAGACAGAAAGACCAACAGTTCAATAACGTTTATCTGAGGTACGTAGCAGGTACCAGTTATCTGCCTACATGACTAAACAGCAAGCGGATACATTGCAAAATGGCGCCTAAATTCGTCTTCACCAATGAACTAAATATCCTGCTAGCCCTTGCGGCCCTGTTGGTTCCCATAATTAACTACGTGTTGGATAAAACGAAAAAAAGAGAAAAGGGAGTTAGAGAAAAAGAAATAAAGAGATACTAGACAAAAGAAATACAGGAAACAAAAAAAGGGAAATACAGAATAATATGAGCATAAATACACGATAAAATAATTAAGAATTAATCAAGTTATTGAAACAGAAGAAACTGAAAAATGAAAGGCTATTTTGCTTTACAGACGAACCTAACCTAGCGAAAAATGAAATGGCGGAAAGTGCCATGGATTAAATTATTTAGCTGGCAATTCGATGGTTTAGAAACTCATAAAAAATATTGAGGGATAGAGCGAAAATCCCATACATCCTTTTTAGAGCAATAACTATAGATCAAATTCCATAAAAATTAAAAGTTTAGGGCTTTATGTAAACGTGACTGTTCTCGAATAAACCCAATGTTGCGCAACATCGTCATCCGAAACAAAATATGTTTACATATTATTTTAGGGGCTAGCTAGGGGCATTATTTTTTCTTTTGTTTGTTCTATGTTTTCACGCAGGGTATCGAGCCATTCATGCTAGACCTTACGAGAGCTGCTGCACCACCCTACCTCGTCAAGAAATCAAAATAGGTCAATCTCATCCCTAGAGCCCGCTTTTCTTTTGGTCAGCAACGAGAACACGAACACTGGCCTTAAGACTCTGGTCACTACCGAGGTTTGGAGCATGCGCATAGTGTATTGTTTTGATTCTCAGCCAATCAGATTAAGCGAAAAACTGCGCAGAACGACCGAAAGTCCATGAAATGCGGACTTCCGGGACGGGTCTTGGCCAAAGTTTTGTATGGGAAAATTATAATGTACCCAATGTATAATCAATCACGAAACCTTGCACTAACCCTAACCCATATAATCTGTTATGTAGTCTAAAGCGATTTATATATCCCATATATGTTACGTTGCCTACAGCGATTTCGTCTCCATACTTGCTGATTTGCTTCTTTTGTTGCTGTTTAGCAAACCAAAGAAAAGTGTGTTTGTGTCAGAAGTACTTTCCTAAATGCCAAAAAAATTCTCGTCGAAATATTCAGTAGTTGACACACTATGTGATTGTTATACCACGTATCTATTTTTCAGAACAACGACTGACTACAAGTCGTGTGGGCGCGAAATAACAACCAACAACATGGCGCCGTGGCGGTGCTGATATAGAGGGTTTTTCACCTGTTTATAATTTTGATGGAATGGAAAAGAAAGAAGCTCTTTGCCTGGAAAAGCTTGCGAAGTCCTATAAGGAGGTCGATCGACAACTTAATCTGTGGAAAGAAACCGAGCGTCATTCCAATCAATTAATTCAGTCCTTGTCGAGTCCGCTGGAACAACTCCACGCGTGCGAGAAGATTTGTTTTGAGCGCTCTCCACTTGGCGATTTTGAAGGTTTAAAGGAGAAACTGCAATACAAGCTGTTAAAGCAAACAGAATGTATCATGGCGAAGCTGCAGGAGGATCTGTAAGATGTTTTTATAAACCATGGTCCCGTGTAGAGAGAGAGAGAGAGAAAAGTGACCCACTCAACTCTACTCAATCTTGCCGAATCTTGTTGGGCACTTTTTGTTCTCGTGCCGAGATCCATTTGATCTCATTCTGTTTGTTTTTATCGGTTTAAGGAACACATTCAAAGATGTTTCAAAGAAGATTTCAACACTCTGGTCTACTAGCTTGGATGCTTACACACTCCATTCAAGTAAGTCCAACATGTCAGTTTGTGGTGGTGAGGTAAACATTTTTTTCTCGTGACATACTATACGTTTTTATTTCATTTTAAAGACGTAACCATATGCGCAGTACAAAAAATGTACATAAAAATGATTTAACTGAGATAAGCTGAGCTGTAGATGCGAGTTAACTTTAGTGTGTCACTCAGATTTGATTCTCTGCATTTATAAGCTCTTTCTCTTGTAATAAACGCCACACAAGAGGGTTTTGACGGTTCCTGAGTCGTTTTAACTACTTTAATCGCGTAGCCGAGTCACATACGAAAACAAATTCTCTCACCACGTGCTCTAGATCCGATTCTTACACTATGTATCATTCACAAAGTGTCCCATTACACTATCCCCTCTAACAGAAAGAATGAATCTCCAGATTCACGATCATTCCGTGTACTAAAACAAAGTCAATCCGTCGATTTAGTTAGTGAACAAAGTTCTGAAACAGTTTGAGTACTCTCAACGTTCTTGCAATGTTCTAGCCTTTTTCAGCAATTTTGGTTTCAGTTTCTTTATCCGCGCCTTTTCCTGCATCTGCTTGTCCTCCAACATCTTTAAGCGGTCTGTTATCCCACCGCTGCCACCAATGTAATAAATGCCACGGTTTTGACGGTTCCTGAGTCGTTTTAACTACTTTAATCGCGTAGCCGAGTCACATACGAAATCAAAATACACCGGAGTCAATTCATTCTCTCGCCACGTGCTCTAGATCCGATTCTTACACTATGTATCATTCACAAATTGTCCCATTACACTCTAGCTATTACTATAGGTGCACTCCTTGCTCCCTATACATGGATTGCTGGAAAGTTTTGTGATGTCAAAATGACATTAACTATAGTATCTGCGCTTGAAGATTAACTGGTTTTCCAAATGTTGCAGACAATGTTTAACTGATTCTCTGTTAGGTTTTTTTCCCATGTCTTTGGTGTGTGTGGGAAATGCTACTCAGCCTTCAATAGCAGACCTTCTGGAGTGGCTCAGTGATTTGGAAAGAATTCATAATGAATTGTATCCTTTAAAAACAAAGGTGATTAATGTAGGTAGACACAGCTGACAAAGAACTATCAACGTGCTATTAATGTTCTATTGTTGTGCCTTTATTCTGAAAAGCCCATATTGGGCCAAATAAAGTGTGTCTGTGTTGTATGATTGTAACTAAAGGGAAGACTTAAAGTACCTATGAAATGAAGAAACAAGCTCTTAAAACAGAAGCTTATTTGAAAGGCCTTTAAAAATGAAGAAGAATGACGTTTTTGTGAATCTCCTATCATTCCAGAGATAGTAAAGTTTTTTGTATTATGCAAATTAGGTACTAATGATGTCATAAGATATAGCATATCTCTGCAAATAATGGTGCAATGCAGTTGGAACTTTGCAGGCACATTGCACTTTAAGGAATACACCACATGCATATTTTGATGTTGCTATGGGAACAATCTTGGTTTCAGTCAATGTTTAAAAAATGGTGAAAGCAATCGTCAGTGAAACATACGGACATGTGTAGACGCTCGGATTTTCAAGAACATTAGAGAAGTACCATAAGCTTCTCGCACCTAGTGTTACTTTTGCCATATTTGATTTCACTCTCCCTAGTTATCAACCATGGATCTCTGGCAAGTGGAAGGTGTTTCAAAACATTTGATAGTTGATTGATTATTCTTGAATTTATTTTACCTGATTATATTTGGTGTATACATGTAATTTTTACTGCCATGTATATGCTTATTTTTCTTTTATGTTATTTAAACTCATCGCTAATGATGAGCTTGGGAGCTGGTGCCTAAAAGGTTAGTGGGTGGCCAAATGCGACGAGCAGAGAGGAGGTATCCATGGCAACCCTGGAAGCGGGAACCACCTACAGAGCGGCCACTAACCGACACCATCACACTGAAAGGAAATATACTTACCTGGGGGAGTACTTACCTGTGAACATACCAATAAAACCACCAGCCACCCTGCAGGGAGGGAGGAGAGGGAGCGTGAATCCGCAATGATTGCAATAAGGCACAATTGATCTGCTACGATCAGCAAGCAAAGCAACAATGCGCTATAACAATGGCTACAAACACCCAAAGGGCCCTGTGAATCCCTAAAGGGCCGCCCCATAAGTCACGTACAGCGATAGGTGCTGACCGCTGGCCAACACGCTCGAGCTTAACTTTGCCTAAATTACATTTATCCACATTTAATGCACATTTATGTTAATGCACATAAAATATTTTTACTATTGTTTTCTTTCTCTCAGAGATACTAGCACTTATTTGCTTCTCCTTAATCCAAGTTGAAATAAAGTTTACTAGCTACTAATACGTGACGCACTATCAAGCTTTACAGTATCATAATAACACGCCTGTCTCGTCAGGTTTCTTGACATAAAAAAAAAACAAGATATGAAGACAAAGTTGACATTTTGGGGAGAATAACATACATGGCGCCAATGGAAAATGTGCAAAAGGCTGTCAGAGAATGGTGTTCCACGCAAGAAAGGCATGCACACAAAATAAGAGGTAAAAAGTAATAAAGTAGTTGTATTTAACAGAACATGTCCTCTACTGGAGAAGTTGAATAAAAGTCAATTTGTGGGTTTGGGGGGAGGGGGGGGGGCTATTTTACTCCCTCAACTGAAATAACGTTTCTACTGGACGAGAGCGTAGTGCGTGACACGCAGTAAAACTGTATAATTCCCCAGGGCAGCTAAGCAGTAGCCTGCGGGATTTGAGGGTGCGAGCTACTCACTCAGCATTCGCGGGCGAAGCCCACGAGGTCAAGCGGCGAAGCCGCGCGATCTCTCCACGGCTTTGCCGCTCCGACGGCGGCCTCCCAGAATCCCGCCAGCTACGCAGGCTAGCCAAGCAGAACTTACACTGTACGGCGACAACAGCTTGACCCTTGGACTTGCACGTGATCAGGGTCATTCACATGATAATGAGTTTCGCCTATATGTTCACTTTTAATGCAAATCAAACTTGTTTATGTCATAAGTTTTGTTTCTCAAGAGTTTTGTCATTCAAGAGCTCAACATCCAATTATTGATGACCATTGTCTTCTTGGAATACCGTATTCGACTCGTCCAAATTTGCCGCTCCTTCTTCTCTAGTGGTCGGACGCTAACGAATCATGCACGCAAACAAGTTCTTGTGAAAAAGGGCAAAAGGCAAAACAGTTCACACTGCATAATTTCGTGTTGTTCATTTGAGAAGACATGTCAAAAACGCGGGCTTCCTGCTTCATAACGGGTTCCAAACACCTTGAAACAATAAAAGCATGCTTCTTGGTGCAAAGCGCTCGCTCTGGAAACGGAGGCAAAAGGCAACTGGGTTTACCTTGGCGTTAAAACCTGTGACTTTTTTCTTTGTTTTTGAGCTGTTTTTCTGTTCCATATTGTTTTGAGTTCATTGTTGTCTTGTTCACAGGTTGTTACACCGAGGATGAGCCAGGCAACTTACAAATGGCTTATTTGGTTTACTTTTCAATGCAAAACCAAATCGGAAAGAAAAGATGGCCTTGGGAGGGAGTGGGGAGAATATGTGTGACGGTTGTTCCTGATCAGCTACAAGATTATCAGCTCGTTTTGCGTCATCGCAATGATAGATTGTCTTGTATTCTAAATTTGTTACTTAACATTTTTGTTTTTGCAGATATCATGGAGCAGGTAGCAGTATTTCTGGCAAACAGAACCTGAAAATAGATTGCCGGATTTGAGGTCGCGGTTACCGTGAATCAGTGGAGTCCAAGATACCGCTACAGAAGAGTACACCTCGCGATTTATACGTCAGTTGTTGGTTCTCGAAACAGTTGCCAACCCACACAAATACCAGCGTTGCTTGTCTCGAGATAAAGCTCTGGGGCTCGTTAATAAAACTCTACGTGTGTAGAAGTTCATTCAAGATTAAAGAAATCTGCCGTGTTCCCGTGTTACTGTAGCTGGCGTTTCCTCGCCTCGAGTTTCCATTGTTATCAAAACCGACTGCTTGCTAATCATTTCTGTCCCGCGCACTTACGTAGTGCTAAACTCGTCAAGCCAATATTTGGTTTAACGTGCTGGTAAAAGTATAACTGTTAGGCCCGGGTAAAACGTCGTACTTCACATGAGTCGAACCTAATAACAGTTTGGGTCGACACAAACAATTAAAAGAACGCCAAACAAATAACAAAAGCGGTCTTGTTGGTCGGTGGTTTTTCAAGGTAAAGTCAAAATGGCGCCTTTAGACTTTGATTTAATATGCCTTTGGTTCGACTCATGTTAAGATCGGCGTTAGACCCAAAGTCGGTCTTCAGATGTTATCCACGGCTGGCCAGGCGTGAAGAACGCCTCATCCGCTCATCCGAACTTAATTGGATCAAACGCCGAACTTTACATGAGCCTAATTGGTTTCGGGAGGGGTAATTAGCCCTCCTTCCAACCCGTAACTTGGAGGGTCAGGTAGGACTTCTATTGCTGGGATTTATTTTGTACGGCTCCAGATGGCGCGCAAATGCAAGATAAATGGCGAAACACTGAGCTTAACGTTTGTTTGTATTGGCCAGATTATTTTGGCCCTGCCACTTTAAAATTAATGGTCTCCGCGGTCCCTGCCTAACCCATTCAATTGCTATCCATATCATTCATGTAAGTGACAAATTAGCAAATAGTGGTTTTCACGCCAGTGTCGAAATTAATTCTGTTTTTGCTTTGGTACTGTATTACTTCGCTTAGTGATTGGCTTAAAAATCTCGCGCCACTTTCTCACCCAATCAGGAGTAAAACCAAAACCAATTGTGACTCGCGCGTGCACGTTTTCCCGCGCCTTTTGTCTTCTACGTGGATTGTCTCCGTGTTTTGTGATTGGTCAAAGTAATTTCTTTTTCTTACGAGAATCAATTGAAAATCGCTCTAACTGCAGTCCAAGAGACAGTCATCTTATAAACAAGCCGTTTATCTACATTTTCTTAGGTCCAAACCAAATAAATACCTGTACAAGAAATAAAACCGCAAACCGTACAACGCATTAACTCTTGTAAAATACAACTCTGAGCAATTTCTCACAAAAGACTGCTCAGTAGTGCATAAGGTATCTCAGTAAAGTTCTTTTATCTTGTTTATCGATCGTTTCCAGCTTCTTGTCCATCTTTCTTCGTTCTGTATCTGGGCATTCATTGCCTCTCGAATGGCGGACAGACGAGAATCGAATTTCTCTTTATAATCCTGCAGAACAAACAGCATGCATGAATAAAAGATTACTCTTGATCAGTTAGAGCAAAGGGAGTTCAGGTTCCTCGTGGTAAATGAAATAGAACTCTAGAGGTTCTTTTGTTGATTGACTTTGCATGCAATGCAATGCTATCAGACCTGCAATCCCAATTATACCAGGGCCGCGAAGCGGCCTGCCAGTATAATTGAAATTATATAAACAAACGAAGTGAGAAATATATGAGACAACAACAGGTAGAATCCCACTTATTGTGCTACGAACCACTCTTTAACGCACCTAGAATAAAAGAAAATATAACTATACCCCCCTGGGTATGAAAATGTCACATGTGACGTAATGCCATAACTCCCGGCGGTCATATAATAGACCGCTGGCCAAATGCTGACTCATTCTTTCAACGTTGTGTGCGGTTAACACTATAGTTCTAGTATTGGCACCAATGACGTGGTACATGGTACCTGTGTGAGTAACCGTGAGGTGTCACTGCCGACAGGGAAGGGTGGGTGGGTCCTCATATATTTCTCACTTCGTTTGTTTATATAATTTCAATTATACTGGCAGGCCGCTTCGCGGCCCTGGTATAATTGGGATTATATTACACAAACTCCGTTCGAAATATATCATTTATGAGACAACAACAGGTAGAGTTCAACGCAAATGAATGGTGCCAGTAATAGACAGATGATAGCAAATAGCTTGAAAAGCTTCATTGCTAATCAAAGTACTGCAAGAAGGACAAAGTCCACCAGATAAACTAAGGTAATGACAACACTAGCAGGTTGTTTAAACTGATCAAGTCCTGAAGATACTAGACATACTATGTTCAATACATGGTGAGCATATATTTGCTAAAATCTCAATGAAGAATAGCATGTGCAAATGTTGAGCTGTAAATGGGTTTGTAATATAACTTCTCAAAGGTGGAAGGAGAAGACTATCTACATAATCTCAGAAAAAGGGACATTGGAATTGCCAGCTCCAGTGTGAGAAGCTCCATGCATGAAATGTGCATAAGAGATATCACTATTGACTCCATAGGCCTAGTAGAAAACGCAGCCACCTCGCCAAGGATGGGACCCCTTAGGTTTGTTAGGCTTCACATATTTGCGAGGGTTCGCATGAGCTAATAATAGGTCCGGCTTGGACGAGGACATAGTTGGGCAGATCGTGCGTGAAGCACAGTTTGTATTAATATTGTAAGGGATATTGCGCCAAGAAAGCCTTCTGAAGCTGATCAGTGGTGCTTCCTGTACAAGGAGCTCTCAGGAAGGGTGTGGCAGTGGCGTAGGTACACCTTTGTTAGCGCTGAAACCGTTCCTAGTAAAGTTTAGGCGTAAGGCATTGCAAGCTTCCACGACAAATGCTAGAAACAATGTGCTAATACTGCCAAGATATGTGAGCTATATTGTCACAGAGATTAACTTCCCAAGTGTGAGAATAACTGAGTTTAAGGGGGTATTGTTGAACATCCCCTAAAGAAGCTGGATATTAAACATAAGCATTTTGATCCACAGGGAGGCCATCCAGTTTGGTGTGAAGAGGTGGAGATTGCTGAGGGCACTACATTAACTGAGTGGTAAAACTGCTCTGCTCATGAATCACTAAGTTAGATGGAGCATAATTTCTTTAAAGGTGCTCCAAAAAAGGATCAATCCTGATCTAAACACACGCACTCCAGCGTTTTTAGCAGGGTGCAAATAGGAGTATCTCTGCATGTATCACTGTCTGGAGATAACCCATTGCCTAGTACTGTCCCCAAAGACGTGGAATTTGGCTGAATTTGGCTAGGGAGTAAATCCTCCGAGTGTGTGTTGGGTACTTCAGGTGTCTGGAGCTTGGGAGGAGAACTTGTTGTGCCAGCAGGAGACTCAGGAGGAGTGGCTACCCCGGATGTTTTGGCCAAATGAGTGTCACCTATGTTATTCCCAAAACGTCTGGACATTTGTTGCAATTTTGGCACTTTTAACAACACTCAACACTTCTATTTACTGTTTTCACAAGTGCCATGCAGCCTACAAAGTTTTTTAGCTTTTACATAATATTAATGCCATGTATATGTCTGATTGGACTTAAAAAAGTGGAATTTTGAGTCACTTTGTTTAGACCAGCTGGAAGTAGATTGAAGGATGGAAAGTTGTAGCCCTTGAAGATTGCCCAGTCTATTGTCGGTGCATCAGAGTGCGCGACCACTAGAGTTAGACGTTAGTTGAACAGATAGGTCTGAAGAGGAACACTGTTGATTCCAAGTCAAGGATCATGTTCAACTTGCTGGGCAAGTGTTGTGCCTGTGTCATGGAGTTTCTCCCCAGGCACCATTTACAAAGTTCCGGTGTCAGTGTTAAGATACACAACAAACAGGTACCACCTTTGTTGTTCACATGGGTTTTTGGTATTCTAGCAAAATCATTAGGGCCAGAAACCAGCCTCGAACTAAAATAATTATGATCATTTGTTCTGCTTGTTGGCTGTCTGACCAACCCCCCTTTTGTGTATTGACCTTGAGAGATTGTACCCATCCTGCTTTGGGTGCATCTGTTGTTCTCGACAAGGTTCACGCGAGAGGGCTGTTAAGGTTGCCAGTCACAGAGTCAATGTTGGACACCTACCAACAAAGTTCCTTTAAAGGGTCCATTATCGCGTAAAAATCTACTCGTTTGCATGTAGGGCTTGCATCAATCGCATCTGCAGGTTCTGAAATGAACGGGCGCCTGCCAAAGTATCTAGGCAACGTAGCTTGTGCACTAAGTAAGCTTGTTATCTGGCGAATATACAGAGTTGGGGTTGCAGCAGCCAGTAAGAGAAGGACTTTACCTTAATGACATTCCCATTCAGAAGGCCCAGTGTTTTGAAAATGGGGTTGAAAACAAAGCCTGGGAATGGGATTACTTGGATGTCAATTATGCATGACTTTCCCTTGTGGATAATGAAGCCTAAGCTTTCCGAGAGGGTTACAGCCATCACTGTGTGACTCTGCACTTCTTGGTAAGTCCACCCCAAGGTAGGAAAGTGGTCCCCATAGAGGATCATTCAACCACTCTGTTTGTGACGATATGATGCTACAGGTTTAAAGTGGTTGGTGAAGACCAATGGTGGGGTATTAAAGTTCAAAACAACAACAAAACAAGAGGCGTTTATTTGTCGATAAGAACTGCGAGTCCTTATGGACTGCAACTGATAAATGTGTCAATCAGAACTAGAGTAGTCATACAATCGCCTAATAGAAGGATAGACTTTAAGCAATGGATGATTTTCATCTGGAAATGCAGATTTTCCACTAATTTAAGTATATCACAGGCCAAAAAGGTTCCACCCTTTTTGGGCACTGGGGAGAGACGACTAAATAAATTGTGCAGTGGCTTCCGAGGTAAGGAAGCTTTCCATCGTAAAATCTATTAGGTGGGCATATACTTGGTTGGACAACGCAACAGAATCTCATAGTATTATTTTTTGTACATTATATTAACTGCAGGTGCCAGCATAGAGCTTGTCCTTGTTAGGTCATACTGAGCTTGGTGCAGGCACTAAGCTCTTGGCAAAGCCACACCCAAGTTCATTTCAAGGCTCCCCAGAATGTCAGCCTGTTTTTGTGAAAAAAAAAAAAACGTAGGACGTCATCCCCAGAAAACAATAGCTTTGCATTGGGGAGAGGCTGGTTAGCCACGCCAATCACATCTTTATTTATTGGCACAGGGCTTTTGTTCCATTTTAAGGTTGAAAACAAGTAATTAATGAAAGAGGCTAGCAAACATACTGACTGTTATAGAAATTCTTTTATAACTATCTCCTTTGGTGACATCACTATCCGTAGGTAAAGTGTTGTGTAAGCAACAAAGCGGACCTATGTTTAACATGGTCCTCTGCACAGAGGCTAGTTCTTCGTCATGCTTTATATGTGTACACACTCGAGACTTTAATAGCGAATTTGATTAAGAACAAAGTTGTCGAAAAACAAGCAATCGACAGAAGGGATGTAATCACTGTCTAGAATATCACTCACTTGATCGTAAAGATCACTTCCCATGGAAGTGTGTTTCACGAATGCGGTTAAATCCGCTTGGTGATATCAAGCAATCCTCCCAACGGAAGTGGTTTTGAAGCGGTAAAATCCGCTTTTGGTTCCCATGATGAATGTTGGGAATCTGGTGAATATAGCGCGTAGCCATTTACTGTCATTCGCCCAGTTTGGTTGCTTTTCAGCTTCATTGGGAGGCTTATCAGCCTTATTTTGGGTTTCAGAAAACCCGATTGGTGGCTCATTTGCCCGAGTTGATGGCTTAATAGCCTTAGTTGGTGGGTGGTTAGCCCGCACTGGTGGCGTAAAAGCCGTAGCAGAGCCCTCTTGATCAGACACGAGGTCCTTGTCCGAGTGCATCGGCCCAGCAGGTACTTCAGATTCCACGCTCAAATTTGGCGGGAAAGCAGGAAGGCGCTTCCATCGATGACATTCGGTCATTTGTGCACTTTAAGTCCTGATGTACCCCTAATAAGGCTTTCAGAATAGTCGGCAAGGGAACTTGCTATTCATTTGAAGACCTCGGACGTTAAGAAGGGCTCGGAGAATGCGAACGTACGCTCAGGATGCTCGCCATGGCGGCCATGTTCGATCTCGAGTGTGAATGATGTCGTTTAGACTTCTTTATTGCGAAGAGTGAAGAAAATATTCCTGAAAAAGAACAACCATTTACCTGGCAAACAAAATGACTAGCGAAGAGTCGAGTTGGGCCGTAATACGGCCTAAAAGTATGAAAAAACCTGTCAAATACATACTTACCTTCGTGCGAGTGTTCGCAGCACAAAGAGGAAGATGAGTCAGCATTTGGCCAGCGGTCTATTATATGACCGCCGGGAGTTATGGCATTACGTCACATGTGACATTTTCATACCCAGGGGGGTATAGTTATATTTTCTTTTATTCTAGGTGCGTTAAAGAGTGGTTCGTAGCACAATAAGTGGGATTCTACCTGTTGTTGTCTCATATATTTCGAACGGAGTTTGTGTAATATAATTCAAACGGAAGTACGATACTTTCCACTCAGAACTATCCAGGGTCGCTGGCATGTTCACGTGACTAATTAATCGACGGCACTCGAACAAGAGCAAAAACGTTTTCTGCACAGATACCATTGGTCTTACTCCGAGAAAATCATCCGTGATAAACACTGCCAGACGCTGACTTGTACTTAAGAAATTAAGCATGAATCTCACCTCGTAAGCCATGTTTCTTGATTTGATGACAGCTAGATGACCTTGTGTCGTTTTGACTGTTTTCACAGTTGGGGTTCGTGATAAACAGTTAAAGAATCTCTGTCGCACTACGCTATCGTAGTTTTATCTTCCAAAGAATTAATTAGCTAAGACGCTACAGTAGCGTAGTCCATAAGGGACCCATCCTTGGTGTAAAAACCTGTGAAACTCACCAGTGACGTAAAACAAAGAAGGAAGAAGACAACAAAGAACCTCGAAACAATGGAGAACAGAAAAACAATAGCTAACAAACAAAGAAAAAAGTCACAGGTTTTTTCACCGAGGTAAACCCCCATAAGGACTAATCTGCACTCTCCCCTCCCCCGCTCACCCATGCTGTGAAGGATCTAACTATTTGCTAGGAAAGAAACTACGGAAGCTTTTCGTGATATATCTACGCAAATTGATCAAATTCTCCTAGAACTAAATAAAAAGGATATTGATCTTGTTGTCGACAGGCTCTTCCAGCACGAGTTCGTTAGTTGGCAGTCCTTCCCAAGTTGTTCCAGAAGTTGCGAATGGTGTCAATTTGTCTGAAACAGGAAATTAAATAAACGAATAATTAAATAATGATGATAAACTTTAATAGCCTGGGAAAAAAAATCCCATGCTAATTTGGGGACACAAGGTAAATAGAATAAGAAGGAATCAAATTAGAAAATATTTAAGACTTTGTAAAATGTCGAATCATTATGTAAAATCTTATAAAAGGAAAGCAACAGTTAATCAGAGACAATACCCAGAACGATACGATTCGTGCATTTTGGCGCGCCGCCATTTTGGAATTCTGACGTCACATGGCTACCCTCTTGTTGCTACAAAAGCGCTCAGCCTTCTGGTGACGGGGAAAGCATCACAAATTACAACGGTAAAAAGTCTCAAAATCAAAAATGGCAGATATTTGCATCCAATAACTACGAGCAATAAAAACCTAACAATTGAATACAGATCGCTTACCCTTGCCGTCCTCGTGGCCGGCCATTTTCTCTCTCAGCAGTCTCTTAGTGCTCTTTGGTTTGGGTTCAACCTCTATAAAACCAAAACAGTTTTTAACTAGATAATTACATTGTTTGTGGCTAGTCTGACGCAGCGCTTGTCGTTTCGTCCCTGCCAAGGGACTCTTCAGAGACCTTTCTGTCTGTTTTTGTTTGGAAAACTATAAGGATTCCCGACAGCACAAATATTCACGAGATAATTGATAATAAAAGTTGACAGTTACTTGTGATAATTCAGATAATTGCATTGTTCGTGGCTAGTCTGAAACAGTGCTTGTCATTTCGTGCCGACCAAGGGACTCTTCAGAGACCTTTTTAACTAAACGATTAATTGTAATCAAATTATAAATCCCTCCATATCCACAATCGCGGCGTGTTTAGTCTTTGAAGTTCTGTGACATTTCTCGGTCAAAGCGTAAGTGACATTTCAAAAATAGTAAATATTTGCATTTTTTGTGAGAAGACTCCCTTCTATAAAGAAAAACTTTCAAAGTAGAAAGAGAGCAAGGGAACGTAGAATAGAAGACAGACAAACGAAACTATCCTTATTTAACTGTTTTGCAATCTACGCAGAGCCTCGTAAAGGTAAACGACGGTAGAAGAAACACTGAATAGTTCAACAGGTCAAGGGTGTAGCCAGGGGGAGGCCCTGGGGTGCCCGTGACCCCGAGACTTTTTTTAAGTAAACGAGAAAAACACATGTCGACATGACAATCTAATGAATACCCTGGGTGTGCCCCCCCCCCCCCACCCCCTTTGAAAAATCCTGGCTACGCCGATGCAGGTAGTTGAACTAAATAACTTACTTCCCACTTCAACATCATCCAATGAGAGAACAGCGTCGAACTGAAGTAGCATAGTCTCACATGTCTGCGCGAGTTTCTGGATAAACACACCTGCGAACTGGGCTTCGAGTTTCTGAAAAGCACAATGGCAAACATCGTCACCATATCGCCATACTGTCGATTCATGTCCCAATTGTCTACGCGTTCTCTTGTTGTTAGCTGTTGATGCAAGTTGATTTGTCTCGATGGAGAATAGAATGAGGCGTCGACGATCTTTGCTAACGTCGTTGTTTACATTTTTCCTCATTAGCACACGAGTTTGAGTAGAGAAGGGATCAAACGATATAGAATCTGACCACAGATGTTTACAGTTCTGTGCGTGTGTAATATGGAAGGAAATACTGCCTTTTCAAACACTGAAAAAATTACTAAGAATTAACAAATAGGTGGAGGAACAGTAGTTAGGCAAAATTTCAAATTAAATAATTATATTAATAGTAGCTGGTAATAAGGATAGTAGCTGGCTAGTATCTAATAGATCGGGCTCAAATTTATAGCGAAAGCTAATCGTGCCATCGGTTTGCAATATTCAAAATTGATTTCATATTTCGGTTGGGAGCTTTTTAAATGAGGCAAATATTGCAAAACAAGATTTCCCTACACACAGCCCAATCTTACATCAGTAGGCAATTGTTACCAGCTGATCGCTAGTCTCCTTCGCAGCCGTTATTAAGGTCTGTGAAGGAGACTAGCTGATCGCGTGCTCGTTCGACAAACAGTCAGTTAATGAATTGTAGAATATTAGAATAAGGCCAAAGACCCACCGCTAGAGCTTCAGCGTGCTGTTTAGCTCCATCCAGTGCTTCTTGTCTTCTCCTCTCCTCACTGCTACACAGTGTCTCCATCTCCGTTCGGTTGTGAGGATGGCCCAAAGATGGCCGCAGCTGAGATTGGTGTTGACTCTGGGTAAAAGATAATTGCAAACGAAGAAGGCTTTTTAGCCGACAGAATAGACCCTTCTCCAAAATGGCGGCCGAAACTTCAAATAAGTTAAAATTATAAACGTATACCAGCACTAGAACGAACAGTTGGTTTTTAATTAGTAACCCTGCAAAGTTTCACCATTTCAGGTGTAATATCAGCTGAGAAAATGTAAGTTGAACATTGAAAAATTTACAGACGTTTGTATGACTGGGGGTATGCATTATATCATACAAACGTCTGTAAATTTTTCAATTTTCAATTTTCGCCGATTCGCTCCGACGAAGGGCTAACGCTCGAAACGTCAGCTCTTGAATCTCTTTACGGTGGCCAATTCACATTTTAGTTGATAAAACCAAATTATATTGTAAGTTATACTTCCCTCCGACGCAGCACCACAGTTTCTTTAGAAACTTACCCACTCTATTCATTTTGGAGAAGGGTCTATTAATGCCCGAAAAAAAATGAAAAATGCCTGTTAAAAGAAGAAAATCAGCACTGTGACGACAGTTTGGATGTGTGTAAATTAGTATAGGTTTTTACGATGTTATTTTCTCGTTTCCTCTGTAGTATTAGTTTCGATTGAGAAGAGATGTCAAACACAGTGCTTCATTTCCAAACACCTCGAAGTTCGTCAAAAACAATCCGCCATGCGTCGTATTCTCACATTTCCTCTCGGTGCCTGGAAAAGTGATGAAACACTTTCTTTCGTGTTTGATGTATTACTTAAAACACAGTCTTTTGGTGTACTCCTTACGTTTACTAACAGACATACCAAAGTACTGAAAACCGATATCGGTATTGAATTGTGGTAGTCTAAAAAAGCAGCCAAAATTTACTGGCAACAATTAAGCATGCTGTAGGTGCGTCCATTAAATTCAGATAGATGCTTCTTGTTACTATACGTCAATAAATTGACCTCGCTCTCAATGTGTGGCTTCATAGCTCAGTTAGTAGAGCATCGCACCGGTATTTCGCGGAGGTCACGGGTTCAGTCTTCTCTCCAATTGCTTAAACTGGAAATTCACTGCGATGGTCATTCTTCACTTTCATACCTTTCTTCGTTCTAATTCTTGAACCATAACATTGTAGTCGTTCTCTAGCGCTTCTCTTTCTTTCTCCAACTCGCTTAGCTGATCAGCGACTACGATCTGTACTACCAGAGGTGGAAGATGAACTAGAATCACTGAGAACTTCTGCATCTGGGAGCGAAGTTCTGTAAAAAGAGAACGAAACAATTTTTAATAGCGGAATCGGAGGCAAAGGTCAATCACGCATGAGAGCACGTTGTTTTCTTAGATGCGGTCTTTCGCCGCGGTAAGCTCTCTACGTCGGACACCTTAGGGATCGGCACCAACTGTCTCTCTTAGAGGGGTGCCCGGCTCGCACGACGTTTAACGACAGTAAAATGACCGGAAAATGGCTCGCACGGACGAATACCAGTTGCCCGTTAAAGGACAGTTGAACGCAGCTCACTTCGGCGGGTAAACAATAGTCCCCTCTCCGTTCCTGGCTTTCGTATTATGGAATATTTAAGCAATAGACCACAAGTTTCTATGGTTTATAAGCTGATAAACCACGCGGGATGTTGGCAGAACACGAGAAGAATTTGTAAATCACGAGCCGCAGGCGAGTGATTTACGAATTCTTCGAGTGTTCTTCCAACATCCCAAGTGGTTTATCAGCTTATAAACCATAGAAACTTGTGGTCTATTGCTTTTATATAATAATTCAGAAGACGCGCGATTTTTCCATGAGTTTACTGGCACAATGAACCATAGCTGATTGACCAATCAGAGCGCGCGCATTGATTTGGTTATTATATAATACTAAATAAAGAATACGCAAATTATAAGTGCTCGAAGGTCAAAGGATACACAGTGAAAGGCGTCTTTCAACGCTGTCTCACCTTGAATGCACGAATTGTGATATTCCTCAGACTGGGTCTTATAAGACGTCAGCCGCTGAACCAAAGCTTCTGCGCACAAGTCAAAATTCTCATGGATGGCCTGGGGCCGAGTTGGAGTCCGCTGACCTTTCTGGCGATAGTACATCTGTTGACCAAACACAGCGATGAATTACTAAGAGAGGGGAGCGGAACATTTTAAATGCAGTAAATTAAATAAATATTTATACTTCAGAAGTGGCCAACAAGCCCTCCAAGCCTTCCCTCAAGATATTTCTGATGCGAGCCATGAAGTGTCTGAAAGCAATAAAGCCGAATGTTACAGTCAAAGTGGCAAGAGTAATTCAGATAATTGTCAACTTGAAGTAAACTTTCCCCTCGCTTTCTGGGGGACGATTACTTTTCAGAGTTGCACGTTGATCGAGCTGGAAGTCGCCCTAATAGAAAACGCGAAAAGTCTAAAATAAAGTAAACAAGTACACAGAATGCAAACTAGAAGCAAAGGCTTAGAAGAAACTGAAACAACAAAAGGGAGTCACTATTTTTGCAATCAAATATTTTGAACCTCGTACCTTCCTTCTTCCATCTTTTCACCGAACACCAGGTATTTCTTGTCATATCTGGGCCCAAGCGGATCTCGCCTGGATGCACTCAGTTTACGACTTCTAGAGAGACACAAAAATCAGGTTTAAAATATTTTAAAAATTTAAACAATGCAGTTGAGGCGGGGCTAAGAGGGGAGTTTCGATTTATCGATATTCAGTTCTACATTTATATAGTTGTCGACTAACTCAGAGCGAGTCTCCATACTAGAGGGCAGTGCGTGATCAATCTCAAAATGGAAAAAAGAGAGAAATTGAAAAAAGGTCGTAAGAAAGTTGAAAAATGTAACAAAGTACTACTTTCTCACCCAGCACTCTTCTGTCTTCCAGTCTGCTTGTCTAGATCTGACAGCTTGTGGCTCAGCAGCTTAAAAAAGTCAGTGATCGATTAGCCAATCAATCAATCAATCAATCACTATGAATCAATCAATGTCAGTCAGTCATCGTTTAACTCAGAGAAAGATTATTTTCTAACAGGGCAACACGCAAGTCTATGGTTTATCGCAGTAAATCAGAGTGACTGCATGTGAATTACTCAAAGGAAACAGCGCGTTTTGTTTCCCCGAGAAGGGAACATTCAGGGTCGACAAAAACAATAAATAAAAGCTGAGCATTTGTCGGAACTTTGAGTTACTTCCCGTTCATAGCACGATTTTGAGCCGCTATCGTCCAAGGGAGTTAGTTAGTTTTGTTTTCACTAGGGAGCTATACAGTTTTGACGCGCGTCACGTGATTTGTTCTCGTCCAATAGAAAACTGCATTTCAATTGATGGGTACTGTATAACAATATAGTATGATCAGGTACACCATATAAATATGTGATCTGCCTAACGTTCGCCTCTGTCTTTTAATACCTCGCCTGGGACTGTCTTGGGTCTCCCATCAGTCTCTGCGGCCTTGGCGGCCCTCGAAAGAGACGCTAAAAATGAACATCAAAAAACAGATGAGATTAACGCAACAAGTGTGTGATGATTGATCCCGAAATTAGTACACCGCGCAACATTTTGTGTTTTCCAAAAATCCATTTTGACCACTGGCTTAGCAATCCAAGCAATAGACCTTTCTGACGCATTTGTTATTCTTTTGTGTTCATGCTAATCTGTCCGCCCAACCTCATTTCTGAGTTCAAGTTCTTCTATTCTTTGTTCATGCAGACGAGGCTGGGCAGGCAGATTAGCATGAACACAAAAGCATAGCAAATGCGTGAGAAAGGTCTATATGATTTGTAAAAAGAGAACTTCCTAGTGAGCAATTGAAATGATTTGCATGAACTTATCGAAGTCAGGTGGAAACTCAGCTTTCAAGACTGCTTTATGGGTGTACCCGAGGATTCAAAACTGTGTGAAATAGAAACATGGCGCTTTTCGGAAGTATAATTAACAATTATTCCACGAGCGGGCGTTGGATATGCGTTGGATATAACTATCTCATATCCAGCAAAGCGCGAGTGGGATAATTGCTTTATTAAAAACTCACAAATAATTGCAATATTTAAGCTTCCCGGCTCCTCTCGTTGGCTCGTACGCTCACCATATTTGTAAAACATGGTATCTTAGCTCATATACCATGGCGGCCAAGCCAATGAAAGCTCTTGAATAGCATTATCCAATGATCTAGTTTTTAATAATCACAAATGCAAAATGTCTGCGCTACTCACGAGTACTCTTGGGTTTCACTCCTTCTCCGCTTTGCGGTTCAGTGGACTCTGTTGTCTCGTTGTTTTCAATTAAAACTTTCTGTGAGATCTTTCTTTTGCTTTTCTTTGATCTGCGATGGATAAACGCGCATAGAGACGAAGTTATAAAATATGTAACAAGTTATGATTCAGGTATATTTGAAAAAAATATATTACAGATAAACAGCGTTAATGAAATTACTGAAACTTCGCAGAGGTATCTATTTGTAAAAGCTGTTTCAAGGATCCCAGTTTACTTTGGAAACGCTAAAGCAATTTACATCAATCTGCATCTCTTAGTTTTATTTAAAGGAACACAGTCAGCTTTGGGACCGCGCTCACCTGGACACTAGTTTTCTCACTTTGAAAAAAGTTTACCTCCATCTAAAATCAAAGGTACGCGTCGAGTACATCTAGAGATCCGCTTCAATCTTCCCAGCGTTTCACTCGATTTCCAATCATTTACTGAAAACCTGTTTTTGAGTGTGCTTTTTATCATCCTACGATATTACTTTATAGTATCTGGTTACAACAGTATGGATCGCGATAAAGTGCGATATGCAAATTAGCTATGAAATGGTATCTAATGCGCATGTGCACCAGCTGACTGTGTCCCTTCAATAAAAGGAATGGGCGATGATGTACCTGAGCAGACAAACTTCAGAGTATGCAATAGTACGTCCGCCATCCTGGGGCTCTGATTGATACACACACTATCAAAGTAACCTAAAAGTACCTTTTTAACACAGGGGTGCGAGTTTTACTTTTCTCCAGCGTATGAACCTTAGCATAGAGAATATTAAAGCAAGTTCAGTTTAACTGCAGACCATTCACAATAACTTGGAGCTCGTCAAGCAGCAAGAGAATGCCGTAAAAACTTTCGCGTAATAACGATAAAGCTGCAAACAACATAAACATAACATGCCTGAACCGACCGATATAGATTACTTCTCAAAAATGAATACCACCAGCCGAATAGCAAGATGCAAAACACACAAAAAATGGAGTTCTGAAAGAAACCGAGAGCAAACATACTTTGGAGACGTTTTCCCTTCAGTCTGCGACGGTGAGAAAGGACTTTCTACAAAGTGACGAAAAGTCTCCGGAGAAGGAAAGTTGTACACCCGACGCCAAGATAAGATCGTGTCTTTCACATCCGGAGTCTGAACAGGGGATTTTAGTTCATCATCGCTGGAATCCGAATACAGATCTTCAAGTTCCTCTTCAATGATAGTACTAAGATAGGAAGAATAGAGCCAAAGAATAGACAGAGAAGAATGAGAGCGAAGGAACTAAAACAAGAAGAATCACAAATAACACAAAGATAGAACAGACACGTGCACAGGGCGAGTGACCATGCTATGAAGTACAGACCCGAAGGTTTGTAAGTGGTGGTGTTGGAATAATTGGCCGGTTCACTCAATCTTTCACTGACACGCAACAGGAAAAAACAGAGATTATCTAGAAGAAAGAGAAACGTAATAGGAATAACATTGATTTATATCGTCTTCCATGAACAAACGCATAACACAAAGAAATCAAGCACCCGAATACTGGACGAACATCAGAAAGGAGAGCAAGGGGTAAAGTAAGATTTTTCGGCTTGTAGTGGATTAAATGAACAACAGAAAATGTTTTAAGAAGAAAAGGTTTGTAAACACGTTTAAAAACGCCTGCTCTTCAAAAGTGTCACATAGGTACAGACATGGTGATAAATTGTACACAGTGCTCACGCCTCACCCGTCAAGAACCAAGAAATGTAACCTGAGATTCTTTTTAGTGTTTCTTAACTGATGCAACACCTTTCCAAGGGGCTTATTCACCGTGGATGAAGTCATCTTTTTGTTGTGTATAAAACTGCCTTGAAATTTAAATTAGTAGTGTACCGAGGTTCAAAAGCAACAGAGGTAACGATAAGCCGAAAAGAAACAAGGATGGCTTGTAATGAGGAAGATTCACAAGGATTGTAAACTTGCTATCAGTTATGAAATTGACACGTATGTCCAGGATCGAACGCAAGTATTGGTAAGTTAATACTTCATAATTGACTGGGTTATTTCCCATTTTCCTATTACTTCACATTTGATAGCATTCCGTGTGTTTTCGTGAACTTTTATCAGCGAGGACACTTTGTGATGCTTGTCATAAAGAGCTTGCATCTCATTAATGGTCAACCCGAAACATAATTATCTGAAAAGTTAAATAATGAATCTTCAGACGCTTTGCAAACTAACTTTAGGGCTCCCTTTAATCCTTTGTCGTCTTTTCTCTCTTCTTCCTTTTTCTCGTCCCTTTTCCTGAGTCCAGCCTGCAGAACCGCGAGACTGGGCGTGGCCGGGTTAAGAAGACAATTTAAGTACAAACACCTTTCGTGAAATGTTTGCAGGATTGGAATGAGGCTGCTTTGCACCTCACGAGCTGTTACTTGCTGAAGAAAAAAGGAAAAACACAGTTTATAAGTCTAACATTGTTGTGAATAGGCCATTTTCGAGTTCCCTTGTCCCTCTGTTTCAAAACGTGCGAAACTATTCATATGAAAATGAGTTTGCTTTGCCTGAAAATGATTACACAGGTAAAACACATTTTCATATGAATGATTTCGCACTTTGACTCGTTTTGACACTGACGCAAAAGAGAACTCGGAAATTGCATTTTAAACAAGTGCCCATCGGAATATTACAATCATCTAAATGAGTTAGTATGTCAAGGTTTTAAGTCAATGCCTGATGTAAATAAAGTTATCTGATGTATATAAAAACATAGTGCTAGTTTACTCAAGTAGAAAACAATGCCAATTTCATCAGCTAGAGAATGTTGTCGTGATGTTCTATAACATTCAGTAAAATAATTGGTTTACCTCGGTGTAAGAACCTGTGACTCTTTTCTTTGTTTTTGAGCAATTGTTTCTGTGTTCTGTATTGTTCCGAGGTTCTTTGTTGTCTTGTTCGTTCTTTGTTTTACGTCAGTGGTCACTCGTGAGTTTCACAGGTTCTTACACCGAGGATGAGCCAAAATAATATGCCAATCAGTGGTGACAATATGTATTTTTTCGACATTGAGACTGAAAGCAGATTATCCTCTGTTTGTTATATTTCTGTCACTGAGCGTGCACCTTACCTCTTTGTCAAGATTGGGTTTTTCAACCGCATCAATGTGGCGCTCGAAGGTGGACAGAAAAATGGCGAGTTTTTTAGCTTGAGAATTGCTGAATGCGACCTACATTTAAGAAACCCAAAAAACTATGCATTAAAACACCACACATATAAGCATACCAGCTAGTATATGTTACAAGTCAATTGGCTTTCAGATTAAGGGTGCGTTCCTTTGGGGTGATCTAGATCCCGAGATCTCTCAGATCATGGTGCATCAAAGGCGCCAGCGAATCCACTCTGAGCAAGGATTCGCCAGTTCCTTTGATGCACCATGATCTCGGATCACTGATCCTGATCCGGATCACCCCAGAAGGCACCCTAAATCTTGCCAACATAGATTAATCTGCTTCAACCTGATGATAACACCTTTACAATAACATAAAATTACCTGAATTCCTTACAAGCACGTCCAATAAATTCTTATCTTCAGGTTGAAACAGATTAATCAGTCTTGGTTGGAGACAGATTTAACCTGGAAACCAATCAATGCTACAACATATACGCTTGTAACTTATTCAAATCTTATATTCTGTTACGTTCATACGTGCATCTTACTTCGCTTTTAACTTTCACTTGCGTGTTTGTCAGCCATCTTGTCACTTTTTCCATGAATGTTAAGTCAAACAAATGATTTTTAAACCTACAGGGCAAAGAAAATACAAAATTGATTAACATGATACACCCCGACCAGTGTATAATAATTTGAATTGTCGGAAATTACACAACATTTAAAGAACCTGTCATGGATATCTTGAGGTTAATGGACATAATTCTAAGATGTTTCAACAAAAGAAAGCAACGCTAAGGGGTGATTTTCCGTAGCTAGATTGATGCGCCCATGGTAGAGGGAACGTGTTAAGGGAGGATGGGAACTCATGAGTGACTAGGAAAGCTTATAGTAAACTTTTTGTGGCACCTATCTTCCAACTTTCCAGCATAGTCAGTCGCTGCCTCTAGTCTCTTGGACTCCATTCCCTCCAGTTCAGCCATAAAGGAACCCTCAGAAGAGTCGATCTTGCTCGCCATACGTTCCTATAATACGAATTAGAGCAGATGAAGTAAATATTTCGCCAGGCGGTCATGAAGAAGACTTGAAGGAAAAATAGAACATAGAAAAATGAAAGCCTCACCAGTTTCTTTCTGTAATCATCAACTTCATCGGTCGAAAAGTTGCCACCATCAGAAAACACCCTGAGGATAGTTAAAAAACGGCTCGAATTAAGTTCGAACTCTGTGTAAAGATGGGGAGGGGACAACCGCGGTGTTCACGTTGTTTTTGCTTGTCACTGATGTCACGCGGTGTCGAAAACATCGCGTAATAAAAATAACAAAAATTAGCGTAAGAGCTGGAGGGAGACGGGAGCTTAGAATTGTGTGGGTCGCGTTGCATTGTAGGCTAATCAAAGTATCTTACTACTGTTTCGATATTGGTGTTCTTCAGATTTAAGTCCAGGAGTTAATAACGCTTTTATAGCTGGTAACATAAGTATGGGTAATCAAATAGTGACGAGTGAGATTAGGAAATAATTTCACGCGCGAGTATATGATTTGATTACCTTTCAATATCATAGGTGACAAATTACGCTCACAATCATGGGTTTTTTACTTGTTTATTGTATCGAGAAATTTCGCGCCAAACGTTGCCATAGCAATTTTAACGCTGACATTTCGCGCCAAAATGAAGGAGTAATTTGTCGCCCATGATAGTAACTCGAAAATAAAACATTAATGTGCATTTCACTGAATGTTTGTCGTCCTGTGTTGGCCTCTAACACATTGCAGCCATTCCAATCCAGAGTCTCGATTTACACTGCTTTGTTTTCAACTCTGGCAGTTCCTGGGGACTGAGCTTAACTGCTTTAATGTGAAATTACTTTATCGCCCCCGTTTTACCGTTGCAGCAGCGCACAATCTAAACAGGAACCGGACTCTTACTTGAATGTCTTCCTAAATCTTGCATTGGAGTTCCGTAGAGTGCTCAGCATATCATCCAAATCATGACGAAACTTTCTCAGGGAAGTTCTAATAACATCCATGTACTGCGGACACAAAATAAACAGAGCGATCGACTTACTTACGGCAGAAATAAATTTGCATCCAAAATTCAGAACCCATAGCAAAACTATACGTGCCGCGCAAACGCCAGCTGACACAGTTGAATTGAAAAACACGCACTTGTTGAAACAAAGAATTCTTACTTGTTCAACGCGCCCGGCAACTTGATCTTGGATCACTAAGAGTCTAAAAAGCACAACAGCAACTTACTCTAGACCCAATGTAAATTTGAAATATTTCTACAGTTTTTGCTATGCACAAGGCTGAAGCGTATCAAACATGTTAACTGTTACCAGTTTAGCATTCATGATACAACAAATGGTCACTATTTTAAATGGGTCAGTTGAAAAGTACTGGATCCAAGACAATTTGGTTGAATGTAAAGACGTGATTCTATCCCTCTTTCACATCTTCGCGTCTTCCTATCCCACAATGCCAGTATACTTGCCAAATTTCTGTCAGCAACTAACGGTACCTTTTTTAGGTCGGAATTTTTTATTTTTTTTGATTGGTATGTTCCTACTACAGTAACATGACGTTTTGTGATGGTGACAGGCTGACGAAGTAACTTCGCATCATTGACACTATTTTGATTGGATCAGCGGAATGTGAAGCTGCTCGGGAATTTCAACAAGGACTTGGTCAAACAAAACGCAGCCTGCGTTGCAGACGAACTCAATCCTTGCCCACATTAACTTCATAACAGTAACACAGGGAAAGGCTTCAATGTTACGTACTCATGAGTTTTGGTAGCTGAAGTGAATGTCGCCTCAAGTTCTTGAACAGAGTGTTTGAAAATGTCCGTCTGAAAAAAAAAAGACATTCATTGTTAGGAACGCTTACTCTTTACTACGTTGGTTTATTTTTATGTTTACATTTCATTTCAGCAGCAAGTGGCACGCTGTCTTTCATGCTTAACACTGTAGTTCATTGTTGAAATGACCTTTTCTTTCTTTTCCAGCTATATTAATGGTCACTGACACACTGATACCCATCTCCATTGTAATGTAATGTACAGTCCGACCTCTATTAAGCGGCCACCCTCGGGACTTTGAAAAGTGGCCGCTTAATAGAGGTTGGCCACTTAATAGAGGTACAATATAAATTGGATAGGAATGGCAGTAAACATGGTTTTATTGACTCTATATAGCAAAATGCTTTTTAAAAGTGAACTTATATGAAGATATATCCAAAATTCATTATAACAAAACATCAAGTGCATTTCTAGTCCATGCATACTTTTAGCTCTAACACAGTACAGTTTTCTTCGGGTTGATAATGTACAAAAAAAATATGCGAAATGTTCCCAAGCTTATGGCTCTATGGCTAACAAAATTTCTCAAGAGGGTAACAAACAAAGGAAGAGCTGTTGTGAAAGGCAAGCGCGTAAACAGAGGGGCCGGCTATGGTTTAGAAATTCCATGCGAGTGCTATTTCACATGAGACGAGTTCGCTATTCGATGGTTAGAATCGAAACTTGAGGAGCAAGGATTTTTGTAGATTTCCCGTACAGTAATAATTCTATTGTTATCTTTGTATAGCGCCGGCCGCGCCGGATGTGAAAAGTTTGCACATGTAAGCGGCTTGTGAGTTGTTATGAGTGGAGATTAAATTGCAGTTTTTGTTTTCTTGTTGTTTTCAGTTATCACCTTATATCATCTGTCACCATTTCGCTTCCAAAGATAATTTGCTGGTCGCTTAATGGAGGTTAAAAACCATATAAATTATACACTAGCGACAGTAAAAAGGTGGCCGCGGTCGCTTAATAGAGGTGGCCGTTGAATAGAGGTATCAAATACAGCAGTTTACTGACAAATAAATCGGGACTTTGAAAAGTGGCCGCCTAATGGAGGGTGGCCGCTTAATAGGTGGCCGCTTAATAGAGGTCGGACTGTACTTGATTGATCACTCCCACATGGGGCTTTTCAGGGCCAATTTACATATCTAATCAGGGCGAGGTCGGACGTCAGCATGTAAAGGCGCACGTGGCAGCCGCTAACAGTCCACTCATGATCTCACCCGAACACACCACAACACCGGGAACTCCAATGCCTACTACGTGGGTTCTTTAACGGCCCCTAACGTCCCCTTATCGGAGAAGACTAGAACATGTAACCATTTGCAGATCCATTACTTATACCTGGAGCCAAATGCTCACAGGAATATACTGGAAATGCATCACACTGATTCACAGCTCACAATTCTCACCTCCTTGTCATGCTCTTCCACCATCTGTTGGAACCTGGCCTTGAACTCATTCAGTGACGTAGTAACACCCCTACAGTGACGCTCGACTCTCTCGCGATGCATGACTAATTCCGCTGTAGGACCGGAAATAATCTTCGTTAGATTTTTTGGAGTTCAGGGATGCTTACTGTTTACACGAAAAAAAAATTAATTCCAGTTAAAAAGATTTTGCGAGGTTCGCCGCACTGAGTTTAGAACGGTTTGCAAATTATGGGCCACTGGCTGGGTACTCATCTTTTCGTGTTCCTTTAACTCTTCTCGGTGAATTTGGGTAAGTTTTGAACATGTTCGTTCTGATCAGGATGTTTATGTATTTAAATGATAAACACGCGCGCAAAATGTGGCCGGGGGAGGGAGAGAAAAAACGCGAAAACCCTCTCCCTTTTAACACTCCTTCCTACTCCCCTTATGAGGCCTGCCACGCACGCTACAGAGGTTGAGAATTTTTGAATTTGAAGGGTTACTAAACAGAACAGTGCGCCCATGTAGAGCTCACAGTGTTCCTACCTGCTCTCACATTATGTACATCCTGCTCTGCTCTCGCAGCTCGCGGCTCGTGAAGGTGAAGCCGTAAATCCAACTCACTGTTTAATTCC
>OX393563.1:7801080-7871080 GCA_947652115.1 Blastomussa wellsi
TTTAGTTTCGATTGAGAAGATAGATCAAACACTCGAGACAGTGTTTCATCGGCTATCCAAACACCTCGAAGTTCATTAAAAATACTCCGCTGCGCGTCGTATTTTCAACTCTCTTCTCGGTGTTTGGATATCCCGATGAAACACTGTCGCTCGTGTTTGATCTATTACTTCATATCAAGAAATTCGATAGAAAGTAGGAACAAACGTTTTTGTTTACCTTTTCAGCTCATTACTTCAAAAGTATCAATAAGAATTTTAATTTTTACATAAAAGAGAACTTGCTAGTTGGTTCGCCAATTTGCTAGTAGGAAAAATTGTAACTAGCAAGACTTTGGCATTTTGCTAGTAGGCTAAAAAGTTAAGTTCGAGCCCTGTTATCACTAGAAACTTATTTACGCACGCCCTTCCACGTTGTCCCGTTCAACTTTGAACACTTGATTTCAGGCTGAGAGAACATTAAAGTAACTTGTAAATTCCTGATGACATAACAAGTAAATAACAAACACGTGCAGATTGATTACTTGACATTTTTATGTCGAATTCTCTTTGCTTACCAATTGCAATGGAAAATAAGTTAGCTCAAAGAGACAAAGATCTCGAAGTGGTCACAAGTCAATAAGATTGCACAAGACGTGAATGTGTTTTGTTTAGCTAAAGGACCTACATTACCCTTTAAATTAATGAAACCTAAAAGTAATAGTTTGCTCAGGAAGAAAAACACCAGAGGAGTGATACTAAACCAAAAAGGAACAAAGATGGCTGAGGATGGAGAAGATTGAAACGGACTGGAAATGACGATTTTGAAAAGTTTAGCCTAAATTTTTCAAAGGGCACGAACAACGATGTACCAGCAAGTTGTGAACACATGATCCTAAATTAAATCGAGTTACAACAACACTGCCAGTTCGTTGTTTTGTTATACCTTGTGTATCGGTAAGGAAGGTCATACACGTCTTCATACTCTTGACACTCTCTGGACTCTCAGGCAGGCCATGTTCCCCAGGCTCCACCAGAATGTAGAACGTCGTACCGTTCGAAGTTGTCAGTACATCGTCAATGGACTGGGCAGGAGGAGATTTCTAAACAACATCACAAGTAAGGTAAGCACTACAAGTCACGTGAACACTACAAGTCACGTAAACACTACAAGTCACGTAAACACTACAAGTCACGTAAACACTACAAGCCAGTAGACACTACAAGTCACGTAAACACTACAAGTCACGTTAACACTACAAGTAACGTAAACACAAGTCACGTGAACACAAGTCACGTAAACACTACAAATCACGTAAACACTACAAGTCACGTGAACACTACAAGTCACGAAAACACTACAAGCCACGAAAACACTACAAGTCACGTAAACTCTACAAGTCACGTGAACACTGCAAGTCACGTGAACACAAGTCACGTGAACACTAGAAAAGAAGAGTCTCTAGAAGCCACGCGACTTGTACATATTTCCCCTGCCATTTTTAGATGCTTTGCGAAGTATTGGATTGGTCATGAAAAAAACTTTTCGGTTAAGTAAGTCATTCAGACAGTCAGTAATTAAATGGTTAAATCTTTACTTAGAGAGGATGGCTCACAATAGCAATGATAGTGAACTTGAGGCTTTCTATTAAAAATTCCAAAGCGGAATTATTGCAAAAACCAATATGGAAACTTTGCTGTTGCCTCAAAAACGAGAAATTATACCCATACCAGAAACTGCTGCCACAAAATTGAGACACTCTGTATAATAGGTCGTTCCAGTATCCATCAGCAACAATCATAATAATTAGCATGGAAGCAGCCTGGGGCAGCCGACTGGACTGAAAAGTACAGAACTTGCCAATCCCCCCTATGAGATGTGCCTCCCATCGTAATCAAGACAAAATGATGGGACAAAACATTCCCCTTCATTTTCTCTCGTGGCAGTTGTATTTACCAAGAAATGTCCAAGGCTTGGCAACACTGAATATAATCACCATGATTCCTTCAAAGCGTCTAAGTCATGGAAGAAACTAATACCCTGGGACTAGACTCTTTAGGGGGGGGGGGGGGGGAATGCGGCAAAAACACTGGCGACCAACACAACTGATGACATCACTTAGCGTCTTGGCAACCTTGATTGACAGCACTTATAAGCCAGCGGGTAATGAGTTTTCGATTTCATCACCTTGGTAAATTCTTACTTCTTTTTTCTTTGTCTTGCCCTGCTCTTGTTTTCCCATCTTTTCTCTTTTCTTTGTTCTGGATTCCACTGAACGCTAAAACCAAAACCAGAGTTAATAAATAGCAAAAAAACATCCGACAGAAAGGAAAGAAACATAAAATGAAGTTTTACAGCAGAATTGCAAATTATAGATAAATTGAAATTTGTAAGGAGGAATGCCGAGATTATTACACAACTTGGAAGGAAATGACTCACTTTGTCAAAATCCAAAGGTTTAGTTGCCTAAAGGTATTGAATGAAGCGAAGTAATTTCTGAACGTATTTGGAAACTTGAGTAGTATAGTGTACTCAGAGGGCACGAATGGATATTATTGTTTAAAACTATTGTCTTCTTACAGAGAGAAACTCGTCTGTAAAAGTTTCCGAGCAACGACATTGTTATCAGCAACCTGTCAACCACAAGCCGACGATCTTCAGTAGAGGTGTGCGTCAATACTTGAATGTGGAATTTTCTCACTGGCTAATTAGAGTCGTAAATTTGTCAGGAAATTATAAAATTCTACACAAGACTTTAAATAAATTATTCTCCTACAGCTGGTGTTTAACTACACTTACCGCAGATTGCCTCCGATCCACTTGGAAATACTTGCACACTTCCCCATCATACTTCTTCAGTTCTTCGTTCACTAATTCTGGATAGGACCCTGAAGTCTCCATTTGAAGGCTGTGGAAATCGTTGTACCTGTGATAAAACGTCGTAAAATATTGAAAAGCAAAGCTATGGTGGCGAATTCAAAACATAGTGTTGCAATAATAAAAATAGAAGAATTAAACAAGTCATTTGTTCTTTCCGTTTCCACTTACAGCAGTTTGATCTCATCTAAAGCTGATAGCGCCTTCTGTAAGCTTTCTGTTAACGCCTGAGAGAAAAGCATGACGATTTAGTAACGATAGCAGAAAAAAAGTCAATTAGCTCTACCAGAACTCTGCCAGCTACTTTCTAACAAAAGAAAAATCTCCCTTTCAGTTGAGTATACCTGTTCATTTGAATCCTGCCTCATTTTGTCCATAATTATGTCCAGATTTGCTTCTTTCACCTATTCAACAGCAGAAAAAGAAAGTAGTGAAAACAGCCAATACGGAGTCGAAGCACACTGACTACACAAAAAGGACAGTATCTCTTCAGTGAAACAAAACGATAAACCAGAATTGTAATTCACATAGTTTTGGAATCTGTACTTACCTGGTTTGCACCGTCGTGATCTCGTCGATTTTTCTCCAGTTTTTCCTGACAATGAAGAACCTCTTTGGTAAATAGATATATAGAGAGTATTGTTCTGTCTATCAAACACAAGAGTCAGTGTTTCATCACATTTCGAAACAGCCCGAAGTTCGTTAAAAATACTCCGCTGCGCGTCCTATTTTCAACTCTCTTCTCGGTGTTTGGGAATGTGATGAAACACTGACTCTTGTGTTTGATAAGGTTCTGATTTCCTTTGTTTTAACTTGATGAAATATTAATGAGGTTGAGACATATTACTTGAAACCTCAAAACAGGATTATTTTAATAACGTTATTTTAATAATTGTACCTGTAACTTTCTCTCTTGTCGAGCCAGACCAATTTCGTGTAGGTCCCACAAATGGGCAGCTCCTTGTACGAATTTGAAGAGCGATTTAATCATCATATCGTGAAAACTACACATGTTTTCCAAAGTGCGCTGAAAATAGAAATGTAGCTCTCGTGAGTATAAATTTAAGTAATCCATGCATCGCAAACAAGTTGTCTGACAACGTTTAGAACTTTTTCAAGTATTGACATTTACCTCCATTTTGTCAATCTCGTGTTCAAATTTGGTTTGCTTCTCACCGACGAGCGGCAGAAATGATTCATTCATCACCTGACGATAAATGAAAACAAACCTCATGGAACACAAACTCAACAATCACACTAACGCAAAATTGGGATGACGTCGTTGCAAGAGCAATCCGTATTGGCACATATATCACGTTTGTTTTGAGTTTAGGGCCGATTAGCTTCTCAATGAGTTGAACTGTATTCGTTGTCCCTGCATCGCTTGTTAAAGATAGACACTTATTGCATTTGTTCTTTTAGTAAGGTGAAAGCAGACAAACATGTAAATGGCACTGATACACAGTGCAGCGTTCACAAAAGTGGGGTCGATTTATTAATTTTAGTTTTGTATACATGTATTGGTAGACATATTAAATACAATCATCTGTGAGTTTGTCGCCAAGAATGTAAGTGAACTCAAAGTGGGACACAAGTTGAATGTTGTCCTTCGATTTCGAATTAAAGTGAAGGCATCGACGCAACTTTTCAACGGTTAAAAGGCACGAAAAAGAAGAGAGACACTGTAACGTGAAGAAAAATTATTTTAAACAGTATTAAATACTGAGCAACACCAGATCACCTCCTCGGTTCTGACTGCATCAAGAATGCCTCCTGAACGAAACTGTTCCTGAAAACAAGACACGTACAACACGATATGAGAATTGGTTAACATTTTAATGTTTTGTTGTTCACATTTGTTCGCTGTTTCCATTTGTTCTTTTCTTTGACATTTCTAAACTCAGTGAAAAAGTGAGGATGGATATCCACTAGTCATTTGATTTGATGATATACAGATGTATACTTCCAGGCGAATGACACAGGCAATCGCATTGCACAAAATGTCTCATGAGAGAGGGCTCATAGAGGTACACTTTAGACTACATGCTTGCACTAAATGCCAACGTCCTTTTTTCAAACATATTTTTTCAATTTCACCTTGTATCAACATACTGAGAAACGGAGCAATTTTTAATAGCATCTACCTTGACGCTGTCTACTTCTTCCATACACTGCTCAATAACTCGGTCATACTCGGCCTGCAGGATGTCTTTGTATCGAGCATGGACTTCCTCTAAAAGTAGAAATCGAAGACCAAGTTAAATTCACGTGGAAATTTAGTCATCAAGTTCTTATCTTTTGAAACTAAAATAAACGTCTTTTCTGATACTGAAGTGCTGTATGAATTGTTGTAAACCACGTTTATACATGTAAATATTTGCTTCTGGCACAAGCTGCCATCTGACAGATGGGCATTCCAGTTCATGAATTTTTCATGACCAACAGTGAACTCACCAAGCTGACGACACACGTCTGTCAGAGCAGTGTTCCATTGATAAACAGCTGATTTGGTGGAGTTAGGAGGTCTCATGTTCCTTTGTAAGAAAATCAGACAAAACTCAGTAAAACATCCATTTTAAGTCCTGTGAGTCAGGTGATTCTAATATTTTAATGCAACGTAGATAGCCTGTGCACAGGCTCAGGTGAAAAGGAACTTACAGCAAGTTTAGAGGGGGGTGTGGATGGTAAAGGGGGTAAGGTGGCAGAGCTATCACCTCCTCCCCCTCCCCATGCCAGCCTCCTTCTTAGCCTTTACTCCTGCTCTTTTTCCCGCCTTTTCTTCGCCTCATCCTCGCCAGAGAGGTTATTCACAGAAATCATATTAGTTTACGGTGGGATAACTCACTGCTGGACTGACGTTGATAAATATCGTTCCACAAAGTTTTTCACATGTACTCACATGTATGTCAAAAAGGGGATTTGAAGAATTTAAAACATCATGAACTGTTGTTGTTAATAGAAATACAGCTTACTGTACTCATCCTCCAGAATACCTAACTGTATTTTTATGGCAAAGAAAGTAAATACTGATGTGTGTTATGATTTACTGTGTGTTATGATTTACTGATGTGTGTTATGATGTTAAATTTACCTTGAAAGGAAACATTTGGATGAAAATCATAGCCATAAGGCATGCCAAAGGAAGCTAATGCGAGACAAAAGGCAGAACCAGAGAATTATAATGCTTGCTTTCAAAACAAACCTCAGCGATTCCAAAAGGTCTAATCGCTTCTTGTTCAAGGTATGTTGTTCCGCAGTGAACAACTCCATCTTCCCTCGTAGTTCTGGTGGATTTTTGATGAATGAACTCTTCATGAACTCACTATAATTAATATAAGAAATGCCAGTGTTATGTATGTGAAGTATATATGAAAGAATTCATATTTTAAACTGCAGATGGAGATGAAAATGAAGAATGACCATCGCAGTGAATTTAATTTTACAAGGGAGAGGTTTTGCCTAATCATTAATTTGTTGTGTTATTGGGCACGACACTTAGTTTACAGGACCTTCCTCATCCAGGAATATAAAGGAGGCTGGGAAATTGATAGCGTACAGTATCGCTGAATAGTAAGTTGGTAGCCCTTTGTGTCTCAATCCTCACACCTAGATCCTCGCAGCAGGGTGGTAGGTTTGAGGGGTGGAAGGTTTGTAGGCAGCTGTTGCAGGGTGATGGAGGAGGTAAAAGGTTCATAGCTGGCCATTGCAGATATCAAGTCCGATGAAACCCGTAAAAAAGAGATTGCTGCGTTTC
Organism: Blastomussa wellsi; assembly: GCA_947652115.1. Lineage (NCBI taxonomy): Eukaryota > Metazoa > Cnidaria > Anthozoa > Scleractinia > Plerogyridae > Blastomussa > Blastomussa wellsi. Next base: position 7,807,689 of record OX393563.1, read on the forward strand.
ATAGAGAATATCAACTATGATTGTGAATTTTTCATGTTCCTTCACACAGAGATTAGACTTGCAAGGTCTTACTTGAAATTTTCAATAGCCACATTGCACTTTAGTAGTCTCCAGTCCTCCACTCGTCTTTGCCAGGAGATGTAACACTGCCTCTCACGTTCAACATCAGCTGGAAATTCAAGAAACTCTTTCACTGCCAGGTATTTTTTGTACAAAATGGAATTAGGTTTCTCTTGACAAATTATATCCACGCAATCAAAGCAAACTTTTTCGAACAAAACTTTGTGCTTTTTGTACGTACCTAATTTGACACAATTACAATAACTTCCGATGAAACCAATATATTAATTAAAACTGTTAAATCACAAATCAAACATTGTTTTCAAAATTGGAACAGACATGATGTCTTGTTCTTCTCGTTGTTCTAACACATTCCACGTCTTAGCATTTAGAATTTTTCAGAAAAAGGTTAAAATACATTGCAATTTAACGGTTTAATTTATTTTTCGTTGTTTTCCTTATTACTTTTTCTTGTCAGTAACTGTGCTCACATCGTGGGTGGCTCCACCTGAAATGTTCTGCAATTGGTATAGGATTTAATGGAGCCGAAACCAATTGTGGAATTACAAGCATTTTAGGCATCCTACTGATGAACGGTTATGGCAATCAGATATTTATTACAGGAGCCAACATTGAGATTGTGGTCTGTCGCCTTTGAATTGTGTTGTATAGAGTGATTACAACTAAACAGTACTTTATATTTATTGAGAAACGATACAACTACTTCACACAAGTAAGGCTTATAATTTTGCGCTTCAATTTGTTTCTTGTGTTACTTCCATTTAACATGCTTGGCCAACACCATGGAGTGGTAATTAATTTTGTCGAATGTGATGGACTTCAGTCTTAACATTTTGACAATCATTAGAAACACTCTTGTTCATAACAATTTCTCACCACTCAGCAGGTGCGAAGAGAGGTCAGCATATGCTCTTCTGTTCATTAGGATGGTAGAGTTGACTCGTTGAGCTTCCTTTTCCAGTAATCTGTGCACATCAGGTGGCATCAGGTGTGCTACTCTTTCAAGAACTTTGTTATAACCTTTCAGAGTCTCACGGATCTGTCACAGTAAATTTCCATCATGGTATATGTTATTTATTATAAGAAGACCAGGTCCACCTAATTTGCCTCAACTCTCGGAGTCTCGTACCAGTCAATTAAGCCTGGTTCACACTTGTGAAATGAGCATAACACAAGTGAAATTAAGCACAAGCATAAGCACAAGAAATAAGGAAAATGTTCCTTCTTTCTTGTGCTTATGCTTGTGCTTATTTCACTTGTGTTATGCTTATTTCACAAGTGTGAACGAGGCTTAAAAGTTTATTTATTTTTATTTATTAATAGCTATCAGGAGCTCAAAGCGCACAGCTGTTTCAATCTCAAATTACCTTGACAAGTCCTGGAATAGGATTATTCTATTTTACATGCACAACCCAATACAGTAATATAAAATACAAATCAATTTTTTAAGATTTTGGATCTAACTGGAATAAGCACAACATTCAGAATAGGCATGCAATCCATGCAAAGGCCTATGTACATCTGTAGCTGTCAGTAGCACTTCATAGCAAAGCTGCGGCAGCCCTAGAGTGGAGACCCATACCCATAGACGTTGGAGAACCATGCATGCATAGAAAAAGGAGAACCCATGCAGTCCATTTTTCATGGTCAAAATGGCTAGCGTAAGGAAGTTTACCGCTGACCAGATAATGGTTTTCCAATTCCATTGTATATTGCAGGCTCAGGTCTGATTTTTTTTTTTTCGCTTTTGTAGTTTTTCATCAGATGGTAATCTTCATAGTTATCTTCAATTTCTGTGATTAGTTGTTGATTCTGATTTTTTTCAGCAACAAAATCTTTCTTGAAGAGCTGCATAGGTAAGCATTTTCATTTAGATCATTTTCTGAAATTATCATGCGTATTTGAACATTTTATGAAATTTGCGCATTATAAATGCTATTACTATTTTTTTTACTTTTGGCATGAACCAACAAAAAAATGGAGTTCCGCTTTTAGGCTTAACTAAATCTACATATTAATTTATAATTATTATGAACCAGCTGCATAATGTTGTTACAGCCCTTAACACGAAATAATGGACCTATAATTCTTTATAACTTGGTCAGTGCAACACTCACCAAGTTTCCCCTGTCATTTTCCACCTTGTCCAGAGTGGTATCTAATTCTCTAATCCATGTCTGTCGATAAACAGAATGCTCTGAAATGCTTTCCCACAGTTCTTCTAAGTCAGCTAAGTTGTGGAGCAGGAGGTCCTACAACAAACAAGCCATTTTTCACAACAGCTTTAGTTACTGCAATTTCATTGAGTAATAAATAGATTTATAAATAGATAGGACTCTGTGCACACTCTGATTGGTTAAAAACCCATGTTTTGTCAGAGTATAAAACATAGAAAAAGCGTCTTTTATTGTTTTTTGTGAGCTTTGCTCTAGTGAAAATTCGCAAGGCATGGTGGCAAACATTTTCTATTAAGAAATTCTGGACAAAGTCAAGCTGCAGAGATTGTCAAAGAAGCTTCTAAGTTTGAGATAAAAGTAGAAGAAGCGAAATTAAATTGCTTTTGTTTATCGATCGTGCATGTTTTGGTGTTTTTACTCGCGACATATAAAATCTATATCATGAAGAAGCCATGTATTATACTGTCATAAAACACTACGGACATTTGAGAACACTCAAGAAATGTAGAAAACACTTGCCTGTGGCTCGTGTTTTGTACATTTCCCTCATGTTCTCAAATGCCCGTCATGTTTTATGACAGTATAATACATGGCTTAGGCTTAGACTGTTCACAGCTGCTCTATTTTTTCAACGCAAAAGAAAGCACGCGAGCAAAAAACACAGAGAGCGAAGCGCTAAGGGGTGGGGGCAGGGAGCGAGTGAAAGAAAAAATAGAATGGCTGTGGACATCTTTGTTAAAAAGTGGACTTATTAGACTCCTCCCCCTATTATCGCCTTGTCATTATCAGCTCCACCCCTTGACCTATTAATCAAATCAGACCAATAATATTTGAGCGGTAAATGGCTTGTTTAATTGGCTTAAGTATCAGTTGGCAAAACAACAACACGTGAAACAGAATTAGAACAACACGAGCATTTGTTGTAGAGGATGTTGTCTGAGACAAAGCCTACACAATTTATCAACGTGAGTGATTGAGGAAAAATACGAAAAACTAGTGGGCTGTGAACAGTCTATGAGACGTAGTTTTAGATCTTTTAAGTGTTCAATGGCTGTGAACCAGAGGAATAACGTATGCTCGGTATGAACTGAAAACAATAAAACAGTCGCGGTCGATAGGATTTATCACTATAATGTCGAACAAACAGCGAATACCATTAACTTCATGATCGACCTGAGCACACTTGCATCATTTGTCGACAAAATGATCATGGCAGGAACACGCAGCTCAGCTCTTCACCTGTTGAATCTGTTCATTCATTATATACTCTTGAGCGGGAAACCACGAGAACAACAACATTCCGATAAAGTTGTAATTCCATGACCGCTGACAAGAGCTGATCAATAAGACTTTTTTCCAAAGATGGTCGGCAGAATGGCCACAACGTCCTTGGGCTGAAGGAGATATTTGACGGCGTCTTTCTTTTCATCTTTGAGCGACGAGACATGAGGGAATCTTTCTAGAAAGGAATCTATGAGCCAGTCCATCACGATATCACAACGGCTTTCGAGTGATGACAACTGCTACAAACTGCAAGACGCGCCAGGAATCAATCATGATCGGCCGTTGTCAAGGAGATGACACTTTTGTCGCCTTTCAACGAATGGGAATTTTCCGTTTCCGGAGAAATTGGGAATTCACTTTTTCTCAAAGATGTCCACAGTCCGTCTATTTTTTTGCTCCCCGCCCCCTACCCCTTCGTGCCTCACGTTTTGCACCGGAGTCCAGTTCTCTTGCGATTTATTCACAGTGTTTGCCGATCGCGGAAAAAATACGAAAAAGTAGCGGCCAGTGAACAGTCTACTTAGGCGTCTTTATTTGTTAATTAACTATTTCTTAATATGAAGTTCAGAAAAATTAATTTTATGAGCCAATATTGGACAGTTTCAATAAATGTATTTAGAGATACAGTGTATGTAAAAGCAAAAATTGTGGAGCAAAAAACTTTGCCATGCATGACAAATAACTATATACTAGATGTAATAATCTAAATTTGGAGAATCTCCAAACAACCATATTTTCTTGGGTTTCAAAACTAGCCAGTGGCGACTGCCAATTACGTACCAGCATGAGGAACAAGTTTCTCTGGGACACCTGATTTGATTGGCTAGAATTTAACAAAGGGAGTCCAATCACATCAACCATTTTAAAACCCCTTTGTTGTAAAATAGTTTATAAACGGTAGAGTGGACTCCCTTTGTTAGATTGTAGCCAATCAAATCATGTATCCCCAGAGCCACTTGTTCCTCAAGCACAGGCCCAGCCAGTTAAGAAGATAGGCAGCTCTGGGGACCCGTGAAAACCTCTCACTGGTGATAGTCTGGTCATAGTAATCAGCTTGCCACAAATTTAAAATGTCACAGTTGCCAACTTCCAGTAATTGTTTGCTGACACCTATTTTGAAACATTGGAAACCGCTGCAGTTTGCAATTCAACTAAATAAACATTCAAATTAAATTACATACATGTACGCGAATTAAAAACATAGCATCACTTACATCGTCACTTGCTATCGTTTGCAGCAGCCGCTCAATTTCTGGAATGAAAGACAAAGTCAACATTGGCATTAAGGAGTAAGATAATTTACACTGTAAATGACAAAGCTATAATTTAATGTCAAGCTGTTTGATTTACCTGAATCATTCTCAAGTAAAAGCTCTTTTAAATTTTCACAGGATTCAAGGATGCGTGGCTCTAACTCCTGAAAAGTAAACTTAAATCAAGGTTGTATACAGCAAAGTTTAAACAAAAAAATCATGTTACATAGTCATAAACTAAACTCAGTTGCATCATGCTGTTATAATTATATACAGTGTACTGTATTAAGATTTTCTCCTGGCCTTTCAGCCTTCCAATCTGGCTTGTTAGCCCGGGTTTCAAGAGTTGGAATCCAAGGAATTTTCTTAAGTGAAAACCAGCATTTTACAGATTCACACTGCAATCACCCGTCCCCTGCTTACATACAATTTCAGACGTCCTTTGGATACTTACAGCATTGATGACTCCAAATTCCTGATACATATCTTCCAAATATGATTCATGTCTTAAAATTAAAGAAAAGAATGATTTTTCAATTGCCGAAAAATTACATATAAGATAAAGCTAATTAAATAAAACGCTAAATGGTCGTGAACACTTTTTTATAATCCACTGTTCCTGAGACAACTGTGGACTCCCCTCTCACAAAAGGCTCTTTGGTTTGACCACCACAAACTTTCCACTTCAGAAATTCCAGTTTAGCTTTTTAAAACTTTGGCTGTTGAGACCCAGATCCAACCCTACAGAATTCCCAAGGACCTTCCATGTGATGGGTAAAATTTTGGCTATTTCCAGTAATTGTGTAAAATTTTACAAAAGTCAATCTTATTAATTCAATCACAGTAAAGTCTATCAAACCGTTCCTTCCTGCTGGCTTCTAGTCTTTCAATGATATTTGTCCTCTTTTGAGTGGTTTCTGTAAGCAAAATTGTAATATATAAATATAAAATTATAATATATAAATCCGGATAAAACTTTATATCAGACACATGTTCGTGCACACAACTGTCAGTACTAACTTGGTGTGTCTGGAAGTCCTCTAACTTCTATAGCTTCAAAAAAACTTTCTGGTTTGGAAGTGTTTTGCAAGGCATCAAGAGCTGAATATCTGTCAAGTGAAAATCAAATACTACGTTTTTTGCAAATTATCAATCCCTTATTAATTTGCACTGTTTTGTTTTGTTTTTAAATCAAATCTTCAGTTTCAGTGGGAAATAATTAGGAGTCCCATAGCCCCACCCTTCTGCACCCCTCACTCTCCATGGCATATACCTGTAACACATTTTTACAATCATACCCTTCTTACCAATGAAAACAGGGCTCACCATGCCAAGGTGAGCCCCTCTCCTTTAGCAAGGGACCATGTACATTCCTTCCCTCTCCCCCATTTAAGCAGCTCTGGATCCACTACTGAGCTTATTAGATTCCTATATTGACTTACTTGAAATGTACAGGATTTTCTATGCTACTCTCATTTGGTCGACCATGCATCCATCTCTTTTGCCGACTTGTCAGAATACCATGACCAGTCACAGCTCTGGATTCCTTGACGAGTGGTAACAGTGGAGCAGACCTGGGCTTGGCTGATGGCCTTTCCTTTTCAAGTGCTTCTATCAGGCTTACCTGGAACACAGACAACATTTCAGCTGGTTTGTTTCCCTATATATACTGTATGTCTGTCTGCATAGGACTCCAGTCTGACCTAGAAGCCAACTAGCCACAGACTAGCAGGGATCCCGATATTGGTTTTTGCTTCAAGTTGTCAGCCTTGCCTTGGCAAAATTTTATTTGCCCATGAAAAGGGAAGAATGGTAACAAATCAACATGGCTGGACGACTGTGAATATGGATCCTTGAAGTACTAAAAATTGTGTTTTGACTACAGTGCAACCTCTATTAAGCGGCCACCCTCCATTAAACGCCCACTTTCTAAAGTTCCGAATTATTTGTCCAATTTATATTTTACCTCTATTAAGCAGCCAACCTCTATTAAGTGGGCACTTTTCAAAGTCCCGAGGGTGGCCGCTTAATAGAGGTCGCACTGTAGAATGTTTTGGGCTTTCATAAGCCACTGTGGCTAGTGAAAATTTGGGCATCTTAAGGTGGGTCACAATGGTTTCAACGTATTGCAGCTCTTATACTTTGTTGGGTCAGTACTTCCACACTTTATTATTATAAGATGAAGTATTATAATGGTATCAAAAATGTTTGGAATCATTGGTGAACAAGTGTTGTGATTACTTTCTTGACATTACTGGTTACCACAGCAATAGTAGCAATAAGTGCTGCAAGAAGATATATAAAAAATTTAGTAGTAATTATAATAGTTCCCAAATGTGAGAAATGAAGAAAATTAGTGATAGCAAGGAAAGGAAACATGTCAGGTGATCAAGTATAAAGTGACAGGACCTAAACAAAAAAATGATTTCAGTCCCAATAAGCTATTAATAGGAGTCTGAACAGCCAGGCAGTCTCTGCGCATCTCAACAAATGATCCATCCAAAAACTACAGCCAAACGCAGCAACACGTAAATAACATCCAACTCTGATTCCTTAGCCAACACAAGGAAAGGGAACTTATCTTTCAATAAGGAATGCTTTTAAACCCCAGGCTAGGTGAACACTTGAACATTGAATTTGAGTTAAATAAATTTATCCTTTCAAATTGAAACATTGCGCAAACATAATTTTATATCCACGCCCCTAAACACAAACGTTGGACTTCTCTACCAAAAAATTAAATGACCACTTTTTGAAAGGACAAACACAGTAAGTGAAAATTAATAACTGTTACCGCTGACCCTTTTTTATTATACTGCATCTACTCAAAATCATTGCCCACAAAAAAAATGCCAAGTGTCAGATCCCATATAAATCGCCCAGGCCTCACACAGTCAGTCATGTAAATAAACTATGATGATTAATCTATACACTCCCTCAGCAAGTTCATCCCTTCAGGGGTTTCAAAATGTTTTGAAGTAGGTGTCATTGACTGGAAGAGTAGGCGGCTGTTACAAGTGAGCTTTTTGGTCACAAGCTGGTTGCTATGACCAGAGTAGCCGGCTGCATAATAGTCAAGTAGCTGGTGGAACTCCGGCACCTGCAGCCTTGTTTTGAAACCCCTGCCCTTGTGGAACAAGGTTTACGGGTACCAATAACTATCAGCAGTCTCTCCACAAAGCGTACAACTTCTGTCGCCCGGAAGCGATTCTGTTCTTAATTAAATTATTTGTACCTAAATGTTATATGTGCAGTAATGTAATAGGAACAACCACAAATGAATATAAAAAATTGTTTAAGCGTATAAAAAGTAGTAATATATAAGCGTTCAACAAATCAAAGTAACTAAGTTTTCAAGTTTAATATTTTTACCCACCACTGCACACTGATCATCTCTGCTCAACAGTAAACAGTATCAAAACTAACCTCTGCATCAAACACTTGGCGATATACCTCTTCCTCGGGTATTAATCGGCGAGTTGTTAGTTCAGTCTGGGCCATAATAACTCTAAATGCTTGTTCTTGAGTTAATTTCAGTCTTCACATAATCCGCCATTTTTCTCGAGCGTTTGTTTGTTGGCAACATAAATAACGTCGGGCCCAGTCTATTGGCGGTCAGTGTTTAGAAAGACATTTCATGTACAACAACACAAAACGTCTACCATGCTGAAACCTTAGATAACTCGGCCATGGGATCACTGTGTTGGTCTTTGCAGGGAGAAAATATGGAAAGTTGAATCCATTTCTTCGTACAAAGACATTCGTAGCCAAACTTCCAGGGCAGTATCAGCTATAAAGTGCTTCAGTTGCGTTCAGCTCAAAACATCGCGATGGCTGCAGCTTCGTCTGGGGCGGGTAAGTGTTGACGCGCAAATTTAAGCACTATCGACATTAATCCAACGTGAAAACTTTTATATCTCCACATTTTTCTAATTACGATTTATATATAGCAACTGAAAACAGCGACAATTGACTTAACATCAAGTAAAGAATAAGCTGTATGTTACTTCCGGCTGCAGGCACGAGCCGAGCGTTCCAATTTCATACCTACCCTCAGCGCCCCTCCTCCCCCCACAACTGCTGTGAAGGACAGAAATCCGAATCCTTAAATTTTTAACAGCACCTTTTGAAAAAAGAATTCCGAAGGGTTAACTTTTTGGCAGAACCTTTGAAACACATATGAAGAGTTGATAGTTTGCAGTAGTTTGGCTGCGGCGGGAGTAATAATTTGCAGAACGCCGAACGCCGACTGCACTGTTTTCTTGCCAGCATTATATTGTATTTGGCCCATTCCAAAACTTACCGAAACAAACCGCAAGCAAAATGAGCGAAACTAACCGCAAGCAAACAATGTACATTCCGCGTTCTGCGTTCTGCAAATTACCCCCGCCGGTTTGGCGGCTCCTTTGAAGGAAACATCTGAACTCTCTGGTAGTAAAACCCGCCATCTTAAGTGGGAACTGATAAAAAATGGAACTTCCCATTAACAATATTGTAGCGCCATTGTTTTTTAATATTTTGTGAGAACTTTCGTCTAATAATTCTGGTATTTTCTCTCTCAAAATGGTCACTACCTTTGATCTACCAGTGTTTGTTGTGTAACGTACGTTATGACGTAGCGATATAAAGTACTTTGTAATGAATGTTAAATTTTCTGGAACATAAATCAATAAATGGGAACACGTCCATATTAAAAAGAAAAGAAAAATAGTTTGATGAACTTCCTATTTGTTTACATGTTTGTTTAGATGTTCTTGTATCCTTGGAGAGGTACTTCTCAGCTTTGGTTTGGAATGGATGTTGTGTTTCAGACCAAAAATGCAAACTACAGACAAAAAGGCTAGCTAAAAACATACCCTTCAGGACAGTACATGTCTTCATGCAAGAAAGTCAATAAAAATTAATATACCTTAAAGTGCACCTAATCCCAAAATATTTTTTTGCTAGAAATTATCAACCTTTACACCAATTTGAAACGTGTTGCACCTTTTTACCAAATTCTGGTTTATTTATAGCATTCAAGTTACGATAAACTGTGCATCATTTGTTCCACGACCGAGTCAGAAGGGGCGTGAGTCTATTCCCGATTTGATGTCACAAACTGATTTGCATGCATGTTTACAAACACTTGTTGTGATGCAAATCATTTTGTGACGTCAAATCAGGAATAGACCCACTGACTCAGTCGTGGAACAAATGATGCACAGTTTTTCATAACGTTTGAATGCTATAAATAGCCAGAATTTGGTAAAAAGGAGAAAAGAAAGGTGCAATTCGTTTCAAACTGGTACAAAGGTATATTTTAGCAAAAAAATATTTTGGGGTTAGGTGCACTTTAAAAGGTACTTGACAACAACAACTTTATTTGTACCCTGAATTAAATTAAATTAGCAAAACTAGGAAGAATAAATCAAATGAATACATGGCTGCCCAAAATAACCACCATTGGCTAATGAGAAACTGGGCAGCCATCCTTAGTACTTGAAGGGAATAATCTACTTTGACAAATCGTTTTTCACAGCTGATAGCCAATGCTGTTCCATATCTCAGTGGTTCAAAGTGGTTCTTCTTGGAGAATCAAGAGCTGGCAAGACTTCCCTGATAAGAGCCCTTAAAAATGACCAACGATCGTGGGAACTGGCAAAAGAGTACAAACCAACTGTTGGAGCCTGGGTAACATACTTTGACTTAACAAACACTTGCAGGCTCCTCATTACTGACACCTCTGGAAAGCCAGAATACACCCATCTTGTTAATCTCTACATGAGACAATTACATTGTGTTGTCTTTGTATTTGCCCTTGATGAACCATCAAGCTTCAGAAGTCTTAGTTACTGGTATCAAATGTTTAACCAAGAGTTCAAAGCTGATGTCTCTAAGGTGCCAAAGTTTGTCGTTGGAACAAAAACAGATGCAGCACAGCACAGTACCGCATTACAAATGGAGGCAACATCTTTTGCCGAAGAAATTGGAGCAGAGATGTGGATCACATCAGCAGCAAAATCTTTTAATACTCGTGAGTTGTTTGCCAGAGTTGCTGATAAAGCCAGTGCATCTTTGGAAGCAGAGCTTGTGCCAGCAAGTATTGGATTTCAAGATGGCCCCATCACAAGTTTAGATGACCACTTGTTAGATAATATGCTCCTTGGAAAAGGAGCTCTTGTGAGATATCCTGATCCGGTTCTACTAAACACCGAGGAAGAAGAGATTTCAGACCTTACAATGTCCCATCAGTGTGTCACTATGACAGGAGTGAACAAGACCTTCAAGTGGGGAACGTGGTGCAAACAGCGGTAATGATTTTGTAATAAAACAACCTCGACATATTTCTTAATTTGTATATTCAGGTTGAAGGAAAAGTATTTTGTGAAATTCCTCAGTTTGAGAGTTACAAAGAATCGTACTGAGCTATAGCTTTAGTACTACTGTACCTAGACTTGTTCCCGGTCGTTCGTTTAATGGATAGGTATATAACGGATATATTAAAGCAAAGTGGGAAAGTTTTAAACAGCGATTTGAATTGACAAATGATTTTCATATCAGCGGAACGTGCGATGCTAAACTAAGAGCATTTCAAACTGGCTGAAAAATCGCTTTCCTGTGCGCTCTCAGCCTTTTGTATTGATGACCGACGTGAAGAAAGTCTAACGGACTAGACTTAGTTCAGTTCACATTACGAAAGTTTCAGAGTGATCGCGGCTTAAGGGACTTGATTAAAACGTAGGTCACCATTTTCATTTTCCCGCCCTAATCACCACTAACTTCCTGTATAAACGGTAACAACCGTTCACCTCATTTTTTCTAATGCTTTAGTTTAAATGAAGCAGTGATGAAGTCGGCAGAAAGCTCAATGAATTCACACAGCAAAGCAAACAAACTCTGGGCCTGTGTGTTGGCCAATTCACCACCTAGCACGTGGCAGCATGAAAACCTAGAAGGTGTCATTAAGTATGGAATAATCATTAGAAGGCAACCAACAACTACAGAATTCAAACGCATCAAAAAGCTGCTTTTTACTTCACGTAAGTTAATGAGTTTGTGTGAACATGTTCGTGTTCACCTTCTTTTAAAGTCTTCTAGTAAAGACTTAAACAATCTTCACGTAACAGTCATGCATTTGGTAACTGGTAAGTGCATTAGCAATGGATCGAAGAGGAAGAGAGTGTCCGTTTAAAGACGATGGCAAACGAGGACACATTGTTGCTCATAAGGATTTGTTGCGCGCGCAAACGCGGAAACGTTTGTTCCGGAAACAAAATGTTTTTGAATAAAATCAGAAACATTTTTTGTCTCGGACACAAAATTTGTGTCCGCAACAATGTTGCACACGCGGGCAATCAAGGAAACATTTCTGTCGGCAACAATGTGTCCTTGCTCATTTAAGAGTCCGCTAGCATGTCGTACCTGCAAATTTTTTGTTGTCATTGCACTAAAACGTTACTTCTCAGTTATGTTAGTTCAATTTCTTCACGCACGAAATTAATGGAACGACAGGCCAGAAAGAAAGTAAAAGTTATATTCATTTTACTTCGTGAAGGCGCGTGGTCTTTTCCTAATTGTAGACCTGGGAGACAAGCCGAATCTACGTTTATTGAGAATAATGCTGCTATAATTTTTCCACCTGAAAAACGTGCAAAAGGAAAATTCTGTAAACAAATAATCCCGGCCCTATCTTCTATTTTTATCTTCTCTAATTCTAGGTGACAAGTTGGGCTGGGAAAGGACTCATGACCTGTTTTACATGCTGCTTCAATCAGAAGACGATAACCCCTCGGAGGTCGGCCTCAACTCGGTTTTTGCCAAACTGAGTAAGACAAATGTGTCCGAGAAAAGCTCCATTAAGAACAATTTCCGTTTTAAAGCCACGCCAGTTTCTAGGAGAGTGACATGCATCAGTATGTCCTGCAGTCATGCAGCTGTAGTAACTGCCGACAACAAAAGCGTTTCAACATGGGGCCACAGAGAAGAAGGAGCACTTGGCCTTGAGGAGCACTTGATTTCAAATTTTGATCCTCCTTCTCCAACACCTGTAGCATCCATAAACTGTCAAGTCAAAGAGGTGGCTTGTGGTGCAGATTTTACTTTGATGTTGACAACAGAGGGGCGGATGTATTCTTGTGGATCAGGTGCTCTGGGAAAGTTGGGCCACGGGGACGAAACCGATAGACCATTGCCTACGTTGGTAGGTTCCTTTTGACAAAATAATGAAAAACGTAGAAACCTAATTTACAGCAAGAGTCAAACAGTTAGCATCAAGTGTCGCAGCAGAGGCGTTATCTGCCAGACCTTCAGCTAAGGGAGGGGGGATTTAGGCGGGAGTCATGTGCGGCGCCGAATACGTGGACCATTACCACAACATAAGGGGGGCCCCGGGCCCCCTGGGCCCCCAGCTCTAGATCCGCCACTGTAAAATAAATAATACAGTAATAAAAGTATTCATACGATAAAGTGCGAGGACAATCTATTTTGTTCGAGAGGCATACGGTATTTAACTCGTTGCGGTTGTTACAAATTAAATTATACAGATTGAATCACTCTGGAACATCCAAGCCATTGCGGTAGCAGGTTACCATGCAGTGGCACTAACCAACAGAGGTGTCCTGTACCAGTGGGGACTGGAGTGTGCTGATGAGGAACTAGCGCGGTCTATTGCAGTTCCCACAAAAGTTGGTCAGGTCGACAATGTCAAAGTGACATCTGTAGCTTGTGGCAGCCATCACTCTGTCTGTTTGGCTAATGGAGTATGGTACAACGGGATTGCGTTTGCGTGGGGAAGAGGCTCACATGGCCGCCTTGGCTTCGGTCATCGCCGTAACTTGTTCGTTCCGCGATATATCAACGAACTGTATTCCACTAGTACGTTTATGAAGCAAGTTTCTGCTGGTGGCAAACACACCGGGTTTCTTACTTTGAAAGGGGAAGTGTACACATGTGGTAATAATGCATTTGGGCAGCTTGGTTACTTTACTGCTTCTGGAGACAGTGATGTACCGCGCAAGGTCTGTCTCGGAAAGAATTCCACAGGGGATGAAATCAGGTCTGTAAAATAGAAGTTCAGGGTAAGAACGCGGCTGAGTATGAGTAAGACTTTCAAGTTTTAGTCCAATTATTTTTTCAGAGCCCTCACACCTCCCTGTCGGTTACTGACCAGGTCGCATGATACTGCAAACTGCAAAGTTTAGACGTTTGAGGTTTACGAGAATTTCAACGTTAGCAGTGCGTCTCTCGTTCAATGGCGAAGGCCACCTGAAATGCTTAAATGCTTATAAAATCAAAGCATGGCAATGGTACTACTGTTGCAGTCGACAGCTTGTGTAAACAGTGTAAAGTCAGCAGTGCCACCTTATCATTATTGTTTTGTTCATTCACTCCGACCTCTTTGATGCAAACACCTTAACCTCGTAAACATTCAGCCTTGGACGCATTCAAGTAGCATGCATATACAAAAGCCTAACTTTTAGTCGTAAAAGTGCGCTTGTCCCGTTAAAGTGGCCGAAATACTAACCTCTTACTAACCAAGCGCGAGGGTCGTACTGGGGAATACTGGCCCGAGGTCGTGGCAGTATGGACCGAGTGCAGCGAGGTCGGTACAAAAACGAAGAGGGCCAATATTCCCCAGTACGGCTCGAGCAAGCTAGGTTAGTAAGTTGTTTATTCGGTATGGCACTCAGGTCATGCGCGCTTGTCAAAAACGCACTTTCAGTGACTTGAATTTAGAGGTTTAACGCTGTAACGTGTTTTGATGCCGCAAACAACTCAGAAAGATCAAGCTACCACGATTTTAAAAAACATTTTTTCTTTAAATTAGAGTATTTTTATTAGTTTTCTTTCTGCAGTTCTATTTGCAAGTTTTGACGGCAGGGCGTAGGTGTTATTTTGAGGCTTGCCGTTTGCGGGTTGACAGAATAAATGTGATGCTAAAGATCACTATTGGTGTGAAACGTGATAATCGAACGTTTAACGGGTAATCGCACTCTGATCTAACGGCCAGAGGGTAAAGAAGAACTGACTCGCAGTTGGGGATTTGGATCTTGTGTGAGGTTGAATTGATGTAAAACGTTATGTCATAAATGTTCACCGCAATGTCATTCTAGTGAACAGAAAACACTGAGAGCCGCCACTTGGTTGATCTTCCAATTTCATGTATTTCTCGTTAATTTACAAATGACTCCACTGCCTTTTAGTTATCACTTCTCATAGTCTGAATAGTTGGAGTCAAAGCGTTTTTTCAAGCATGTCGATGCCTTTCTATTAGACAATTAGAATTTGATTGTTTCTGCATGATCCATTTTAACCGTACGATATGAATTTATGCTGAACTTGAGACACATTGCATTTGAGCAGCCAGGGTTTATATATTTTTATAGAATAGCCTTAACTCACCAATTGTTTTCGTAGTTCAGTTGGTTAAAGCGTCCGACCGGTATCTGGGAGGTCATTGACAATGAGCTTGGGACACGAGCGTGGGACAAAGGCAATATCTGAGTACAATTTGTACTCGGATATTGTATTTGTCCCACGCTCTTGTGAGAACTACCCTCACCCGGGCTATCAAACTACACGATCGACTGTTACCCCCGGGTTCAAATCATTTACTGCATTTCATCTTTATGATTTATTCACCAAGCTGAAAAGTTACCTCAACATCTTCCATATTTAGCACACAAATGTAAACCATTTCGCGCTCGTATGTCGTGCCAAATTCCATGTTTTCTTTATCGTAGGGCGAAAGAGCTGTGCTGCAATGACGACTACACGATGATATTAACTAATGATGACGATGTAATGCTGTGGGGAAAGTGCCACTACGGGTCAAAATTGGAAGATCCAATACCTTTTGATGTCGAAAGCAATGCTTCCACTGACCCTGCCTCCAGTGGTCGGGACGTGGGCATCAGGGATGTCACCACTTGTCGTGTGCCTTCGTGGGAGTCATGCATTGAGCTTGTTGTGGCTCTGACCAACACCAGCAGTCTGCTATTTTGTGCTGGAATTAAACCTGAGTCTGATTGTCAGGCTAAAGACGAGCGTACACCTCCGATTCGGTGTAACAAGACAAATCTGACTACTCTTTGCTCTGTTGGATCAGTTTTGGTCAGCATGGATCAACAAGGCACAGCCTATTATGTGAACATCTGGTGTTGGTTGTTGCCTCTTTTGTCCTTCAATCTAGAGACGATGCCAAAAGACCTCATACATGCTTTGTTCTCCAAGCTAAATGAATCAGACACTGAGAACCTACCACCAATAGAGTTCACAGCCATACCGTTTTGCCCAAGTTTAATGGCAGTTGAGACTAGTCTCAGCACTTTTCTCTTTTGTTCTAACATTGGCGATGTATATAGTTGGTCTCCAAGGGAAGACAAAGAGGCTGTGCATCACAAAGAATTAAACAGTGAAATAATCGTGCAAATTGCTTGTGGAGCAGGCCACCTGGTCGCTTTATCAGACAGAGGAATGCTGTTTACATGTGGAGATGGCCGTCGTGGTCAGTTGGGACTTGGCACGTTTGAAAGTACGAAGACGTTCCAGCTGGTGGCGCTAACAGAATTCGAAAGGGTGCAAACTGTATGTTGTGGCTGGGCAAGCACTGTCGTTCTCTCAAAACAAGGAAAGGTAGGCAAATAACTTTATTTTATTTTTAAAGTGAATTTTCGAATTGTCTTGTTCTCAAATTTCTCTTTTTCTCGACACTGTTGAATGTCATATTGGCAAAGAACCCTGATTTTCCTATGTACGTTTTCACACTGGTTAATTTTTTTCACTTTTGAGAATTGCTTTTCACGCTTGTATTTGAACGCGTGTCGTTTATGTACTTCTGGTAAAATATAAATTCTTTGACATTAACCTATGTCATGGAACTCCAAAAGCCGTTTCAGAAAAATCCAAATCCTTCGTGGATTGATTTCTTATAGGTGTAGTAGTCAGTAACGGCCTGCTGCCATTTCTTTCAGGTATACTTCTGGGGCCAGCTAGATTTGCCCAGATCCGAGAAGGTAAAGAGAAAACAATCGACCATCACTACCTTGACAGAACCACTTGATAAAATAACCCTTCGACAAAAGCAGGAGAATGGCTCTCCTCCAGTGGTGTTCCAAGCGGAAGTTAAGGGAGAAACTGGAATTGTGGAGCATCACCCAGCTGTAGTTGGCAGACCCTTGGAAGTTGAAATATTGCAGAGAGATAGAGACGGAAGCACGAGCAGTAGTTCATGTACGGTAAGAACTATGAAAAGATATCCGGCAACACGAAGCGCTGTAGATGGTTTTGTGTCGACTACTCACATTTCAATTTTTCCTTTTGTACGCAGGAATTTCGAGCTGAAGTAGTTGACTTCCAACATTTGAATAAAGTCCACTCTAAAGGTGACATAAAGCTGTCACATAGTGGAGATGGAGTCTGTGTTGCTTCCGTTGTTTTCTATTCCGAAGGTTCCTTCAGAGTCTCCATCACGAGAAATGGAAAGAATGTGCTTGGAAGTCCGTTCAAAGTGAATGCAGAGAAAGGTTGTTTGACGAAAAGGAGTAAATTGTCTCTGATTGGATCTGACATTGAGTGTATTAGAGCAGTGGGAGGGGTTCTTCAGCAAGCAATCAGTGCTAAAGACGCGGGAGCTGAAATATGGGGAGTTCCCGGTATCACCGCCGATCAAGTGACGCAGGAAGCACTGATGCTAGCCTCGATGACCGACAGCGGAATCTACATCTACGTTTGGGATGCCTGTTCTGGTAATCTTCCAGAGGAGAACCTCAACTTCTGGCTGTACCAACTGTCAGTACATGCTCCATCCGCCATTGTAATCCTACTGGGGGTTAATGTCACTGTTGCACATGCCAATGAAATTGATTTGAAGCCATTCCAAAAAGTAAATCCAATGATGAAGCGATCCATTTTTGCTGGTACCACCTTTGCTTCAGAGCCTGGCAGGTTATTGGAGGACGTACTGTTGGTAGTAAGCGAAAAAAACAGCCTTCAAAGTCTCCTGTGGCACAGATTTGAGAGCCTGGCTTTGAAAGTTATTGAAAAGAAGAGGAGGGGATTTGAAGTTCTTGATCATTCCACCTTCAAGTGTATCGCCAGTGAGTGCGGAATCCAAAGGGATTACCTGTGTAAGAAAGCTGCCGAACACCTGGAGCTGACAGGAGTGGGTTTGGTATTAGGAGGGGATTCTTTCTTCCTAGTTCTTCAGCCCTCCTGGCTTTCAAGGCAACTTAATGAAATGGCCAAATCCAGTCACTTTGGAGCATTAGACAGGTTCTCCTTAGGTAATATTGAACGTTCTTTTATAGATCAGGTCAAGTAATGTCATAAATTATGTGCTGTGCAGTTTTGAGTAATTTTATTTAAAGTGGTACTACGATGAAAAAATTTTGTTCTTGCTCTCTTTCGACTCCGATTTTATATTTGGCATTTTCTCTCTCGATCTAGCTCTCTTACTGCAACTCGACTGAAGTCGAATCTGATAATGGCGGACAGTTTAATCAAGAATTCGTCGTGCAATAAAACTGACTTATTTCGAAAATTGAGGCGCGATAATTGGCATGGTGCATTCTTGCCAAACATAAAATCGGAATCGAAAGAGAACAAGAACAACATTTTTCGTTGTAGTACCACGCTCCTTCTAATAAGGAAATATGAGGACAAAGCATGCTGTAAATAATTGCATTGCGGTACGATTTGTAAATATTTTTTCGCAGATTCGGCGAAGCAGTTCATAGTTAGCTTACTGATTGAAAAGCACGTGGCCGTCGAACGAATGGATAAGAGTACAATCCACATCATTCCTTACCTGTCTTTGATACCAGAAGAAAATTGGCACTTGGTAGACGAGTCGAAATACACAATTTACAGGCATCTAGTGTTAGCCTTGTCACCCTATCACCTCTATGCCATATTCCAAGATCTCGCTGCGACCCTTCTACAGGACTTCAGTCGTGTGACCGTTGGAAAATACTCTATGGTCATCTACAGTGATCAGTACGAGTGCCGCATTGACTGCGGGCCTTGTGTGGTCAACAGAGCTGTTACAGAGGTAAGGGTTACTGTGCGGGCGGCCAGCCAAGATATGTGTATTACAGGTGCAGATGTAACAGTGGGTTTCCTCCAAACATGCTTTGCCAGATTTTGCAGCTCCTGTGAGATCAGTGTAAAGGTCTCGTGCAGCGTCTGCAGACGGTACTACGTTGATTTGTCCATTGTACAAGAAGCAGCAGGGCGAGGCGTGACCGAGGGTGAGTGTGGAAGCTGTCATGGAAAGACGTTAATTGACGAGTTGTTGAATGGTTTCATAGATCCGCGGCCGATCACAGAGTTGGACGGGCATCCTTTACATAGACAACAGCAACCAGGTTTGTAGAAACAACAAGATTGTACAGGGCAGTTCAGTGTAGCAGTCGTATGAGACATCTAGAGTTTCTGTCATCGATAACCAGTCTAAGGTAGTTATCATTAGATGTATTTCCAAGTGCATTACCATTTAACAGTATCGGCTTTTCTGGGTACCAAAACACATAAACATCTTGGCAAGAAAGAGATCTTGACACGTTCACTTTTCAGTTTCGTGGCTAGCTAACGGCTACCCCACTGAGATCTTCGGCTTTGGCGTCTGTACCCTGTATCTGATTGTACTTTATGTTGAATGCGATAGGTAGCTCGTACTCCAAAGCCGAGATTCCCACCTCAAACATGCTGCTGGGTCCCCTGATGAGGTACTTTGGTGACAGGGAGGAGAGGCACGGGGCGAAGCTACTAAAGGAGATCAAAACCATGTTTGAAGACATGACCAAAGTTTTCGTGGACATGAAAAATGTAAGTTAATGTTTTAAGTGTACCACAATTTCCCATATTACACTGACGGTAACGTATTGTCTCGATTATAAACGCCCCCAGCGTTTCGGTTTATTGCCAACTCGGCCATTGCTGTTAATTCCAGCCTGTTGGTGATTACTAAGCACGATATCGTCATTCGTAATTTTTGCCAGCCATAAAACATATGTTTCCCTTATACCTACAGTCGGGGAAGAAATCCCGTCCACGAAACGGGAATGAACACGCGATATTCGTCCTTGACGTTGGCACACAACATAACGCGTTTACTCGCGCGATTATTTTCGGAGTACTCGCGAGCGCCCACCCTAGTTTTTGATTGGATGAAATAAGTCGGAAACTGTTCGAGTACTTCTTCAACGAAAATTTGCCAAAATTGATACTTGTTTCCCCGACTGACAACCTTGGACAAAATTGGAATCTTATTTGAGAGCCGACGTTTAGTCGGGACAATTCGGTGCATCAGAAAACCTTGGGTCGGTCACTTCCTTCTTCTCCGTGAAAGCGAATTTATGGTAATTTAGCAGAGAGAAAAAATACAAGCTTGATGCTATGTTTTAGTACTGGAATGAAATGATACCAAACGAAGTCGGGATCTGCTTTTTATGCGATCTGAGGTGCACACTTCAGAAATACGAGTTTGTCCGGTTTTGTTGCCGTTCGTCGTTTTTTAGATGTTTTCCTGGAACACTTCTTAAAACACGTTTACTTCACTTCCTTTAGTACGATGTTCCGCGGACCGTTTGCCTGCTACCAGAGTTCCAGAGGTCTTCTGTTGTTAAGGCCAATGCAATGAAATTTCTTTTGACGTACAGCCAGCCAAAGTATCGGCTGTTTCTGCTCTGTGAAGGAAATGGAGATGGCACTGAAGTGCACTTTCTTGACTACAGCAAGCACAAAGGCTACAAACTGGAGACCAATTCAGCTGCTGCCCTCATCAAGGAAAGTGTTGACCTGTTGCGGTTTGGTTTGCAGGTAAAAGAGGTTAAAGTGTTTAGTCCTTTCACTACTCATTGCACAAGTGCATGGTATTTCAAATCATTACGAGCGTTTCAATTTAATCTAAGAAGTAAGCATCGTTGGATACTAAGGAAAAATAAGCGATTGAAGCCCGGTAGTGAAAATAAAACGGGTGAAATCGGTGTGCATGACATTTTCACAGGGAACTCTAGCATTTTATAGCTTTATTGTACAAAGGCAATAAAAAACTGATATCCCTGTGTGCCGTGCCTTTTTTTAGTCGTTTTTGAAAGGCTCTGTAGGCTCTGTAGTAGAACATTGACGGTCGTCGGAAACTGTTACTGTTGTCTACATTAATGTTTTGAGGTATAGATATTGAGTACTGGTACTCCCTAGGCTCGTGACTCTGGTTTCCCTTCAGTTTTAGGGAAGAATTAATAGTACCTGAGACGCTAATTGGCGTCTGAAATTATTGAAGAGAAACGATCTTCGTCCTGATGCGAAGACGACTACAGAAAACCATGGACACCCAGATAGACGTTCTGGCTCCCTCTGGCAGTTCAGTCGGAGGAACAAGTGTTTGGTGCTGGCGAAATCCGGTCTCCGAGACAGGACTGAGCCCAAAGGTTTGCCCGAGGAATTCGTCCCTGAAGTTGCTAAGGAACATGACGTGTTTGCTCGCAAAATTACTTTCGGTGTATTTGCGAGCTCTCGCGATAGTTTGTGACTGGATAAAGTAAGCCGGAAACTTCTCGAATGCTTTGACAAAGATTTGCCAAAACTGGCACTTGTTCCCCAACTGAGTACAGTAAGCGGCTAAAGAGACGAGCGCAAGACACTGTAAGTCACTGAGAAAGAGGTTGGCAGGAAAGAAGCGAGATGTCAAACCAACTTTCCGCTGGCTGGCTCACAGTTTGTTTGTTGCTACTAAGTCCTCGTGTCTACATAAAATGTTTGGCAATTCAATCAAATTCCTAGTCAGAATTTTTTTTTAATACGGACATGTATTAACATCAGGGAATGCACACGCTAATTGTTACAATAATTTGTTTCAGCTGCTCACTTCCTTTTCGTCTGTCGTTAACTTCGCCAAAGGACTGGGTGTAAATGTTGATGAAACTCTCAACGGTATTCTTGGCACTGTGGGTCTGAGTGGGACAATGCTTTGTGCTGTCCCGTGGAAGAATCTTTTTAAAGAGGTTTGTAATGTAGTTAGTTCTGGTCATCATACTTATAGTCGTTGATTGAATTGTTTCGGCCACCGCTTCCTTCGTGTGCGCAGGTCTCCGTCACCTCGACGTTCTCGGAAGCAAAGGAAAACGACTGGCGTGGCGGAAACAATTCAGTGTTAGCTAGCTAGCAATCGCGCTAACGAAAACTGGAAACATAGGTATAGTCTGAGAAAGGAAGCGTAACGTCAAGCAGAAAGGAGGAGCTAGAATGGAGCTTACAGACAGAAAAAAACGGGTGAACGAATGCCATCTGTTGAAAGAAAACAGAAGACAAAAGCAGAAATTTTGCTTGGATGTATTGAAGAATGGTGTAGAGAGGGAAATCCTAAGTCCGTGTTGAAATTGTCTCTGCTAACACTCCATATACTCAGTTACTATGCGTTTTAATCAGCTTACACCAGAGGAAAGATAAGTAAGTGATCAGGCAGTTCTTTGTGAAATTGACAAAGGGAATAAGAAAAGTGCCCGATGCCGGTTTCTTGTCGTCATATTTTTAATAATGGTAATTTCGAAATAAGCCTATAATTTTAACTGTATTGTTTGTCTCTGTTCGTCATGACATGACTCATATAGCTCTTTCTATTTTCATTATGACTTTATTTGATAACTCTTTCACGCAGATGGACGGATTTCTTAAGAGTATTGAAGAAGCTTCAGGCTCCATTCGGCAACCAAAAGGCCTCAGCGAGCTATCTGGTCCAGGTCGGGGATATCAAGTGGGAGGTGAAGGCTACGCGTATTTGCGCAAACTTCTATCCGAGCTGGGGACTAAAGACGACTTTGGCGGGTTACAGCAGGAACCTCGCGAAGGGATTGGGGCCATTTGGGTGTGTGCAAAGCACAGCAAGTACAACAACGCCACTACAGCTTTTAATATTATGCCTTAAGATCTGACTCGTCCCAGTCGTCTCGTATCAGAAAAATAACAGCGCCATCATCCATCGCGTCTTTCTATTTTCTCATAGGAGACGACTGGGGACGAGTCAGCCTTAGTACAATCCGACAATTCCCAGGCTCCCTGGGTTCTTTTATTTTATTTCCGTTTTATTAGTATTTAGATGTCAATTTCTCATTGTAATAATTTTAGTCTTATAGTATCTTTAGTAAGTACCGACTGTAATTAGTTTTTAAAAATGGTTTTAATTTTAATGAGGACGGCGGACCTGCCTGAAAACCACACATTGTGATGGGAGCCTCCTCAGAAAAGATTCATTTAATAATTAATTAATAATGATGATTATTTTACAATCATGATAAATTCGTAGAGAACTAAATAACTAGAGTATTGTTGTCTTTAAGTAAGTAGCGATGACTGTTTGAGGACGAGTACTGTTACTTTTTGGTTGTTTAAGAAAACATGAACACAAAGTCGCAGGCTTATTAGAAAAAATGTTAGTTACCTTTCCGAGTTTACATTGTTTAAGTGTTTACAAATAAAATGGTAACCCGACAGCTGTTGAAATGTCGAAAAATTAACAGCAAGTGACCAAACAGTCTGACACGTCATTTTCCTTCTACAGTGGAACCCGTTACAGTCTTTCCCGTAAAACCGTGAACACCTGAAATATTTCAGGAATGTTGATTGTGTAGTGACCAATCGCAGCAAAGTTCAGGAACACGCGAACAAACCTCAAAACCACAAACTAATGACCGTTGCTGTTTGCGGTTTAGTTTTCTCACACCTGATTGGCTTTTTCTTTGTAACACAATAACATTCCATAAACATTTCTGGTGTTCACGGTTTTACGGGAAAGACTGTAATACGGTCTCAGTCACCAACGGGCCATAAAAAATTTAAAATTTCATGATTGGACATTTGCAATTCTAATCAGCTGTAATTCTTTAAAAATCATCCAGAATGCAGACACTTAACTCCGTTCATACAATGTTAACCAAGGGAACTTTGATGAACACATTAACTAGATTCTAAAACAAGACCAACGTAAGAGCAGACTTGACTGTAGTTATCCTTCTCAAAAACGACCCCGACCTCTTCGACTTAACATCATGTTACATTACGTTAAATATTGTTTCTCAAGTACTGTATTTGTTTTGTTTGGACGATTACAAATGCGTATTTGGTTCGAGTGGTCGAATTATAGCGGAGATCCGGCAGCCCGAAGGGCCGCAGAGCGGAGCCTCATACCCATGGAAATAGAAAAAACAAACACGCATACAAAGCACAAACAGGAGAACCGTGCATGCCTTTCATTTTTCATGCTCAGGTTTAGAGTGAACCGCTGACAAGGTATTTGATTTTCATATATCGCGGGCTCAAGTCCTATTTTTTCTGGGGTTCTGGCAGGATTTTGTAATTTTTCATGGTCGTTCTCAGCGGAATTTCTGCAATTGGAGTTGATGTTTAATTAATCTGATTTATTTCGGCTGTGAAGGAATTTTCACAAACGAGCGTGATGGGCCCCTAGAACGGAGCTCCGCTTTTAGGCTTAGCTAAATTTATATCAAAATGTTATACAGGTTGGGATCTCCGAATTTGTCGAATTAACGGGGTTTTCTTATAAGAAAATGTATGGCCGTTTGGCCGGGACCGAAAAAAGAGACCGTAATAACGAGGTGAACGTATTAACGAAATGACCACAAGGCGGGGTTGCACTGTAATATGATTCTTCGGAAATGCTAGTTCTAAGTTCTCTCACATTCATTATCGGCCGAGTAATACTGGTAAGCCAAATTTTGAAGTCCATCCTGTTGCCAGTGTTATTTTCTCTTCTTCCTATGAGTGTTATTGAACCGGTTTGTTTCCGCGTATCGAACTATACACAAAGTGCATCTGTTTCCATTGTAATCCCACTCTTACGTGTGCCTTGCTCGTCCTGGAAAAGTAGCCAACTCGTTTACAAAGGTTTCTTGCGATAAAATCAGGAAAATCAAACTGGTGATGTTCTTTCTCAGTATTCCTTGCATTTATACATGAAAGTGGAGACAAGAAACAGAATTCTTGTCAACAGCTCAAAGCATTAGTAAAGAATTAATTTTGATCATGTTATATGGCTCTTCGAAAGAATATAAACAAGACGTCTCAGGCTGGTTTTTACAAGGCATGCACACTCATTTGAACACAAAGCACAAGAAAACAAAATTGCTCGTTCTTATTTTGCTTATGCTGATGATACCACATGTGGGCAGCATAAGAAAACGAGGGTGTTCGTTGTATACTTGTGCTTATACCTTGTGCAAACAAGCGTTTATACCGACCACCATGAAAGGTCTCAGAGGCGGACTCCTCCAGTGTAGGCACGTATAGCATGCGCGCGTTGCTACAGATCTTCCCTTCGATCAGGCACTCATCACTGGCTAACATGTATCAGATATCCACCCGACGGTGACCTGCGGTCTTTTTATAACGAAACATCGTTTATTGCTGGGCATTGTTCCTACTTAGTCCACGTATTTAATTTCACGTTCTGGGTGGAATCTCCATTTTTCAAACCTCCAGTGGAAACCACACTGGTTGATTCCAGTTTTACACTACTGGTAGTCTTTTTTTGGCTCGCCACACTTGCCTATCTGTAACATACCTAATAAAGTCAACAGAGGCAACTCGAGCAAACACTGGTAACTCAGTTGCGAACCTTGCATGGAAAGGAGCGAGTACGTGAGAAACAAACGTCACACAAAGGAATGCCCTTAGTTGAATGACTGGCGCCAGCTATAAGGCATTCAAAATAATTTCTACTGACAGCGTTGTGGCGTAGCATGATTAATCATTATTTAAAGTCCATTGCGCTATCTTTGCATTTCTCTTGTGTTTACCTTTTATATATAATTTGAAAACATTAGTTGGAGCTTTCATCAACTGTTTTACATGTAAAACTTTCGTTTGTCGCATAATCACCTAAAGTAGCGTAACCTCAGTAACACATTTCAAAACCCGAAAGAGGTGACTTAACAGCAATAAAAGTTGTAGCAAGTTTGTTTTAGTCTGCACCTTCAAAAGCTACAGCCGCCTGTGCTTGCACATAGAATGGACCCTCACGTTCATATTCACGGAGTCGCAGATGAAATGGCTTATCAAACACTTCCTTGGAGAATGGAGACCGTACAAGCTCTGCTATAAGTTCATACTTCAGCTCTTTCCCATTCTTGTCTGTTTCTGTTTTCCTATCAAGCAGATACTCGAGGAATCCTATGGAAAGAACATGCGAAGAACGTTTATAGTTCTAGTAGTTTCGTAAGCAGGAGATCTAAGCCAGAAGGGCGATCTTTGGGGATGGTTGCAATAAACATTAAAGGCAAAATCTGTAGGTTAGGCAAACGTTAGAGTGGCTTCCACTTGGGTGTCGAAAGTAGTTCCCATTTGTTTGGTTTAGCATTACTACGCACAATTATTGTTTTTAAAATCCCGTGCCACGTTTTTAAAAATCAGAAGAAAAATCAATCGTGACTCGCGCACTCACATTTTCCCACGCTTTGTGCCTGCTACATCTACTTGCCTCGAGTTTTGATTGGTTTATTGGATTGCCCACGTCAGTCTAATGTGATTGGTCAGAGTGGTTGCTTTGGTTTTTGTTGTACGACACTCGATAGTGAAAATCTCTCTATAACTGAAATTCTGAAAAAGAGCCCTGGACATCCCTATCTGGTGAGCTCATTTTTGAGGAGGGCTAAACTCTCTATAAAACATGATATAAACTCTTACAGTCACTCTCAGTATTCTCTGACAACGTAAAATACTGCATTATCAATACTGAGATCAGTGCCGATGTTTTTCTTGCTGGCTGCACTTGCAATAGACATGATAGAGGTCATTCTCGTACCCAGAGCCTTTCTCTGTCCCTCTTAGCCAGCTGGAACTGCACACATGGAACAAGTGGCTCTGGGGACACATGATTTGATTGGCTGAAATCTAACACAGGGAATCCAATCACATCAGCCATTTTAAAACCCCTTTGTCATAAGCATTAGTTTAAAATGGTTGATGTGATTGCCTCTCTCTGTTTGTTAGATTCTAGCCAATCACCTGTTTCTCGGGCACAGGCCCAGCCGGCTAAGAGGGACAAGCAGCTCTGGGGCCAAAACACGCAGTGGAAAGGAGATTGGGCACGAGTGTTGTCCAACCTACATGAACTGACACAACCAGTAGCATACACTGTGTGTTAATTGTAATTGTTTTACCTGGACAAGTTGTCATGTCCTCCTGTGCCCATTTGTACTTAGCAAGACTTCTAAACACTTTCAACACTGCAGAGTGAACATCTTGGAAAGGCTGCTTAGAAACTTCCATCAGGAGCTGAAGTGGATTAGATGCCATGGCACTGAAGAGCGATCTTGCAAATGCCGACAAATCCTCAGAGGGAACATCAGCTGAATGAAAAATCAACGCCAGTGCTTCTAGCGATCTGCCCTTTACAGTTGCTTCAGAGGAACTTATGTTGGTACACAAGATCTTCATGATCTCATCGCTGTGGGTCTTGTCATCAAATACTACTCGTAGACCTTGCTCGGAATGTGCCACAGCTCCAATTGTTTGTATTGCAATTAACTTGAGGGCTGGATCTCCCGCTGTCAGAAAGGAGAAGACATTCTGCAAGAAGACAGGATACTGTTGCGTCACCTCTGCTGGTCTGGATTGTGCCAGGTAGCCAAAGAATCTGATAATGTCTGGCGAGAAAATAAGTGTTGAACAAGTCACTTTTCAAATATGATAGATAGTACATTTCCACTTGATTAACAAATGATGAAGAAGAAATGATCAAATATGACACAAGTGTGGGGCAGAGAAAAATCTGAGTCCCTGACAGGATTTAAACCTATGACCATACACTTCTAATGCATTTATAGTTACTGTAGTTATTTCAAGAATTTGTTCAAAAATAAAAAAAAGATCTGTTAATAGACGCTAACAGACACCTGAGTTTTGAACGCACACAGCTCCTGCTAGTGCACATATTCAAGCACTATTACGTTTTTAACCTCCCAAATGCAGACACGGGAGGGAAACCAGTCTTAGGAGGTTCCATTTTCATTAGGAAATAATTAAGTTCTTTATTATTTGAAGTCTTATAACCTATTCTATGCATGTGTTCTCCCAAGACATTTTATAATGCCCATGTGCTTGCATCATTGCAGCCCTATGATGGTACATCTGAAGTTTTCAAGTCTGATGTTTGCATTCATCTCATCTTTTGGCATAACTTGCATGGAATCCAGCCTGGCTCCCTCTGCTGACAAGACTAGTCAAAATTCACCTAAGAAAACTGATCAAAGTGCTGATATGATGCCTCCTCATAATGACAGAAATGACTTTCAAGGTACCTTCAGAGGGTGATGGGGTTGGACATAAAATGAAATGGCCCTTACTACGATTTTCAGTTGAGCGCAACACCACGAAGGTTTCCACACAAAGTTTTGACATCAAGACTTTGACATTTCCGATGGCAACGAGAATGTATGCAATAGAAACAAGCATGAACACGCGAGGAAAAACCATGACAGTGCTAATAGGCTGTCGTTGAATTATTGTTTGTCAAATTTCAAAGTTTGAAGCAACGTCAGGCGACGTTACGGCAGTATACTAATTGGCAATAAATAAATTTTATATACCAACACAAATTTGATCAAATTTAACTTTTTTATACAGCAAGGGCTTTTATAAAAAATGCGCGGGACTTAAACTTCAATTTCAAGCCTTCTCAGTTTGTTAAGAGGATAAAATTTAATGATTTTCAGAAAATTAATTACACACAAAAGCCGAGCCAGCCAGACAAAAGTCGCGCCAGTGTTGGCGGCTCACTGAACATAAAATTATAGTACCGGTAATATCCGCTTTTTTTGGTGTTTTATTCTGACGGCTTAGCAAAGCAAAGCCATTTTTGACAACTTAATTGCACAAAGGTTTAATCTGCATCAGTTAAAAATACTGTAAAGAGTTGTGGCAGCGAAAAAAATTATTTATTAATTATTTATGAATGGATCTTGCGTGGTGTCGCACTAAACTGAAAATCGTAGTAACTTGTATTCTCTAGTTTTAATCTTACTTGGCAACATTAGAGACATCAGAGGATCTGAGTCAGCACTCAAAAGCAAGTTGTTTAGCCTTGTGACTATACCGCTCTCTTCAACAAACATCAGTCCATTCTTTCCCGAATCAGCCAGTTGTGTCAGCAGCTCGATGCAATTCAATCGCAGCAAAATATCATCTCCGTCTAGCTCTTTTGCCAGCTTCTCCATAACTCCAGATTTTCTGCAGTTATCAAAAGCTCTCTCTGACAAAGCTTGGATAATCACCATAAGTTCATAGACCCTGAACCGAATGACATCTTTTTTCGTCAGAAGCTCATCAAATTCGCTCTGAATCTGATGTTGAAACAAAATCTCGAGACCTGACTCGTGTTTTGCGGCGTTGATGAGAGTATTTGTGGCCAGCTTTGCACAGGTGAGGTTTTCATCGCTGAGAGAACGAACAGTGTACACCAGGATATCGACATTATCCAGAAGTGCCAATAGGCCATTGATACTTGCAGAGCATCTCTCCAGCTCACCCAAACAAAACTCACGGACTTCGAATTGTGGATGATTTAAACCTTCGATGACAAAATCGTGGTGATGCGTTATAATCGAGTCCGCTCTCTCAACAGACAGCAGTTTCTTCAAAATCCCTTTGCACAACAAAATTTGCTCCTCGTTCGTCGTACTTAAAGAACCAAACAACAAATGCACTGGGATATGTGGTGCCAACTCACGAAGGCTAAAGGATGGGCTGTTAAGAAGAGCGCTTAAATCTTGTAAAGCCACCATTAAATCGTGACCCAGCAAAACTGAAATTCTCTGCACCACCTCGCCACATTTTTCGGCGGCCATCTTGGTTGAGTGTCTGAGCCAGCAACAATTTGTTCAGCGATGAACCGGGAATCAAGAAAATACTTCAAGTAAGTTGCACCGCATCTTCACAGGAAAGTCATAACCTCTCATTCTCGTCCCCAGAGGCCCCGATCGTTTTGCTCAGCACCAAGGAATCGAGACCTCTGGCCACCCCCAGCTTGTGAGCATGCGCAGAGTACTCGTTCTGTAGTTTTCAGCCAATCAGAATTGTCAGATTCGACAACGAGTCCGTGATTCGCGGACTTCCGGTTTTGGAGACTGCCAGAGCTCGTGATTCTTGGTGCTGACCAAAAGGATCGCGGCCTCTGGGGACGAGAATGGCAACCTCTGGGAAGGTCCAACACGACGTCCAACACCGGAAGAGTGCGATTCACGGACTTCCCGTCACTCTGCGCATGCACAAAATCAAATCTGACAAATCTGATTGGCTTAAAGCTACAAAACGAGTTCTCTTCGTAATTTGGTTGCGGTCTCGATTCCTTGGTGCTAACCAAACGAATCGCGGCCTCCGGGGACGAGAATGGAGGAAAGTGCGAAAGAAAAGACACTTTCGCGCCTGACAGAGTTTGGCTTACATTTCCTCCGTTTAGTTTTTAGATCTTGTTCGGTGCGGACGTAATGCATCGGAAACACTTAATATTTTTTATCTTAACTTGCACGACAGTACGCCAGTTGGACGCTCCAGGTAAGGGACGAACCATAAAGACGAACCATTTTTATTCTTGAGCAGCGGGGAATTGGACAATTTTTCTGGGCAAGATTTTTTTCACCTTTAGGTTGTGTAAGATTGTTTTTTTGGCCTGTGAACTTGTGCAAGATTTTTTTAACACCATCACAGGGCCTGGATAGTGGAAAGTGCTTGCTAGATTTTTTTCCATGGTCCTCTTTGCATGATACTTTTGGCGCCTTTTCTTGTGCAGAAATATTTTTTTGGTAATCGCTCACCCCCCTCAAAATAAAAGTCCATCCCTATGTGGTCTAGCCTGCGAACAGCAGACGCATTTCGGAAGGAGAGAAGCGACGACCGGAAATGCGTCTGCTGTTCGCAGGCTATATGTGGTCCTGTGTACAGTACTACTGATAATTTTGAGTTCGGGGCGGGGGTAGTTTATTCACAATAAAGGTGGCATTCATTGATAATCATTTTTATTACCATCACATCGTTGTTGTTTATCTACTCTTTACAGATAACGACTAACAGTTTCTCTTATCCTTTCTGGATCATTAGCGAGATGTGAAAACCATGCGAACTGAATGATTTCAGTGAAATCACACTGGGATGGCTTCACATTTCGACGGGCCCGGCTATTTTAAGGTGAAGCTATACACCGAATAAACCCAACTTTCCAGTAGATAACAGTTGAATTGAACAGCTGTGTTATCAACTGCAAAGAAGTATATCGGATGGATAGCATTCTCCCGACCTTTGCAAAAAAACGCACCTTGGAAGACAAACTCAAGCGAGCATCATACATTGTACTATCCAAGCGTTACACGTGCACACTCAGCCCAAGGTGTGATTTAACAGTTCTTAAGATGTCCGACATGTGCATATATTCCTGTAGAGTTGTGTTCCTGCTCCTGAACATCACTATTCCATTGGCAAGTGTCGTGTCCAGGACTGTAATGCAGTATGGAGTGCCAATTTCATCGTGATAAGCATAGCACTCATCTGCACTGGCGTGCAGTGAACACTGTGTGCTGATCCCTTAAACAAAAAATTCTAATAAGTACACTGGTGTCAATTGACAAGGGTCGGATAAAGCATCTTATGCAACCTCGTTCCCAGGGTCTCTCATCTTCCCGCCCTCCACTCTCGCTCCGGGAGGGCGGGAAGATGACAGCCTATGGCGGTCAATGAACTCGCCATGTGATCCATGTTTTGGTTCAAATTATTGAGCACACTCAACAGCGAGTCGCTATTATGGAGTGCAAGATCATCATCAAGTAGTTCCTCTGCGAGGTTACCAGTTGAAATATCCTTCGTACTTTCGTCGGGGTCTTCTGAAAGAGTTTTATTCGCCATGAAAAAAAATTGCACGTGAAACTTCTCCAAGAGTTCTCTTGCAAGTGAACGGCTTGGTTTCGCACGCATTTTTTACTTGACTCTGTAGCGACATTGACCAATCAGAATTAACAGTAACCTACCCTCAATCATTGTATAGTATTTACTGATTCATTATTTTGGCACACACTCATTCTGTTGGACAACCTTTCTAAGATTATTTAGCTGGTGCAGTATGTAACCTAACAAACCAAGAGAATATGAACTGACGGAGAGGGATACTGTGGCCGTTGGCTGGGACGTCAATTCCACCAAGATATTTATAGATTTATTAGCTTTGAAAAGGCAAGGCTGTTTCCTGTGATGTCCGCAAAATACCATTTCCCTTGTTTTTGGAGGTCGTTTAATTTTGTTTTCCTTGCAAACAGATCGAAATTGTCCTGGACAAATTACGGAACAGACTTCCAAAAGCCAGTCCAAAAATAACTTTAGTGGAAGTTAAATATCCCCTTATATATTTTTGCTTGAACAAACTCAATTCCCACCCACTCACCAGCAGGACACCCACCTGCTTCTCGCAGCTCAGACGACAGCTGTAATGCAAGCTCACAAAGGTCGCTTTGTTGAGGGGTTTGAGAAAGAACGGCAACTTTGATGGGAGCCAATTGAGGATGTAGGTAAAGAACTGTACAGAGGTCTACCTTTCCACTTGAATCAGATCGCTCCTTCTCTTGATATGCATCCATCAAAAACGCCATAAACCCTGTAAGACAGGAAATATATACATAAGGTGTACAAATATTGGAAGTGGTTTCAAAATCACTTAACCCAATCAAACGGGTAGTGTAGCATCTATCCAAAACTACTTTTGTTTGTTATTGTAAGCAGCTTCTACTGTTTTCAAGACAAAGTCATTGTTTCAATTGTTGAGTCTTTTGTTCAGGGCTAGGGTATCAAACCAATCACATATGTTAGGAAAGCTGCTACATCGCCCAATCAAACGCTATCCCAGACAAAATATTGTATTACGCTTTCATAATGTATAACTGGACCTAATCATTATGGCTGATTATTTGAGACTTCTGAACTTCAAAACTTTTGCCAAGGGAATTTGAAAATCATTTGCATTATAATTATAATAATAAAATGTTCTACTGTACATGAACTTGTCATGTGTTTCTGCATATAAAAATAAAGATAACTAACCTTTGCTCTGGGTCTATAGGAGGCTCAGTGGCCTACATGTAACAGTTAGTGCACTGGACTTCAGATTAAGGGGTCTGGGTTGCAGCCCTGGCCGGGGCACCACATTTTGTTTTAAGGCAAGACATTTTACTCTCATAGTGCCTCTCTCCACCCAGGTGTATACAAGAGGTACATGTACCAGCAAATAAAATGCTGGGGGAAGGCCTGCAATGGACTAGCATCCCATCCAGGAGGAGTAAACATACACTGTAAAAAGTTACTTCCTGCTAAGGAAACCAATATACAGGTAAGCTTCAGCCTGATGGGTCACTAGGCTCATCAGCAGACTTTTCCTATCCTTACCTGTCGAAAACATACTAGGCAGATTTGCAGGAATATTTTCATTACCACATACTGGGTATTACCTGCATTGAGATCAGTTTTGATCTGGATTACACAGGGTTGTGAGTCTTTGCTGAAAGGTAATCCCTTGTGATCTTCATTTGCCAAATTCTTATGAAGGTCAGACCTGACAGTCATGGTGTCAACTGACTCCTTACCCCATGGGAAAGAATACTGCAATTAGACGAGATAAATGGAACTAATTATACACGTACATGTACAATAGCCTTACTTCATGACCAACACACTGGCTATTAGAAATTATAATTACCTATGGATTTTATTATTTTGCAGAAAAGCCAGCTACTGTAATAGTCCAGTTTCGAGTTAGCCAAGGCCACTGAACAAAAAGACTAAATACTCAGTTGTACAGGGTTAGCCTCAATCCAACGAAAATATTCACAAAAACCAGCAGAAAAGCACTGAAGTGTAATATGAAACAATGCACAAAGTTGTTAATATTTCCTGTTCTCACTGGTATTTGCAAATATTTTACTTCAGGCCGGGACTAACCCTGTATAGATGCATCTTTAGTCATTTTATCCAGTGGTCTTGGTTAACTCGAAACTGGACTATTGGCCAAACATGGTCAGAGAATGTTGTGATGCCAACAATCCGTTGTCTTTAAACATGTTAATTGTGCCTTTCAGTACCACACAAACTCAGCTCACACTTTTGGTGCTTTAATGAATGGTTTACATTTTTCACTGTCATCAACCAAAAAAGCAGGCCTCTTACAGAAAGGAAGTAAGTTAAGCTCTTGGTCACTGTTTTGCAGATGGACTATACCATGCTTTAGTTCATCTGTAATGCAGGCTATAATTTATTATGACCATGAAATGTACCAATTACCGGTAGTTACCTGTATAAAGGTCTGATTTTGTACACCAGGTTTAAGGTCTGCTTGTTCTTCGTTAAGACTGTAATTAGAGCGGACATTTGCAAATTTTCTCCACCACACAAGCCTCTGTCTTTTCCAGTGATTTGTCCAATCATTCACTCTGTTTTCAGTACAAAAGAACTCAAGGGTCATGACTTCCCTCTCACAGGATCTGTACATTACAAAGAAATCCATGATAAGAATAAGATTCCCCTATTTTCTCCCCCTGCCCTAGAGCGTGAGCCAGCAGAATTCAGGTTATCCCTGTCCCCCTATTCAGAAACCCGTGCTTTAAACATCAGTGCAAAAAGTTATGCACCTGTCATCACAGTGGGAAGCATGCACTGGAGTCTGTATCGGACGGTCTGGGTTCGAGCCCTGGCCAGGGCTCTGCATTGTTGTTCTTGAGCAAGACACTTTACTCTCACAGTGCCTCTCCAGACTCGTACCTAGTCGCTATTTACGGTTTCAGGGAATGAGACAGCACTGGATACTAGGGAAGACTGAGGAAACCCCGTGCACCTCAATCTTTACTAGTATCCAATCTTCTCTCGCCCCCAGAACCTGTAAATAGCGACTGGGTACGAGTCTGGTGTCTCTCTACACCCAAGTGTATAAATGGGGACCAGCGAGATAATGCTGGGGGTAACCCTGTAATGGACAAGCATTCCAGCCAGGGGAAGTAGAAATACTCCTAGTCACATTTACCATCACAGAGCAGAGTTTATTTAAGCTCCTGCCCTGTCTTTTAACTAGTCAACCAGCCATAGAAGTCATCTTGAAGATATCAAATACCTTAGCATATAATTATCATTATCTGGCTTTTTGAAGTATTTTCTGATCCATGCAGCCCCAAAAGGTACGGCAATTCCAGGGATAATCCTAAACAACTGAGTTATAGTGTTGGTAGTCTCACTCAGAGGAGCAGCTCTCTCGCTGTTTGTCGCTGGCGTTTCACCTGTTGCTTGGGTTACAAGCTCATTCGCAGTTTCAAAACCATAAATATTGCCCTTCCACCTAACTACATCATACCACCAAGCGTTTCTCAAGTTACGCCTCAACTCCGAACCAAACGGTCCAAAGTGGTAAGTGTACGTTGATCCAAGTGAACCTTCAAAGCGTGACTCCACGGAAAAACCACGACTTTCACACAGCCGAATAACTTTGTCGACCAAGCTGCGAGACATGGCATTGCTCGTTGTTTAAGGCAAAAATAAACCCAGTACTAATTTGGCACGCATTCGATGCTACCATTTTACGTATACTCGCAATTAATGGTTGTGCGAGTACTGAGATTGGCAATTTTCAGTAAACTTCCCTACAAAAGCTTCACGAAGCTTCACCTTGTCCGCCATTTTGAAATTTAGAAACGAAACCGCTGACACGCAATATCGCGCTGGGTTCGCGCGCTAGCGTTTAAATTTACAACAGCCTATCACAGTCATTCATTTACTTCAACAAACCAATCAAATAGCAGCTTTATTCGAAGACGGCTTCACGTGAATCGATAAAACATCGACCAAGAAAAAGACGAAGGTGATTGCTTTCATCACCGTGGTAGGTTTTTGATATCCTTTCATCTCCAGAATGAAACGTGTTACTATGTTTGTCAGGAACTGCACAATTTATGGCTTAAAGTTTTAACAAGAAAAAGCACGTAAAAGAAACATTCAACGAAGGACTGTTGTCGAAGGTAAACTTTTTTGTGACTGATCGCTAACATTGTCGATACATGTATCTGTACATGTTTAGCTTTTTAATATATTTAGCTAATTGGAGACTTTTAAAAGGTCTATCACGGTTCATCTGTGCTTTTTACTTTAGTTTGATAGGCCATGTAGCAATTGATAAGAATTTCTGGTATATCAGACTCGTTGCTACACTTGTCTTGTCAGAGTGTCGCTTCGATTGTGCACTGTCACGACAAGGAGTCCTTCCAATCCTACCTGGACGAATCATAACATTACTGACAGAAAACAGACCGTGAATGTTAGCTTGGTGGAAAACACATTTTCCCCCTATAAATAAATTTTCAATCAGCTTTTTCCTTGTCCAGTTGTTTTGTGGAGTACCAGCCTTTTTATTTGAATTTGTAGCCTTGTAGGGTTTGGATGTAGCTGGTGGCTATACATGTATATAATCATGATGCTGCAGTTCAGTGTCTGAGTAGTTTGTCAATTGGTACCCAATACCTCACAATGGACCCTGAGACCACAGCAATACATAAAATTCAAGATAAAGGCAATAGACCAGAGGACTGGCTGGAATTTTTGGCTCTGCAGCGGTCAAAGGCAGAGACAGGTCTTACTGATGAAAACTGTCGGCATCTGCTATATCTTTATGAAAGAGCTGTCAGTCAAATTCCAGCTGAAGAAAATAAAAGAAATTTCTTCTATGCCCGGCTCCTTGTGGATTTTGCCTATCTTCAAATGTAAGTGTCTCTTTAAATTATGTTCATTTGAGAAAGATGAATTCTTGAGAATACTATGTTGAATGTAAGTTTAATATTCGCTTGTGGAAGTATTCATCAGGGTCGCATTAAATTTGCCGGTACCCATTTATACACCTGGGTGAAGACAGTAAGTCCAAAACACTGTGAGAGTAAATTGCCTTGCCCAAGAACACAACACAATGCCCCGGCCAAGGCTCAAACTCGGACTGTTCCATCTGGAGTGCAGCACACTAACCATTAGGTTGCCAAGCCATCCAGGGGGAGTAGAAATTAATATTAATATTGTGGGAGGAAAAATTTCTTGCCCAAGAATACTGGGTATATTGTTGCCAGTAATAATTTGCTGTAACCTTCTGTTTCAGGAGGATATCAGAAGACGATGCAAGGAGCACATTCCAGTTGGCCAGAAGCAATGCCAAACACTTTGCTATTGTTTTTGTTGCATGGGCTCAGTTTGAGCTTTCATTAGGTTTGCATCCAGTTCTTTCCTTTATTAGCACTGTTCTAATCATTTCAAATGACTTTTATCAATTGAAAACAGTAAGTTAATATCTTTAAGTTGGTGATCAATCCTCCCTCTCTAACTGTATCTTCCTTTTCAGGAAACAAAAGCAAATGTAGAGGTCTGCTGCGTAAAGGAAAAGATTTTGAAGCGCAACCCAAAGAATTGCTGTTAAAAGCATATGACAACTTTGTGGCAGGAAAAAAGGTGTTGATTGAAGACTGTGAAGCACTAACTGGTTTTACAAGTTACAGAGGGAAACAAAAGAGTAGTGAATCATCAGTGGATTTGTCCCCTTTGAGTACAGGTACAGTTGTACACTGTACATGTAGTTGTTAAATAAAAGAGCATTAAAAAAGAAACAGCAAGCAAATTGAAGGAGCTACGTCATGGTTTGTGCATTTTGAAAAATTTAATTTTTTTTGTAATCAATGTCAGTCTTCTCCATCCTTGTTCCATCTTGGTTTAGTATCACTTCTTTGGTGTTTTTCTTCCTTAGTAAACTATTAGTTTTAGGTTTCCTACGTTTTAGAGTAATTTGGTTCATCGCAAAAAAATAACTCAAAATATCGTGACATACATGTACTGTAGCTCCTTTAAGTCATTCGGTATTAATTTTGTTGAACAGGTAAAATTTTGGTATTCCAGTTTTATGAACAATAACTCATTATCAAGCAGTACTGCAGTGTGACATCTGACCTCTCTGTCATTTTGTATGATCCCAAATGCTGACTTAGTCAGACGTATGTCCTTTCAAAGGAGAAAAATTATTTGCAGCCCTGGTATGGATTATGCTAATTAAAATTAACACTTGAAAATAATTAGTAACTACAAATGTACTGGTTCACACAGCTAAGTCAATTGCCTGTGGCTCTGATGTCTGAAGTCATATGGCTCTGAAGTCACAAGCATGAAGCAAAATACATGTAGAATTATTGCACATTACCATTCCAGGCACTTGCATGCAACTTTCAGACCAGCACTTGATGATGAAGGTCTGCTTCCAAGGGGAGATTCAATGCTTCATGTGTCTAATTTGGAGCAGCTTTTCTTGTTGGGGAATATAATATCCCTCTCACTAGTTGTACCACCACAGTTTGAATCAGCTTTTTAGACTATTCCTAATCATTCAGTACTTTGCAGAATGTTTACTTACCATTTTCAAAAACCTGAAACCTTTGTTGTGTTCTGCAAACCATAAAGGTGATGACAGTTCGACCGGCAATAGCACGCTATTTACTGACAGTGCAACATCAAAAGTAGCTGACAACACAAGTGCTGTGATTTCATTCAAGTTACCAAGTGTCTTGGAAAGCTGCGGCAAAAAGCAGCTGAGTTGCCGACGAAGTAACAGCAGCAGCAGTAGTGATGAGGCAGACACCATTCCCTTCCAGACATCTGCCGCCATCAGCCACAGGCAGAGAGGCAGCATGTCTACACACAAACCATCTGTAAAATCTACTCCAGACCCCAAATTAGGTTAGTATGTACATTGTATGAAAGGCTCCTTATTACAAATTGGTTTTATTAACTGGGTTGATAATGTCAATTGGCCACCGTAAAGAGATTCAAGAGCTGACGTTTCGAGCGTTAGCCCTTCGTCGGAGCGTCAAGGAATTGTACGACGCACAATTCCTTGATTCGCTCTGACGAAGGGCTAACACTCGAAACGTCAGCTCTTGAATCTCTTTACGGTGGCCAATTGACATTATCAACCCAGTTGATAAAACCAAGTTATATTGTTATACTTCCCACCGACGCAGCACCACAGTTTCTTTAGAAACTTACCCCCTCTATCCTTATTACAAATACTGTGCAATCATTTTTAGCTCATGGGTGATGTAGGCATTCTGTGAGGTGTATAAAGTGACCTCATGATCAATGGTACTCACTCACTCATCACTTGATTGTTACACAAAATTGTGTATTATTCATGGATCCATCAGCTGCCTCATAGCAGCCCTTGATACAGGTTATGCCATCATTTAATTGAATCTAAGGAAAATCGTTGTATGTTGACAGCCAAGATCCTAGAAATTTGAAAAATCTGATGAATTATTTTATTTATCTCTACTCACATGCCCCAGGTACAGACAGTCTTGCCGGGTGCATGAATCTGTCAGTTCGGCGCAACAAAATAAGACGTGGTCCCGTAGGGGCAGGGACGGGTTTCGGTCTTCCAATGAGAGTTAAGATGACACTACCAGCAGTAAGTGAACCTGGTGATGAGTTAGATGGTATTACGGAATTGGAATCCACGGTCAATGAGCCTCACCAAAGTTCTGAACCAGAGGTGGCACCCACAAGACTACGAACCCACTTGGATAGTAGAAGTGTACGCACTTCATCGTCCAGCTCAGAAACAGAACGTGACAGTGAACAGAGACCTCCTACTCACGATCAAGAGTTTCACAAGGAAACATGCAGTAACAGACGTGGAAAATATTCGGACAATGCTACAGTGGAATCGCAGAGTGTCTTCACATCACAAGCAGCCAACAGCCAAATTGGTAATCAGCAGCAGATCAATAGTATGCAAGAAGGGTTGCATTCATTCACTGGAAATCCTCATTCAGCAACGATAAATAACGCCAACAGACAGCAGGAAGATGGAGCTAATTCAAGCCGTCAGCAAACGTGTCACCAATTACCGGCACCTCTCCATCAAATACCAACACCGCACCATGAGATACCAACACCCCACCATGAGATACCAACTCTGCAACATGAGATAGCAACTCCGCACCATGAGATACCAACATCGCAAGGCCTGACACGCACATCCAACAGCATGAGTGCGTCATGTACAATTCAGCGACAAAGTTCTTGTTCAATCACACCAGTTGTCCCTGGTAATGGTTGTTTTTCACAGCAGAATATTGCCCAAACCAGTCACAGTGGTCAACTGCAAGCGATTCCAGGTCAATTCCACGGTGTTGGTTATGCCCCAGGCATGCAGTTTGCAAGGCCTGTGGTCGCCACTGCCCAAACTAATCAGGACGTTATAGTTGTGAAGGGCAAATCATACCAGAAGTTGGGAACAATTGGAAAAGGAGGCTCCAGCAAGGTTAGCTCTCAGCACCATGACTGTTTTGCTGTGCCTTTTTATTGAGCTTTTTTTATTTTAAGTCCACTTCTGACAGAGTTCGCATTTTTAATCCGTACAATGGCGGCAACGTGAAACTTGACCACATACTGTGCAGTCGTGTGCACTGTACAATATCGTACTTTTCCTGCTTCTTTCTTCTGTTTTGTTTTGTTTCACGTGCATAATATACAATGTGGAATATACAAAATTAAAGTGAATTCTCGCAGTCAAAGTTGCCAAAAATTGCCGCAGCGTTGCCCCGTCTTGCACTGTTCAATGCAACGAAGAAGTTCCATGAAATGGGGTTCACCAGGAAGTTGTCGATGCGTACGGGATCATGTATCTCTGTAATCAGCGATCTACATTTTCTATTTTACTATATGTAAGACTGTTATAAAATTAGCCTGCTAGTCCGTTAGCATGAAACCGTTTCTGTTCGTTATACTGCAACTACTACAGGTGTTCCAAGCATTCGACGGTAAGAGAATAAGTGCCATAAAGTACGTGAATTTGGAAGAAGCCGATGACTTCATCGTTCAGAGTTACATTAACGAAGTTCAACTGTTAGAGAGACTGCAGGGAAATGATAATATCGTCAAATTGTTTGACTGGTGAGTACAACTTGTTCCTTTCTGGCTGTTTCAACCTGCCCTTCTCTCAGACCTACAGTACTGTTGCGGGAAAAAATGCACATATCAGGTTATGTTAAAGGGGCAATATCACAGGTCCGCATGATGATTGACGGCAGCGAAAAATGTAACCGTTGACATGAGCAGAGTTCGCGTGTTATTGAAAAGCGCAGTAAAGTTGTTTCCAACAATAGAGAAGCAGCCCAAACTGCTACTTGCGCAAACAGCTCAGTACGCTGAACGATACTTTCCTTTACTTAAATTTCCACTTCATTCTTTTAGGGAATTAAGCCAGGAAAAAAGCCACCTAATTTTAGTGATGGAATGCGGAAGTATTGACCTGGCGGGTTTCTTGAGGAAAAATCGCACGAAAATCACCGAGGGTGAGCTTCAGGTGTTTTGGAGACAGATGCTGGAGGCTGTTCATGTGATTCATGAATCGCGTATCATTCATAGCGACCTGAAGCCTGCCAACTTCCTGTTGGTGG
This sequence comes from Blastomussa wellsi, assembly GCA_947652115.1. NCBI lineage: Eukaryota > Metazoa > Cnidaria > Anthozoa > Scleractinia > Plerogyridae > Blastomussa > Blastomussa wellsi. Next base: position 7,848,975 of record OX393563.1, read on the forward strand.
AAGGACGTCTGAAACTTATCGATTTCGGAATCGCTAATGCGTTACAAGTAAGTGAAACAGATTTGGTATGGTCATTTGCGCTCCTGTTATTAAAAACAGTTCACATTATTTTGTTATCAAATGCTGAAAATATGGGAAAGGAAAAAGGAACATTTCCGTATCGTGTAGCATGAGTTCAATTTTGCGGATTGGCGATTTGTTGAGGCTTGCGGGGAGGAATTAACATAAATTAAACTGGGAATTTATTTTTTTGATTTTCTGTCAGTTCCAGCAGCAGAACATTAACAAGGAAGGAGAGTAATATTTTCAACTTTAAGTACTCTACTGTTTTGAGGCGTTGGCAATATCTTACTGAGGTCAAAAGGACTTGCACAACGGTGACAGTGTATTGTGCCTTAGAGTAGACGTATACCATGTAGCTTTGTTTGCGATACTGATTGTTTATCGAAGCCTAAATCAAAGTTAATGGTCTTGTTTACGTCCGTTATATCATGCTCGCCCTGGACTGAGGGTAGAAAATTTTTACGGCATTTTATTTTTCAATGGGAACTTAGAACCTGAAAAGTTTGTTACCCGGTATTCATCCTCGTATTTTGAAATGCTATATATAGCTGTCCATTCGTTTCACGGCTGAGCAGAGTTGTTTTTCTTCTTTCTCTCAGGGAGACAAGACAAGCATAGAGCTTAACACACAGGTTGGCACATTAAACTTTATGTCTCCAGAAGCGTTCCAAGACATATCTCATGCTCCTCGATTCGACAATGCAGGAAATGCAAAACCAAGAATGAAGGTAAGACATGTCAGTCTTAATCACAACAAGACTGTATCAAAGCCGGACACCGCATCTATCTTCAATTTTCTCTGCGACCATTACACAGCTTAGGCCTCGGTGTCACGTGTGGCCTGGAATCTTATTTTTAATTTTCCTAGAGCACAGCCTTTGCAAGTAGCCTTGCCCAATTGTCTTAACTCTTTTCTGTTTACCCTTAAAGATCGGCCGAGCAAGCGACGTGTGGTCCCTTGGTTGTATCCTGTACATGATGGTTTATGGCAAGACGCCTTTCCAACACATCACCAATCATGTTGTTAAGTTGCAATGCATTATGGATCCCTCACATGTCATCGAGTTCCCGGATATCAAGGACAAGCGCCTGCTTGACGTCATGAAGGTTTGTCAGCTCATCAGTCTCGATATGAAAAAAATTACCTATTTGGGATTCAACACTGCTTACGCTCTGAATTCGTCTGCAGGGTTGTCTTCGCAGGTCTCCCAAGGAGCGCTACACTATTCCAAATCTGTTGGCTCATCCTTACATTAATCCGTCTGCGAACGGTAAGTATTTAGTTGAACGTACATGTTTTTTCTTAACTAAGAGATGTCAGAAGAACGGGAGGCAAGTTCCAAAAAATTGAGCCTACTCGCTCAATTAACTACTTATTAACCGAGTGTGAGGTCTTTGCGGGAAAGTCTGAAACTGAGGCCTTGCCGTATTGATTGCGCGATAACCGGACAGCGTGTCAGGTTCGTACTCGTAATCGACCTGTAGACATTGCGGGAGAACAATGCCCTGGCAATTAGCCAATCGGAGTGCGCGTTATAGCGGCTAAAAGCACTAGCCATACAATAAAAGGGCACAGTGTAATACGTAAGTACACACAAGGCTGCAACTGGGTCGCTTTGAATAGAATCGACACTGGTCTTGCATAGCGTAGAATAATTCTTTCTTTTTGATGTTTTTCTCACTAAAAGTTCCCCTGGTGGAGGTCATCGAGGATGAAGATAAAATGTTCGACGTCCTGATGGAGTTTGCTAAAGCTGATGTTAACTCGCCGCGCTCAGTACGAGCTCTTAGCAAGGTAGAAATTGTTGTCGTGATTAAAATTTATACATGTACACGAATTTAGATAGAGTCGAGAACATGTAAGCCTGGCATCCTGCAGATTTAAACCATGCGCGCGCTTACAAGAGAGTTCTGACCACTGAATGCGTCCAGTTGGTGAGATTATTTAAAAATATAAAATATATAATTTGCAGGAAAACATAGCTTGCAGCTCTACCGTCGGACTTGAATTGATCGAATTTGAGTCTCTGGGACTAGATTTGGAACTGGGTTTTTGTATGTTGATGTTAAAACTTAACTCTAAGAATATTATTATTGCAAAAGGCTTTACTCTCGTGTAGCCTCTCTTTACTCAGGTCTATAAATGGGTACCGGCAAATTTAGTGTTGGGGATAACACTGCGATTGACTGGACCCCCATTCACAAGCTTTCGAGTTCTTTATCACACCGAACTTTGTAAACATTTGGTGTTTTTACCCACTTCGATCAAAATGCTTTTTCTTTTCGTCAGAGTTTCTTTACACAGCTCCTTACTGGTAAAAAGGTCAGCGTTTCATCTGCTGTACCAAGACCCTTGGGTCCTGCACAATCCCAGCATGCAATGCAACCTGTCCAGGCTCCAGCAGTCCGTCAGCCTTTGGTTGGAATTGACTTACAAGCGCTAAATCAGGCACAGAAGGCATTAAAACCTCCGCACGCGTCGGGAAATGCCAAGTACATGACAGGGAATGCTAACGAACACAGTAAGGTAATGAACGAATTCAATTCGCCATTTTCGCATTGCCCATAATACACCTTGTTTGCAACCCAAAATTTTGCATAAGCATTGTCTTCAGTTTCTCTTGGGACGACTGTAATACCCAGGAGAATTGGGAAACAAAGGTTATGCAAAATTTTGGGGGGTAAACAAGGTGTGTTATGGGCAACGCGAAAATGGTCAACATGAATAAAGAGATCAAACGCCTTGTCGAGTTTCTTGGTTCGCCGGCTTGATCGCTCACTTTTCGTGGATTTTCGTGTCCTTGTTCTTATAAAATTTTCTTTTTTTATATCTCGCCGGTTGTTTAGAAAAAGTGAAAACAAGGGATGGATTATTTCATTTGTCAGTCCACAGTTATTCTTCAAACAGAAAACCATTATATTTTACTTGTAATAGTTATGACTATTAAGGACTAAGCAACTGTTAAATATTGTTTCACAAGTTAAATGAAATCACTCCATTATCTTTTGCAATCACTGTGCAGGAAAACGCGGATCTTAACGGGTTATTGAAGCATGAGCTTGTCGAGAAATACAAGAATGCACTCCCTCGCGACACGACGTCCGAGTCTACATTTGGTAAGTGTCATTTGCTTTCGCTTTGAGAGAGAAGAAGAGGTCAGTAAATTGTATCAAAACGTATCAATAATTTGTGCTTTATCGACTGGACGTTTTAAAGCTTCTTTCTTCCATTTTGCAGAACAAACCTGGAACACAGCATATGGAAAGTGAACAAACCCTTCTTCATGAGGGCCTTTGTGTCCCATGAAGCCGTCTCTTCAGCAAAGAGAACACTTCTATATAATATTTTTTTAATCCTTTTCTTTGCTTTGTTTTGTTAATCTATTAAGTATTGTGTACTCCTCACAACCGAGCGTGTTCACTTACGTGACAAGCGGCGTTATTGAATTGCTGAAACATGGCGATGTTTGAAGAAAAAGTTCCTTTCCCAGAAGACTGGTTTGGTACACCAATCTGAATGTGGCCTCCGTTTCTTTGTTTTGGAACACCAATATGGCTTCTGTGACGTCATGGAATCGCGGTCGCTTGTTATGCAACCGATGTGAAGCGCGGGAAAAAAATTCAAAACGCGCGTGAGCCAGTCAAAGATTGGCTTTTTCTTTTGTATTTCTATCGATCCTGTCGCTCAAAATCTCGTTTTGCGATTGAAATACGCTGGCGATACCCTCTTGTCGCTTTCTTCTAAACGCAAGCATCTTCGCTGCCAGAGGAAGAGCGAGGATCAACGCTGTTAGAAGAGAAATTCCAGACAAAGAAAGCATAAATTATGCGGCTGTATCATTCCCAGAGTTCCAAACTGGGAAAGACTTGAGAAAATTGGGAAATCCCTCAAGGCCAGATGTGAACATTTCACAAACTGGTTGTAATTAAATAACACAAAGTTCATTCGTATTTTCCGATTCTATCGTGGTTTTCATAACTTTTGTATACCTTTTGTTGGACAAATATGTATCGAACAGTCCCGAAAAATTCGAGCCAAATAACCGACAGGGTGGGCGGTTCGTAGTCTCCTTCGCAGCAGTTTTTGGGGCATCAGTCCCAAAAAACAGCTGCAAACGGGGTCTCGTAGCTTATTTGTTATTAATTATTAAATCAAATGTAAATACATATTTTTGGGAAAAAAATTATTACTACGTAGTGTTATACTGTAAACATTTGAAGTCTTGAACTAATGTAATAACCTCATACCCTTACTACACTACGAGCAGTCCTTTTTTATGTCCTTAAAGCGCCAGTGCGAACAGTCATGTCCAATACACCCGCACTGTATCGATCCGTTGAAGTCATATTCAGTTCGTTCGATTCGTACGGATCGTTTAAATGTTCTACGCCCCGTAGTAGGGTTGACGGTTCGTATATTTTATATTACATCTCAACGATCCGTAAATTTCAAACGGATCGTCATCCCTTCTTACGGAGCGAAAAGAGCAATCAACGGTCCGTTTCATTCGGTCCGAAGTGCATCTCATTAAATGAGAGGCCATGTGTGTGTGTTAACGGATCGTTCAATTCGTTCGATTCGCAATTCTTGCATCTCATTAAATCAACAGAGTGTAGTCGTGCGGCTCGTAATTCTTGCTTGGAAGGGAATACTGTATACATGTATATTCCTCGTTCTAAATGTGGAAAATACCAGACATGCTTTCTAGCTGAGTGCGGGTGTATTGGACAACCCTCAGTGCGAAGCGAATAGACATGTCGCCTCTCCTCTTGCCGCCAGATTTCACGCGGCCATAATTATTCGCTTCGCGCTCGCACTCGACGGACTAAGGAAAAAAGGGACTTCTCGTAGTCTATACGTTGACCATTAACCGTGGTCCACTTCTGAATGTTTCAAATGTCAAATGAAATTTATAGAAACAACAGAATTAATGTAAATCATAAGACACCACAGAAAATCTAAATGGAAAAGAAAACTTTAAAGATTCAGACAAACTCTCTTTGTGTCTGCTTTTCTGTTAGTTGTTAATCTCTGAGTTGTTTTTGTGCGAGGCAGATGAACAATTGAGCATCTAAAAAACGGGCCTGTGTGATGTATTACTTGTTCTAACTTTATTGTTTCCATCAAAGACTGAGAAAAGAAAGTATTTTTGTGAACAGTTGTTTATTTTTTTGGAGAACCTAGTTTCGTGTACAGGGCTCCTTCCTGAAATCAACGGACGGCAACATATTTCCCGCCGAAAGGCATGTTTGTGTCGAACTTTGCAAGTGCATTTGGCGCGGACATTTTGGAAACGAAACTCGAAGAGGGCTATTTAAGCGTTCCTCAGACCGGAGAAACAATTTTCCAGGCAAGCTCGACATACTTTTAAAGGACTACATCATGGTTTGTGTATTTTGAAAAAAATAGCCTAAATTTCTCAAATTCGTAATTTGCAATCTGTCTCAGGCCTCAGTTATATGGTCTCGGGTACCCGAGACAACTGTGGGGAAGCAGTAAATACGACAGAGAACTCAATGTAATTATACTATATTTCTCTGATGAGACAGCATCAACACAACATGGCGGTCATGATAAGCGAGAAAAAGCGGGAAAACGAGTTCAGTTCTTGTGACGTAAACATTACATAAGTGACCGCTGACCAGATAACGAATTACACGAAAAGAAACAAAATAAACGTTCAAATGTCGATTATAACTATTTCACATCCTCCGGGGGGACGCAAATGTCCTTGGCCCAGTCTGCAATTCTCCTTATCGCCCGTCGTGCTGCATCTCTTTGTGATCTCCTTACAGGGGTTAGAGTTTCCACTGTGGTTGCTTGGTCTTCTGTGCAACACTGAGCTTCCTTGGCTTGAACTTCTAGAGGGTGCAATCTTGTTATGGGACGGTTTGTTGTTCCATTGGCAGTGCGTAAATTTGCGGAACGAACAAGTCCATCGCGACCTCTGTTAATGGATGTGACAAGTGCTAGCTTCCAGTTTACTCTAGGGCTGTCATCGTGGATTAGAACTACATCACCAGCCTTCACGGATTCTGTGTTGATTCCTGAACCTTTGTGGAACTCTCGGAGGGAGGTGAGGTACTCGTGACGCCAACGTTGCCAAAAGTGCTGAATAAGTAAGGTTACACGTTTTGCCCTTCGAAGGAAATCTGTGCTTGTTTGGTACGTGGGGTCACTCACTTCGTCACTTTCTACTAGTGGATGTGGTAGTGACGTTATTCGTCGACCATAAAGTAGATGTGCAGGGGTTAATGCCTCTTCATCCTTAATGTCCGAGGAGACGTAGGTTAGGGGACGATCGTTTAGAATTGCTTTCACTTCAACAACAATTGTCTGAAGAGTGCATAGGTTGACTGCAGCTCTGCCGAGTACCTTCTTGATGGTGGATTTGGTGAGACCGATGAGGCGTTCCCAAAACCCGCCGTACCAAGGCGCCTTCTTGGGGATGAATAACCATTCAATGCCTTCCCTTGCGAGTGTTTCCTTGAGCGCATGAGATTGAAACAGTTCCTTTAGTTCATTGTTCGCTGATACAAATGTTGAGGCATTGTCAGATATTAGTTTCCTTGGAAGAGATTTCCGACTTGCAAATCTGCGAAAGGCTAGTAAGAAGGCTTCAACAGTCAAATCTTCGACAACTTCAAGATGAATAGCCCTGGTTGTTGCACAAGTAAGGAGACATATGTAGACCTTTGTTTCGATTCCAGCATTTCGAACATACAGAGCTCCGGTGTAGTCCACCCCAGTGACTTCAAAGGGTTGTGTTTGTTGCATTCTTGACTTGAGAAGGGGTGGTGGGTCTGGTGCATTGTAGGCTGTTCCTGAGACCTTTCTGCAGGTTACGCATTTGTCAATTAAGGTTTTGACGCGTTGTCGGCCAGAAGGAACCCAATAAGTTTGACGCAGGGCAGTAAGTGTTGAGTTGACACCTGCATGAAGCTGCTTGACATGGGTGGAGCGAATTACAAGATCTGTGAAGTTGTCTTTGCTTGGTAGCAGCAGAGGGAATTTGGTGTTGCCACCTAAGGGTGCGTTGTGTATCCTCCCGCCACAGCGTAGAAGACCACCGTCATCAAGGAAAAGGCGAAGTTGACGTACCAAAGTTGTACGGTGTCGTGACTTTGAGAGGAGGTTGTCAATTTCAGCATAAAAGACAACAGACTGACGATTTTTTACCCATTCTGTCATGGCATGATCATATTCCATAGCTGTAATTGGACCTTGTTGGCTGACTTTCTTCTGGAGAAGCCTTACAAATCTGAAAACATAGGCTGTAACGCGTAGAAGCTTTGGCAAACTGCTGAAATCCGATGGAGTAATCAGGCGATGAAGGCCTTGCTGTTGAACTGAAACTGTGCCATTTGCAGTAGACTCATCACTAGAGGTTTCAGTGGCTAAGTGAAGAACCTCTGTTGTAGGCCACAAAGGCCACTGGGATCTGTTTGGTAACCATGTGGGACCATGTTTCCACAGCGAAGAAATCTTCAGTTGATGTGCTGTTATCCCTCTTGTGAGAAGATCAGAGGGGTTTTCAGTTGTAGGACAGTACTTCCAGTTTGAAATTGATATCAGTTTCTTTACTTCTTGGATGCGAGTGTTGACGAATGGCTTCAATACCTTGGTGCTTTTGAGCCAGTGAAGAACAATTTGGCTGTCAGACCACAATGTGACTCTCGTAACTTGCAGTTGTTCTTGAAGATATGAAGCTAAACGTGCGGCTGTTAGAGCTGCCATAAGTTCCAATTCTGGAAGGGTGAGTTTCTTCTTTGTCGGAGCAACACGCAACTTCGCCATAGCTAGCGATGACTGGTCTCCACGTACTAAGTAAGCGGCGGCTCCATAGGCTTTCTGGCTTGCATCAGCAAAGACATGTAGCTCTATATCGCTGTTATCAACAGAGACATCAGAAGAGAAGTAGCGACGCGGGAACTCAAGTTTGGTTGCATCTCCTATCTCCTTTGCTAAAGCACGCCATTTTTGATCAAGAGAAGGTGGAAGGGGCTCGTCCCAATCAATCCCTTCCTTCCACAGTTCTTGTATTAGAATCTTAGCTGCAACGGTGACTGGTTGAAGTAAGCCGAGTGGATCAAAGACTTTTGCTGTTTCTTGTAAGATCTCTCTCTTGGTTGACAACGGAGGGGTAGAAGTTGCTTGTTTACATGAGAATCGTAACGTGTCTGAAGTTATGTCCCATACCATGCCAAGTACCTTTTTAGTTGGGCTGGTGTCAAGGACTTGATCCTTGGCTGCAAGATGTTGAACACTAGGACTGTTTGAACTCCATGACCTGAGATTGAAACCCACCGGTGACATCTTGCTCCTGGCCTTTTGGTAATAGTTGACTGCTGAACCATCATCGTTTGTTCCTGAGGCGAGATCATCCACGTACAGATTTCTTAACATATCCATGCTGACTTGGTCTGTAGACTGTGTGAGGTGCTTGTTTAGAGTGGCATTTAAGATGAAAGGTGAACTTGTGGCACCAAACATGACAGACTTGAATCGGTAGACAATGAATTCACTCTCCGGGTCATCTGTGTTGGATAGCCAGTAGAATCGTGTGGCATCTCGATCAGCTTGGTCTAGGTTTACATGTAAAAATGCCTTTTCAATGTCTGCAGTTATGGCATACTGGTGGAGACGGAAGCGTAGAAGTATACCAGTAAGGTCATTGAGAAGCGGAGGACCTGGCTGTAAGCAGTCATTCAAGCTGGGTTGTTCACCTTGTTTGAAACTGCAGTCGTACACAATGCGTAGAGGAGTTGTGGTAGAGTCCTTGAGGACAGCATGATGAGGTATGTAATGACACACTCCGTTAGTTGTTTCTGGATTGTTCACTCTTTCAATAAAATCTCGAGACTGCTGTTCTTGGATGATCTCATCGTACATGCGCAATTTCTTAGGATCTGCAGCCAATTTTCTGACCATGGAGCGGGTCCTCTGATTAGTGATTTCTGCATTTGATGGTAGAGGGGGATGTTCTGGTCGCCATGGTAACTTTGCACTGTACCGGCCGTCCTCCAACATGATAGACGAGTCTTGATAACACTTCAGAAAGTCAGGCGTTTCTTCTGATGAGCTTGGCTGAACACCGACTGATTCAATCCGCCAGAAACGTTCCAAATCAAATTGTTCTTGATGATGCTCAGTCACAACATTTAAAATAGACGAGTTGAGGTTCTCTGAATGGTTATTGTTGGAGAGTGGGCCCGAGAGGAGGTACCCTATCTTTGATTTGGCTGCTGTGGGACCTGGACCCTTGACAACTTCGTCTTCCACTATGTCCCAATAATGATCAGCACCAATTAGAATATCAACTGTGAAAAATGAATCATCAACGTTTTGTGCTAATGACAGTCCCTTTAGATGTGGCAAGTCCCTTACATTGGCACCAGTGTAAGTAGTGAGGGGTGCAGCTATTGTTGGTACAATGATCACGCGAATGGCAATGGTCTCCGCCTGGGTAGTTTCAAGATAAATGGTAGCAGTGTCAATGCGTTTAACAGATGATGTGTTTCCACCAAAGGTTGACAGAGGTATTGTCTCTTGCATTTCTGGCTTCAGATCAAGTTTGGTCGCTACATCTGAGGTAATGAAGGAGCGTTGAGAACCTTCATCAAATAGAATGTGTGCACTGATGTGGTTGTTGTGACTACCAACAGATGCAACGGCTGTTTTCAGTAGAACGGGGGTGTGTCTGTTAGTATCACCAATGTGGTAGGATGAGACTGAAGGTGCTGTAGTCTTGTCTGTGGTGGATGCACATAGAGCCTTGTTTGTGGTTGGTGGTTCAGTGGGCGACACTGGGGGAGTTGATTCTGCATTTTGGCAAAGACTGGTATGATGCTTTCGATGGCATACCTTGCATCGGTTCCGTGACTTGCATTTAGATACTGAATGACGATTAAGACAGTTAAAGCATACCTTCGCATCACGTACAATGGAGTATCTCTTTCCCTTGTCTGTTACAACATTACAATCATTTGGACTGTGTTCGCCCTTACAGAAAAGGCATGTTCGCTTGGTGGGGCGTTGATCAGTGGGATGAGGGAGAACAGGTGTAGGTGGCTTTGAAGTCGTGAGAAATGCAGCAGTGGCACCAGTTGCTGAGTTGCTACTGAGTTCATAATCACTAGAACTGTTCTGACCTGCTTCTAAGATTTCAATTTCATTCAAGATTGCCTTGCGCAAGTTATCAAGCTGCCACTCCTTGTTTCCATTTTGTCTTGCTAGATTCCTCTTAATCCCATTAGGTAACTTCTTCTGAATGATGGGGACAAGAATATCTCCATACGTTTCTGTTTTCTTCCCGAGTGACTCAAGTCCCCTGATGTGTGTTTCAACTGAGTCGTAGAAAAACCTCAAACTACTTAAATGATCGGTGGGTGATGGAAGGTTGAGCAGTACCTCCATGTGTGCATTGATGATCTTGTGGGGTTGAGCAAATCTATCTTTCAATAACTGGATACTCTTAGCGTAATTGGCACTGGTTAATGGCAACCCGGCAATGACTCTTTCAGCTCCGTCGCGTAACTGTGCTCTCAAATAATTGAACTTTTGGACATCACTGATTGAGGAGTTATCGTGTACTGCAGACCGAAAAGCGTCCCAAAACGATTGCCATTCAAGCGGGTTCCCATTAAACGATGGCAGTACAAGTTTAGGTAAACGATTAGTTTGGAATGTACTCACCGGCGGCGATGTAATCGGCGGTGTGATCGGAGGATTCTCTGCTGAAGTGGCTGTGTTGCTTTGAAAATCGCTACCCGACGTTCCAGTCGAAGGTGGGGAATTGGTTTGTTGATTTTCTTGTTCCGTTTGCGAAGTAGATGGAATGGGTTGCTGATTTGTTTGTCCCTTTTGCGGTGAACTTGACGGAGGACTGACATTCTCGGGACCGTGAGACAACACGTGCTGGCTGAGGTTTCTTTAGAGAGCTCAATTAAATTGTCGGTGAGGCAAACTTTCTCCACGATAAGGCTGTCTAGTTCCTCTGCATCGAGTATTTCTGCTTCGAGTTCCTCAGGAGTTTTCAGTAAAACTGCTATCTTATCGTTAAGACCCTTGAGGGTTTGTCTCTTTTCCTTTAACTGCTCCACGAGAGATCTGAGTAGTGCAATTTCGTTGTCTCTTATTGTTCCTTCTGCAGTGTCATCGATTTTGTGTCTTAGTTTGGTCAAATGTGCTTTGTGAGCTCTTCTTGACGCTAGCAGTTTCGGTAACTCTTCCATCCTGGTCCCGGCACCATAAATGTGGGGAAGCAGTAAATACGACAGAGAACTCAATGTAATTATACTATATTTCTCTGATGAGACAGCATCAACACAACATGGCGGTCATGATAAGCGAGAAAAAGCGGGAAAACGAGTTCAGTTCTTGTGACGTAAACATTACATAAGTGACCGCTGACCAGATAACGAATTACACGAAAAGAAACAAAATAAACGTTCAAATGTCGATTATAACTATTTCACAACAACCCTCCCAACCGAGACAACTTTACCGAGCGTTTATATGACAAAATTTGTCCCTGTCATCCGAGTTAAAGTTGACCCTGTTTGATTATTCATAAAGCATTTTAATATTCAACTCACCAGTTATCCTTCTGTCTTTGAATTTCTTTCGTTTATTCGATCACTGGATGCCTTGCTGGGTTAAATTCTATTTCTTTAGTGTAGTTTTTTTGCTTAAAGACCTGAAATTCGGACTGTACGTGACACTCGGCACGTTCAGAGTTTTTCCGGGTAGGCGAGCCAAAGTGTTTATATGAGAAAAAGTTGTCCCGTCTGCCAGGGTTACCCTACCTGCCGAGACGAGACAACTCTCCTACCCGAGTTGTCTCGCCCCCCGAGACAACTCGGATAGGATCATGTAAACGGTTGGTAGAATTTTTCAACGTTTTAGTGAAAAGTTAGCTCGCCCAGGGTAACTCGGGGGTAGGGTTGTCTCGGGTACCCGAGACCATATAAATGGGGCCTCAATCTTCACTATTCTTGATCCTGTTTGGTTCTGTATCACCTCTATGATTTATTTCTTCCTTTGTAAACTATTATTTTAAGGTTTCCAACATTTTAAGGGTAATTTGGCTCATCGCGAAAGACACATTTTGCTTTCCTTTAGCCAAAAAAGAAAATAAGACATCGGCCAGTGAATGCACGATATGACATCGAAGTACTGGAAACAGATGTATCGTCCGGTCTCAAAAAATATTTAGATGTTATTTTCTCTGCCGAAATTGACAGAAGAAAGAGTGCTCCGGGAACAAGATTGTCCTTGAGTTACTGACCTTCAAGCATCCGTCTAATAATTATTGACCACATCAGCGCTTTACAGCGATTTTCGATCGAATGTCGTGGACCAATCACTGAGCGTAGTAAAACAAAACCAAACGCAAATTACTTACCGCACAAGTAAAAGACACTGCTAATTTTTATTTTTATATAGCTGATGAACTTGTAAAACACGGGCAAAGTGCTTTCTTTCTTTAGGTGCTTGTCCGTTTGATATCACGTAGCTATAATACATTTAATTTGAATTGGTAATTTTTCGCTAGTTTCTTGTCATGTCTACAGTTCGACTGGCGCAGGTGATGTCTTTTAAGGTTGATGAGTCATTGTTTGTTTTACCCTGGCGAATTTGGAAAATTTAACATGAAAACGCGTTTCTTTAAGCGACACTTGAAATATCGTTATATATGTGGTCGATAATGCATCGAGAAATGACCGGTTTTGCTGGATACCGTTTCACGGATGAACTGCTTATTGTAAACACCGGCTTTTTGTCATGACGGCATTCTTTTCACCTGATATATATAAATAATTTTATAGGGTTCAGGTAGTTTTCTCACGAAAGCATTGTGCTAAATTAAAAACCTAACGACGCAAAATCTTTGTAAGCGGATAAGTCAATATGGTAATTGAAAAATGTAAACTCTGGAAATTTTAAAATTAGCACAAAAAGGTAACAGAGATAATCCAAGACAGTAAAAGCAGATTAGATGCGTAATTCCATTTTTCGGCTTGATTCTTGGTGTTCATTCGTTCTGTTCCTTCATTTATTATTTTTACCGTTCATTGTTACTAGCGTTATTGTGTATTTGTGTTTTCCGTGTTGTTACGTGATCACTTACACGTAACGTAACGTTTATCCCGCAGAGAGAATGTTCAATGTTTAACAACATAAAACTCGCGAATATTAAACGCCGTGTGAGATTTATCAGAAAATTTTTGCAGCGAAAAAGGTTTATTACACCTACCTTTCATAATAACTGATAATTTCTTGTGATTTAAAAAGGAAATAAGAATCACGTTTTAAGTGAATCGGATATGCACGAATTCGCCTGGTACATCACGTCGAACATGTGATATTGGCATGGTTTGTCATACCGTATTCGACTGTTTTCTGAAACCAATGGCTATTACTCCGCGGTTTTTAATCGATTTTAATCGCTGATTGTTCTTTTTCATTTATTTATAGCATATTCGGATCCATTTTAGATCATAATCAGTTCGTCCTTTTATTCAAAAAGAGGTATTGTCCAGTTTATAGCTTTTTTCATTCCATCATCGCGAATAACAAAGTACCTAAAGAAAATTTTAAATAGCATTGTAAAAAATAACCCTTCTCTACTTGCTCAATATTGAAACTGCAGCTATGGGGAAACAAAGCTGTTGTTCTTTAGCCAATGAAAACCTGAACTTAAAATAATGAAAGCTAGAATTAAAGCACTGACCGAGGGCTGTCAAAAAAGCTGGATCTATATTAAGTAACATTTTGCTAAAAATACCGCTATGAGCGCTAAATATAGCCGTTGATATGCGTGGGATGGTCACAACAAGTTGGCATTGGTGGCGCCATGAAAAGAGCGGAAAAGAAGAAATTTAACGTGATCAAAGCTTGACGAGTGAAATTTTTACTTTTTATATGCTTCTCGCCTTTCCTAATTTATTGGGAAGTTATCTGACTAGAGAGCTAAGGTCGCTAAGGGTTTCACTCTGCAGTTCGCCGTTAATGCGCATGACCGTATTTCCAGGACAAACAACCAACTTTCAGATGTCTATAAATTAGCCAATCACATAGCAGCATATTTTAGAAAAAATGAATGATGGTCAAATAAGCAGTTTCTTATTGTCAGAATGTTAATTTTCAATGATAGACAATTTTAGGTGTAACGAGGCGCAAACGATCCAAAGAAACTTAAATTTTCGGTTTACTATCGCGAAAAAGTGTTTAAAGTCTAACAAAAATGTACTCTCTTTCCATTAACTTTGAGATTCACCTCAAGGACGCCTTGGAGACTACCAGCTTATTCGTAATTTTCATGGTTGTGGCCTTTATTGTGGTAATGCAAAGATATCGCGGTCTTTTTAGGCGGACGAATGGTGACAATTTCAGCATTGAATCTTGTTACAGAAAACCAGTTCCTGAAGAGAATGAAGAGTTCAACTTTAAGGTAAATTTGCGTTTTCTGACGGTGGGTCAGCACAGTTTTTCAAAAAATATTTCTCCTTGGCGTCAGTTTAGTCATGCGTTTAATAAATACACAAACAAGTATTCCAAAACCTGAAAACAAATTACTAGACTAACTTACGATTTCTTGAACTATCTCGGTGTGCTATCAAAGACAGAATAAAGTGGGTCGTCGACTTTTGTTTTCACGTAATTTTTAATCTTTACAAAAAAAACCTGAACAAAACAACTTAGTGCTGAATTCATCAGTTTTGTTCGTACGCGATGCGTGCTGGAGCAGTACGCATGCTCGCGATTTAGGCCACGATTCAGAATTATTTCAAACGGACTGTACAACGTAAGAAACTTACAGAATGGATACATCGACTAATTTTTAACAGTGTTTGACATTTGCCAAATACCATTCTATATCTCCTTGTCTTATAACCACGTTGCAATTTCGATCGAGGGCTTTCTGAGCCTTAACCGTTTGTTTCGCAGAAAACTCAGTTTTTCTTATTCTTTACCACACATTTTTCCCTTGGTTGTAAATGGGTCGTTTTTATAATGATTGTTTTGCTTGCTTTAAAGATGTCATCACAGTTTGGAATTTCAAAAGCCTTGCCGACAGAATTCCAGGAAATAAAAATTGACAACAACGCTAACCGACAAAGTATTTGTGCAGATTATGAATGGCTTTGGAGAGAAGCAATCATGAATAAAACCTGGCATGATGAGTACGGGATTCATGAAGACTGGAACAATTCCATGTGCTTTTAAAGGAAGATTGTATAAAACTCTGCTATTACTTCCAAAAGCATTTATACTGTTTGCTATGTATCATTTAAAATATTCCGAGACTTTATGCTGGTTCATTTGATACGCTTCCAGAACACATATTCTTGTACATAAATCAATAAAACTGTTATGATTGTGTTCGATCTGCTGTAGTTCAGTGGTGTTATTTTTTTAGATCTGTGACCCTTTCTGCTCGATGGTATGAATAGCTGTTATCGCACTTCTCAGCAGATTGACGAGCAGACGAGGTGAAAGGGTCAACTTTGCTTTGCATTGAACCTTTTCGCCTCGTTTCTACGCCGTTTCTAACAAAAGAATATTTGACAGCAGACTCGACTGCAATAAGATCCATTGTTTACACCACGTAGATAAGATCATCGTCATGTGTAAAGAAAGATTTTGAGAACAAATATAACTAACCTAATACGCAAAGTAACGTTCCCCCAAATTCCAATTAAACCGGATATTGTTTAACAGAGATTACTGCGTCCGCCGACCGGTTAGCTCAGTTGGTAGAACGCCGGACTACCGTGCGGGAGGTCTCGGGTTCAAGTCTCGAGACCGGACCAACACTCAGGGTCTTAAAATAACTGAGGAGAACGTGCTGCCTTTGTAACTAAAATCTGCAAATGGTTAGATGTTCTAGTCTTCTCGGATAAGGACGATAAACCGTAGGTCCCGTCTCCTGCATCTTTAATGTTACAGATCAGCAGGGGACGTTAAAGAACCCACACACTTATCGCAAAGAGTAGGGCGTGGAGTTCCCGGTGTTGTGGTCTGCTCTGCTGGTTTGGGTTCGGGTGAGATCATGAATGGACTGATAGCGGCTGCTATGAGCGCCTTTACATGCTGACGTCCGATCTCACCCTGATTAGCTATGTAAATTGGCCCTGAAAAGCCCTATGTGGGATGGGTCAATCAAGTAAAAAAATAATAAATAAATAACACTGGTTTTTTAAAGCTCTACATATAGAAATGTTCGCAGGTTAACGGCAATACTGTATTAAACCTTCAATCTCCAAGTCTTAAACTGACTCATTTCTACCTTCAACTCCTTTCTACCAAAGCGCACCGACGATTCGTGACTTCATCTGCACATGGGATCTCGGATAATAATAGTCTTCGGTTCCAGTATTTACCGAGGACGTGACAAGGAACGAGCGTGGGTTCAGCCTGCTGCAGTCCCTTTTGGGTGACTCGCTAAGGCTCGCACCTATGAAATTTTCGCGTTTTCAAAAAACAAGTTGTGAGGAAGGTAATTTGAATCAGTCAAACATTTTTTTCCATTTTTAATTTGAAATAAACATTATTTTACTTATACAGAGTTTCAGTGTTGTAAACTGCAGAGAATACGTGTTACACTCCCATAAGAGAGGCTTTCCGCGGCCCGTGCGCGGGAAAATATCTAAAAACAAACTCTTTACTTGTTGCTGCCACCTGCTATTCGACTCTTTTTGCAACTATTTTCTTTTACTTTATTCCGACCAACCGACCGACCCAAAATCAGGAAACACGTTTGACTATAAAGGGGATAGCCTAAGCTATTTTGGCAGCCTTTCAGAGCTTTTCTATATTGTGTTTTGTTATAGACGCCCTAACTTTCGAGTCTTTCAGCAAGTTAAAGCTTGTTACAAATTGCAGAAGCGTTTAACACCTGCCTAAAATTAAGCATGCAGACCTCTGTTTGTTCCGGAAGTGATTTTTTACAAAGATGAACCAGAGCAGTATCAAATGTTATGGATTCGTATTGATGTGTTTGTTGTGAAATCTGATAATGCAGTTTTAGGTACAAAAAGGACAGCAAAATGAGTGTTAGTGATATAATGTATATTACCCGGCTGATGAAGTAAAAAATGTAAGCCAAAAAATGTATGGGAAAAACTCTTCAACTGCTTGGCCGGGGCTGATTGCTCAAGTCGGACATTTCTCCAGACCGCCGATAGGTTTAGATTCTCTCGCCTTCGTGTTTGAATTCAGAGAAAAATAATTCGTAAAAAGGCAATTACCTCACTTTGTATAGACTGGAGATTCCTTTTCCAATACATTAAAAACCTTTGAGGAATTTGACACAAAAAATAGTAATTTATGATTAAAGAAGTAAACTTGAGATATATTAAAATTAACAGATGAATAAAGGTATTCACTCTAAAATAAACGCACTTTGTTCTTCGTGTTTTTAAGATCCTATGACCACTACATTTTCCATTTCAGTGTTTCTGTACGTGAATTAAAGTGACCTGCCCACACGTCTGTTTACCCTGTTTTTTATTGTATAATCAGTTATCGCTCGCAACATCACGTATTTCTCAGGTTTTCTTTATGAATCTATCTAAAATTAACATGGCGATGCTCATGTCACCAACAATGGAAATTTGATCAGAAATTTCTCCAGCCGGCGTTAAACGCCTACTATTTGTAGAAACTGATATTTTTATGACAAAAATAATGAAATTAAAAACAAATAGACAAGCTGAATCAAGACTGGATATTACTCACACAATGTGGACAGGTTGGCATATTCGTCTGTAAAATTAAACGCGGAGATTGCAAACTCATTACCATTTTCATCGCCCATTTGGTGCGTCTCTGTTATACACTTTGTGGCCCCTCTGGATACCAGCCTCGTGGCTGAATGAGCCACCCTGACTAAATAAAGTTTCCCTTTACCCTTTACTAAATTATCTTTCTCAGAAGTTTAAGTTACATATCACATGGATCGATCTAACTGAACAGGCAGCAGATTTTTAGCGCGTGATAGCAACTACGAGATCGTCTTCGCAATTTAATTACGGTAAATAGTCTACCACTGAAAGAGACGGTCTCAAAAAGCACATGACACGAATTTTTGATAAGCTCCTCAAAATAGGTCAAATTATAAATATCCACAAGCAATTAAATTTTCAATTTAAATAAATGAGAATCCAAATCGATTGTGAAAAATGCTGACTAAGATGTTTCGAATCTGGCTCTAAATTTGGCAAAACGTTTCTAAAAATACGACATTGAGCACTAAATATAGAACCTTACATGCGTGGGATGTTGACTTCAAGTTTGCGTTGGTGGAACTTAGAAAAGTAAAAACAGCGCAAAAATGGGCACCCAGGCACGATGAAGTTTTATAGTTGAAATTGTCACTTTTTCACAGCTATTTTCTTTTGTTTAGTGACAAGTCGTCTTCTTAAAGTGCGACAAAAGTTTTTACCCTGTAGTTCGTGGTTGATATGTATGTATACTTAATTGGAATTTTTTCTTTTGTCCAAACAGCCAACTTGCAGATGTCTTGTAAATCAGCCAATCACACAACATCATGTTTAATAAAGTGAATGATATCGTCAAATAAGCAGTTAGTTTTGTTAAAAAGAAATACATTTCCAAGTAGGAGACTATTTGAAGTGCAACGAAGCGCAAAAGCATCGGACAAAGCAAGTTTGAAGTCAGTTACTGTGTCCCACAAGAGCGGAACAGTTTAAGACGAAAATGAGTTCTATCAGCCTTAGCTTTAAAATTCATTGTAAGAGTGTCTTCGATACAACAAGTATGTTCGTTGTTGTCTTGGCTGCTGCCATCTTTATTGTAACGCGCGCATATCCAGGACTTTTCAAGTCGCTGAATTATAGAAAATTTCATGCGGATCCCAGCTACTACAGACAAGCAATCCCCGAGGAAAATCAAGAGAGTATGTGGAAGGTATGAGGCGTATCTTTTTTAAATAGAATTGTTTTTGCAACAAGTAGTAACAAAACTTCAGTTTTTTCTCTCCGTGTGCTCGTGACTATGCTCATATGCCTTATTCCTAAGAATTAATTCCATAAAAATCAATAAGATCACATAAAAAGTTCAACTTAATTCGTTTTTATCTTAATAAATCCTCCAAGCATAATTCTTCAAAACTGTTCTTGTCAGTTAAAAGAAGAGAAAGTTTTTCAACTTGAAAAACGTTGTTTACATACCCATTTCATATCCACTTTCTTTGAAGCATTCAATAGCGTTTTAACAATTTTTCTTTGTTTCCTTCTTGCAAGATTTCGTCACCTGGGGTAATGACGGCGGCCTTGCCTACAGAACTGAAAGAAATAAACATTGATAACAAGTACCAACAAAACATTTCTGAAGATTACAAACGTCTTTGGAGAGATGCCATTCATTAAAAATTGCGATTGTTATTACGAGATTCAAGGGTAAAAACCGTTATGAACGGTCATAAAACCGATGGCTTAAGGGGGCAGTTTCACGGTTCAGCGCATGTGCTAGCTATTACGCGGTCTACTCAACTCAATTGTCTATGAACCAATCAGTTTCAAGTTGTGAACTTGTGCCTCTGACCAGAATGGTTCCATCGGGCCAACAATACATTCGATGTCCGACAGTTACGTTTCACATTTCTGTGAAAATCGATGACATTTTCGAAAATGTTTGCATCGTTATTTCTGGTTATGCTCACCAGACCCTGTACAAAGATCACAAGTGCTGAAACTTTTTTGAGCTCGAGCTTTCTGGGATGAGGTTGCTCATTAAATGAACAAGGTACTTGAAGCATCGGAGTCGGAGCAAACAAAAGAAATCCAAATATGAAATATCACCTCCATTGCAACGTTTTCGCAAATGGCTGCGAAATTTTTAAAGGCAATTTCCCCGCGCAAAAATCATTTTCATGCGCGCTTGTGATTGTTTCTAAACAATGGAATCTAATGTGATAGCGCTATAGCTTGCACAAGCGCAAAACCGTAAACCAGTTGCTTTAAAACCGCTTTTTGCAGCTTTGGCAACAAGTTTGCGCTGCATGCTGATTAATGCCGCAATTTTTTTAAATTTCAATAACAGGTAATTGCATTCTGAACAATAAAGGGGACTTTGTGTAATGTTATGTCCGCTGTCGAATGATCTTCTCGTTTAGTTCTGTGATCTCTTTTGCTATTAGCAGCAATCAGTAAATACAAATCCCTATTTAAAACCGAATGAAAATGCATCATTCGTCGTATTGTAACGTTTAGTTTTCGCAAATGGATACAACTATAATATTTACTACAAATTCCCGAAAATAGATAAAAAAAATATACCATCCTTAGATTCAGATAAATATTCGTTAGAAAAACTGGTTTATCGGACTTATTTATCCTTAGTCTATTATAAAATGCCAATTTTACGGGCCTCCAAATCCAATAGAACGGACTCGTCGTATAAAAAAGGGGTTATTACTAAAATTACTCACCGAGGTTCCCTTCTTGCCTTAAAATTGTGGTCGTGCTAATCACCAGCAAGTCGCATTAAATAAAAGGTCGCCAAAGCGGGAATCTAAAGCGCAGTCAATGGAGCATGAAATATTCGGAAGTCATATGCATGCATGGTCGGTTATAGTTACTGCGGTATGGTTGGGATCCCTGGGAATCAACCGGAAGTCATATGCATGCATGGTCGGTTATAGTAACTGCAGTATGGTTGGGATCCCTGGGAATCAACCGGAAGTCATATGCATGCATGGTCGGTTATAGTAACTGCAGTATGGTTGGGATTCCTGTGAATCAACCGGAAGTCATATGCATGCATGGTCGGTTATAGTAACTGCAGTATGGTTGGGATCCCTGGGAATCAACCGGAAGTCATATGCATGCATGGTCGGTTATAGTAACTGCAGTATGGTTGGGATTCCTGTGAATCAACCGGAAGTCATATGCATGCATGGTCGGTTATAGTAACTGCGGTATGGTTGGGATCCCTGGGAATCAACCGGAAGTCATATGCATTCATGGTCGGTTATAGTAACTGCAGTATGGTTGGGATCCCTGGGAATAAACCGGAAGTCATATGCTTGATACTGATGCACCTGTGACCCTTAGGGAGTTTATTAGCATCCCTAAACGGTAACTCAGTCGTGGAGGTTCAATCGTACGAAAAACGTATACCTTCAAATCTAGGTAGTACGTACCGAGATGAACGCAGAAACAAACAGTAACCGAAGCAATATAATGGGAATTGATTGTTCGCCTAGCAATCTGTCAACTCTATCAATTTTTAACTGCAATTGATGGAAATATACTTTATTCTCACATTAAGTATATGAAATAATTCATATGTGAACTGCGGATGAAGATGAAAGTGAGAGATGATCTTCACAGGGAATTTACAATTTAAGCAGTTGGAATAAAGAAGCCTGACAAAAAATTTCATGGTTTCTACGGGATTCGAACCCGTGACCTCCGCCTACCGGTGCGGTGCTCTACCAATTGAGCTATGAGGTCACACATTGCGAGCGAGATCAATTTATTGAGTTCACATTTTCCCGTAAGGGAAAATATGCACCTGTTGCCAGGGACCCTCCAATTCATTTCCGGGGATATACAGAGAGAGCAAACCGGTTCCACTAAAACTAACAGAATGGCCATAAATAGGCTCGAAGACCACACAGGAGGGAAAAACAATCAAGTAAAGAAAGGTAAGCCGATTTTTATTGAACTCGGCGCTACATTTTCATAGGTCATAGAAACAATCGTTATTTTCTTCATACAAATCCTTATATTTCGAAGGTTAATACGCAACGGTGCCGAAGGAGCAACGTCATCATTCGTACACTTTGAAAAATTTAGCTTATCACTCCTTTGGTGTTTTTCTTCCTTAGCAAACTATTATTTTTAGGTTTCCTAAATTTTAAGGATAATTTAGGTTGTCCAGGTGATAACTCAAAATATCGTGACGTAGCTCCTTTAAAATTTTGAAGGTGAAATTACCGGTTTCTGTAACCTGCGGTTAATTAACAATTATTCCACGAGTGGGCGTTGGATAGGAGGTGACAATAACC
>OX393563.1:7876080-7926080 GCA_947652115.1 Blastomussa wellsi
CAAAGATTTGATTATCACCTCACGTACAAGATAAAACTGTTTTTATTGGTCCGATATGGTTGTAAAACACCAAGTACATTAGAAAGATTTAATTCCTCCAAACTTTAAAAGTGAATCTCGAGGGCCATGCACGTGGTCAGTTCTCCTGGTGAGATCTCTTCGGTTTTTGGCAGCATACGTTATAGACGTTTGTTTAAGTTACAGAAATGTACATATAATCCACGTCGTTCTTGATCTGAAGTTTTTATTCTCATTCTAGAAAGGGAAGCTGGTCCCTGTTATCACTTTTGATGAATTCCTGGCAAATAAAGATCCTGATGGCAAGACGCCAACGCAAGGTTTGTTCCGTGCAAAAATATCTATTCAGTATTATAAGAAAAACGAAGCCCTTCAAGGTTTCTCAAACAAAATAAGAAAATACGTTTTGAAAGCCACCTGCCAGCTGGAAGAGGGCCGAAAACGCGGGGTTATCTCACTGATTTAGCTGATGAAGAAAACAAAATGGAAGGTTACAATACAACGGCTTTTCGCAAACAAGCAGGCAGCCTCATCACGGCAGAAGACATCGTTTTCACTACATTGTACTCCTTAATTGTTTTTCCTGGAGTCCCTGGTAACGCCATTGTTATCACTATCGTGCGAAGAACGCCATCAATGCACACAACAACAAACTATCTACTCTTGAATTTGGCTGTGGTGGATTTGCTGACCTTGCTACTCTGTCCTGGCTTGTACGACTTTGCTTTAGTGAATGTTCACCTGCAAGGAATCACTGGTGATTTTATCTGCAAGCTGTTTGCGGGAAATGCTGTTGTTCCGATCACCATCAATGTAGCTGTTCTGACAGTTTGCACGATTGCAGTGGAAAGATATCTAGCGCTTCTGAAGCCTTTCCGATCTAATTTGAGGATTAGTGAAGACAACGTTAAATATTGCATAGGAGTACTTTGGTTTCTTGCCCTGTTATCTTGCACCCCAGATATTCAAGCGAATATGTACAACATCGAGTCTTCTAAATATCCCTGTAAACGTCCTTGGAGTTTGGATGAGTATTTCCTTCACAAGCCCTTCATCATATTCACCTGTGTTGGCTTTGGCCTTCTAAGTTCCCTGATACTTTTTATTTGTTATTTTGAAATCATCCGTGGCTTGTACTTCACAAAAACAATTTGTTCGGAATCATCGGTCACAGAAGAGGAAAGAAAATCAAAGAAGCAACTAGCCCGCCTTGTTATCTGGTTGACTGGCATATTTTCTGTTTGCTCGCTTCCATTTGCTATCTACTTTCTTTACCTTGTTTCCGCTGAAGTGAAAACAGTCCAAAACAGCTACGACACCCTGCATTTAATTCATAGAGCAACACGGCTCTTACTTTTCTCAAATTCTTTCTTTAATCCTATTTTGTATGCGTTTCAAAGCTCGAACTATCGAGATGGCTTCAAGTTGTTTCTTAACTGCTGTAAACCTCGGGTAGCAAAGTCCGCTCAGAAAGTTAGTTATCGGTGTCAGACAACCGAGGCGACAGTTTTACCACACGACGAGACTGTGCATGTGATTAGTATCCACACAAACATGGAAAATACACCAGACCAGTAGTAATAATAAAACACTTTATTTAAAGAGGGTAGCACGAAATAGTTATAGAAACTAGTAAACTTGTGGCGCTCTATCTAAAATTAAAACAAATATAAGATTCCGAAAATGCAAAGCCTAATACTACCAATTTTATAGAGCGGGTTTCAATTGAGTGTCGAAAGTAATTAGCGAATTGCTTTGGTTTTGCATTACTACGTTCAATTATTGATTTAAGGACGCTCGCGCAAAAATTTTCTACCATTGATTTTTTTTCTGAAACTCTCACCACTGTAAGATAATGAGTAACTGATGTCAGAAATGAAAAAAAAATTGGGGGTCACCGACTTCGTTTTGGAGATAACATGCCCAGAAGAACACCCTAAATCTGAAAACTCGCGCTTCGTTAGCGGATACGGTCACAGTGTCTGTAAGCACAAAAATATTGTAAATAAATCTTTGAAATAAACGTATCTCTGTCAAATGTTGTTTAAATGGACCCATAAAGTGAATTTATTCAATTAGTGTGGTTCCTTAAAGAAAAAAATCGCATTTAGCGACCGCATTTCCACTCGCCCAACAGCCGCAAGATGGCAGGATTCGATGTCCTGTGGGCAGAAAACTTCAAAAATTTTGAACTTCCCACACTGCTTTTTTGTTCATTTTTTGACAATCTGCCGAGAATTGTAAATAAAATCAGTTCATAGAAAAAAGTAAGGGTCACAGACAATTTAAGAGAGAAATGAACGAAATGGCTTCCGGCCCTTTGTTTTTCCTCAGCGCGCGCGCTCGACGTGGCGTGACGAATTCCGTGCGCAGTAACGATGCGCAGAAACAATTAGCGCGAACTTCCTTTTCGCGCCACCGTTTTAAACGAATCAGAAGTAAAACCAAAACCAATCGTGACTCGCGCGCGCACGTTTTCCCATGTACCGTTTCGGCTACGATTTAGCAAGAAGACGGGGACGTCAGTTGAGGACGGGAGCGTGCGCATAATGGTCTGCACACGACTTTGATTCGACTTTTGATTGGCTTTTTGATGTGCGCGCCGTCCTCAACTGACGTTGCTGTCCTGTTGTGGACTGGATCATTGGATTGTCTCCGTCCTTTAAGGCTGGTTTTCGTATGTTGGTAAAATCCCAGACGATCGGCAATTTCACTGTTTCCCGACCGTCCCAGATTTTTCCGACTAATGAAAATTGGAAATCTTTAATATCCCCGATCGCCAGGGATGGTTGGTGACAAATCGGGAAAATCGGGAGCGTTTCTATTTTCACGACGCGTCCCAGATTTCTGCGATCGTCGGTGATCATTCCCGTCACATCCTCTATCTTCAATTCACAATGTGGCGAGAATCTGCAACAGAACGTCTGGCGTGTCTCCGATATATCGGTAAAGTCTGGGACAGTCGGGAAACAGTGACATCCCCGATCGTCTGGGGTTTTCCCGACATATGAAAACTAGGCTTAAACCTAGTTTTCATATGTCGGGAAAACCCCAGACGATCGGGGATGTCACTGTTTCCCGACTGTCCCAGACTTTACCGATATGTGGAAGAAACGCCATACGTCCTGTTGTAGATTCTCTCGACATTCTGAATTTGGGACTGGAGCCAAGCAATTAAAAAGAAGCTAGAGGATTGGTAACAAGCTAAGACCATCGGAAACTTCCCGGACAGTGGATATTTCAGTTTTCATATGTCGGAAATGATTGCCGACCATCGCAGAAATCTGGGACGCCTCGGGAAAATAGAAACACTCCCGATTTGTCGCCGATCATCTCAGGCGATCGGGGATTATAAAGATTTCCAATTTTCATTAGTCGGAAAAATCCCCATCTGTGACGGTCGAAATCCCTCAGATCGTCTGGGATTTTTCCGACATATGAAAACTAGGCTTAAATGACATCGTTTTTGTTTAATTTAGCTAAAGGTACAGCTTTTTTTAATGCATGGATGCACCACATGTAGATTGGCCGTTCCTGAGTTGCGCAGGGAACTGGGGCGAGTTTCAGATTTAAACCAATCGGTAAACTGACCGTTTGTCATGGATTTTCAACCATGCTTCAAGGACCATTTGCCCAAAAAAACTCTCCCAAGCTACCTTGCCCAAATTTCTCTTGCTGCCCAAAAAATCTGAGTTGCCCAAAATATGGGAAACCCCCGCCCCCTTATCCCGGGCCGTACGCCTATGAACAAAATCATGTGTTGTTCACACGAGGGGACACGCAAATGATGAAATGAATAAAATGAACCTTGCAGTCGGTGTGAAGAGTACGTAGCAACTTTATTACCATAGGCTACTCTTCATCTCGAACACATATACAGATCAATCCGGTGGGAACGAGAAATTATCAAAAAGCAATTGGTTTTGTCTTTTTTCCGGTTTGTCCTTTGCCGAAGTGCCGGCCTTGCATGGTTTTCTACTCGTTGCAGTGACGTCTAGTACGAGCATCTCTACAAAGAGATCCGGTAAAAATAACTACCGAGTATTATTCTGCGTTGTGTGGCCCTGCATTCAATAGTTTTAATTGTGTTTTAATAAAGCGCTTTCTCAAAGTTTTACGAGCGTCAACACACAAAAATTGTTTTTTATGTTTTTTCCTGCTTGTAAAATTTTATCCATCTGTTGTCTAAGTTACCGCAAAATGATTAGCTACTGTAGTTCTTTATAGCAGTTGCTTTATTTATGCTAAAACAGAGGTTATTAAAAGTAGATTGTTGATTGAGCTAGGTCCAATTTTTTTAATGACTGCCTCTCAGCTGTTGCCAGCTTACAGTGTACTTAATGAGCTCTAGGAAAACGCACTTGACAAAGTTGCGAAAAAGCAGTTTTCTCTATACATTTTTGAAAAGAAAGTCCAAACAACTAGTTAATTCCTCAACGGTCCATTTATAAAGCGATTCGTTCGTTTTACAAAATTAGACCACCCGGGATACTAATTATAATAAGGATGCTCCTTTTAATAATAGTCAGTTTCGATACATATTGATTTGCTATAGATTCGGTCATTCAAAATCGGCCTTGCATTTTCATTGGAAAGCACATTTATGAAGCGCTGGCATTTAAGCGCACCGACAAGCTTCTATTTTCTCGTTTTGTTTCCCCTGTAGTCACACCTGCAAAGGGTATAATTAATGAAATAAAGGTCTTAAAAGAGTCTTCTTATATAATTATTTAAGTTGCTTCAGACAATAAGGAAACGGAGATATATTATAGTTGATTTCTAGACCAATTAAAACTTGAAATTATAATGTAATTCACCATTATACATATCAAAAAGGTGACAAATATGCGCAACAGCCCAGTAAAAAATATCGTAATCGAGTTTACACCGTAAAACACAAGCTACATTAGGTAGATTTTTTACCAGTGACAGTTAAAAATTTAAAAGCCTCTCAAACAAACGTCGTCTCTATCTAGTGTTCCTTTTTTAGAATGAATGGCAGTAACATCAGTGTGCCTCATCTCATCACCTCTCAAGACATAGTATTCGCCACGATATATTCATTCATCGTGTTTTTTGGCGTCGTGGGAAACTGCATCGTCATAATCATCGTGCGCAAAACGCGATCAATGCACACAGCAACCAACTATCTGCTGCTGAACTTGGCTGTGGCTGATTTGTTGACTTTACTTTTTTGCCCTGGCTTCTATGAGTTCACTTTACATCATTTACAACTGAGCATCACCGCTGGGGACATCTTTTGCAAGTTTCTAGCTGGAAATGCAATCATTTGCATTTCATTTGACGCTTCAGTGTTAACCCTTTGTGTGATTGCAGTTGAGCGCTATATTGGCATTGTAAAACCGTTTAGCAGCACCGGGCATCTATCAAGGAAGAAAAGTTACTTGGCTATTTCTATTATTTGGATAATGGCAGTTATTTCAAGCTTTCCAGACAGTTTATGGACTGAGTACAATAGCGAAAAAGCTCTTCCTTGGTTGAGGTACCCATGCACGCGCCCATGGACCGTTGCGAGCCAGCTTCCGAAAGTCAAAGGTTACGTCATAAGCCATTCTCTCGTTATAATCGTGCTTCCTTCAAGTTTAATTTGTTTCTGTTATATTTCAATTTTCGCAACGCTTAAGTCGAGTTCGAGTGAGCCGGAAGAGAACGAAGTCAGTAAACAGAGCTTAAGACTTCTTGTTTTGTTGGCGGTGGCATTTTGCTTACTCTGTCTGCCATTTGCCGTTTTCTTTTTATATACTGCTTCACTAGGCCCCAAACAAGTTAAACAGCGCTTTACATCCTTGTTTCTTGTTCATCAAATTGTCCGAGTTTTGATATTTTCCAACTCGTTTATTAATCCCATTTTATACGCAGCTCAAAGCACAAACTATGGAGAGGTGCTTCAGCAAGAATTTTGCTGCAAAACGAACACACACGACCCTGGAAGGGAAGCAGCCCGGGAGCGAAATCGGAAGCTGAAATTCGAACACGCTGATCATGCTGTGTGACAGCTGACACGAAGTCTTCACGTAGCTGTGTGGAGTTAAAATGCTTATTGGGATGGAAGGAAATTTTACGCAAAAGAGGAATCAAAATATTAAATGTTGACATCTTCACGTTGTAAAGTGCACAAAAAATTGTGTATTTATCGTTTCTATGTAAGCTATACGAAAAATTATATTAGAATAGAGTTAATTTTAACAAACTCGTCTATAGTTCAAAACCGTTTTTTGGTTAACCAAGATAAGTTTATATTTTTAGGGGAACTCCCAGGGCTAGCTTCCGGGACTAAACGTCAGATATTTTGTCTCACTTAGGCTGTTACGGGCGTGTGTTTATAGGTTTTGAGGTTTTGAGCCAAAAAAAGGCAGGAATATAATTTTTTTTTAGTATTTTGTTATCTTTTTGGGGTCAAAAAAGCTTGGACCACGCTGACGCCCATATTGGTCTCCTTTATGCGCATCATTCAATTTTATTAGACCAGCTGCCAAAAAAATTCTTAATAATTCGCGACAAGTTTACATATGAATTTAGCATAACTTATAGCGGAGCTCTCGCTGTCGCGCGCGCGGGTGGAGCATCCATACTTATGGAGATTGGCAAACCCATCGAGCCGGGAAAATTTGGATGTCACGTGTACGTACGCACGGAAAAGGACTGGGACAAGGTTGTAGCAGATTAGTTTCAAAACAACTGTATAGTCAACGTCTTCTCAGATAGTACGAAGTTTTATGATCGATTGACAGCTGTCAAGACAAGGTATCCGCTGACCAGTATCACATGACCATATCGCGGGCTCAGGTTAGGACTCATCGAAATCACATGTTTTTTAATTGACCGCTGACCAGGTAGTTTTCCATTGTATCGCGGGCTCAGGTCCAATATTTTGGTTGAGTTTGTAGTTTTTCATGGCCATCTTCGGCGGAATTTATGTGATTGGAGTTGACAATTCTGATTGTTTTCGGTAACGAAATCTTTCTTGATCGAGGGGTTGCGTACGCTAGAACTTTCACTGATTTAGATCACTTTCTCAATTAGTTAAGAATCAGCAAAAACTATAGAGCTCCGCTTTTAGGCTTGGCTAAATCTATATATTTGTAGTTGTTCAACGTGGTTATCTACAATTACGGAAGCCTGTAAGGACATTCGAGATGCGATGCGATATAAAAAATGCGACATTCGAGATAAAAAAAAATGCGAGATGGACAAGAAATGAAAGATGCGAGATAAAAAATGCCATATGTGAGATAATCAAATGCGAGATGCAAGATAGAAAATGCGATATGCAAGATAGAAAATGCGAGATGCGAGAGTGATAATGGGGTGTCTTTCCTTTGTAAATGAAGTGTGCTTCTCTTCAAGGTGGGTCAGTGAGTGAAAGACACACAAGAGCACAAGGGCCCAAATAAAAATACCATAAGTTTCCAGCTGTTTGATCAGCTTTGCATTGTTATTTAAGCTTGTTTACGTTTTTTGCTGATCCTGATCTACACTAAGATCCTGCTACAATCTGCTCCTGTTTGTTTAATTAGTCCTTGCATCGGTTACAGAAGTCAATTACTGAATTTCAAAATTTCAAGCGGAGTCTGTCCTAAATAGGGTCTGGAGTCGTCCCAGACACGGTATGGCTTCAAGACTTTCGTCGAAATTAGAAACGTTCATCAATATTATTTATTTAGCCGGTCATCAATAAACATGAGATTATTTTCAGGAGTAGACATACAGGGTAGGTGTTTGACGTTATTTTGACCTAAACAGGGAGATTTTAGCGCCCAGTCGGTCCAGTCGCTGCCAAGGCATTATCAAGATTTTAAAAACTTTTAAAAACTTTTCTGTCTTATTTTTGTAGCTAATTTATTTAGATATAAATACGTGAACCTATTTAAATATTTCTCTTTTTAGAAATTGAACATTCACCTAAGCTTTAAACCTTATCGTGTTAAAAATTAAAAAAAGAGTTAAGCGACACCCTATACCCAAACATCGGTCCACAAAACAAACGATTCTGAAACACTGGCGTGTATTATTTGTCTGAATGATTTCTCTTAAATAATACAGCAACTGAGTAAGCTGGTTATTTTATTTTATTAATTTTGATATTCGAAACGCAGTAAATATCGATTGATCACAAATGCAGTTTAAGACTCATTAATATTCCGCCTGCTGCACATACTTTTAGCTGGCTTTTGCGGGGCATAAATGTATAACTGCCATGCCAGTCTTCTCCATTAATTATCTTTCCCCCATTTCCCATCCAAGAATAACCAGCACTTCTAAATTCCAATTCGATCGGGAACCCGAGGGCGACAGGTTTGTTAGTTGAATGACTATTATTTACTAACCTCGTTGGTACTGCGATGAAAAAATTTTGTTCTTGTTCTCTTTCGATGCCTCAATTTTAGAAATAAGTTCGTTTATTGAACGACAAATTCTTGTTTAAACTGTGCGCCATTACCAGATTCGACTTCAGTCGAGTTGCAGTGAGAGAGCTGGTCGAGAGAGAAAATGACGTCATATACTCACTAGTTTATTTTTTAATGAGTGAACCCAGCTAATTTGGTGTGCAGAACAGCAACTTGCTTCTAAAAGCTCGTGCTGTATACTAACCAGCTGGGTTCACACATTGAAGAAAATAAACTAGCGAGTATATGACGTCATTTTCTCTTTCGATCCAGCTCTATTAATGCAACTCGACTGAAGTCGAATCTGGTAATGGCGGACAGTTTAAACATGCGAGAATTCGTCGTTCAAAAAGCGGACTTATTTAATTTCGAAAATTGAGGCGCAATAATTGGCATGGTGCATTCTTGCCAAACATAAAATCGAAATCGAAAAGGAACAGCATTTTTCATCGTAGTACCACTTTAATTTGATTGTCTTTATTTCCGTCTTTATCGCCGTTAAGGGCAGGCAGATAAAATAACATACACACACAAAGTTGTATTAATTACTACCACAATATAGCCTCCACACTTGCCGCTTTGGGAGGCAATTTCTGCCTATAGCTATTATGGCTTAGGCTATATGCGTAAATGAAAGGTCGCCTCAAATGCATGAAAACAGACGAGAAATCTAGAAGCTCTGAACACTGTTTTTAGCATTTTACCAGAGGTAAAATTTTGTTTAACTGAGGAATATTTTCACATCTGAACGTATTTCGTTTTTCATTTTGGAGTAAGATCTAGACGATGACTTTTGCTGCTGCGGTCCTCGTTGAAGTTCCCCATCCCCCGGGGAACGGAACCATGCAAATCTCGCTGCTCTAGTTCCACAAGTTCTTGACGATTATTTAACACTCGGTTAGAAATTGGTTCAGTTGTACGTGTCCTTGATGCTGACAAGCAAATTCTCCTGAACCCTTGTCTGTAACTTGAACTTTGCGCAGCATAAAGAAAAGGATTGATGAAAGAGTTCAGAATAAGAAGAAAGCGAACTGACCTATGCACAAGGTGAAGTGTGTCGTAATCCCGGTTCAACGTACTCTGAGGAATAAAACACACGTAGAGGAAGAATAATGCGAACGGCGAGCAACAAGCAACGAAAGCTACCGCGAGAGAAACAAGCAACTTTAAAAGATGTTTCTTTGATTGCTCTTCCGGGACCACCTGACCACTGATTTCTCTACAAATAGTCCTCTTGACGTATACTCCATACAAAATGGAAAAGTAGCAAAACAAGATCACAGATGTAGGCGTTATCATAAACAAGAAGCAAAATGCGATTATGTAAGTCTTTTTAATCGGACCGAGCTTGTTTAAAGTCCAAGGACGATTGCATGGATATTTTCTGGCACATTCGTCGTAATTGTTCGAGAAAAATCCCGGTAAACAGATAAGTGTGGCTACTATCCATGTAGTAAAAACAGCATAACCAACGTTTTCTTTCTTAAGTCTTACACTTGTGTTGAACGGTTTAAGAAGGGAAAAGTATCGTTCAACGGCTATCACAGTCAATGTGAAGATCGACTCGAGCACGGTGACAGACAACACTGCGTTTCCTGCAAACACTTTGCAAACAAAGTCTCCGATAGTTTGCTCAAGTTTGACATTGTGCAAAGCAAAATCATAAAATCCAGGACAAAATAACAACGACAGCAAATCCGCCACAGCCAAGTTCATCAGCAGGTAGTTCGTTGTCGTGTACATAGATGGCGTTTTACGCACGATCGCGATGACGATGCTGTTTCCAACAACACCGAAAAGCACAATAAACGAGTAAAGGGTGGCAAAAACAATATCTTCAGTTTGTCCGTTGATTGTTAAACTGTTGCTAGAATTATCGGAGCTCATGTTTACAATGATATGATACTGCCTGCGCAAGAAAAGCGCAATATATCGCGTCCGCGGGTCTTTCCTCGCAACTCAGTGCAGTTCGTCTTGATCCATAGCGGCGGATTTTATAATCCTGTGTAGTTCGAGTTGTTGTCTTTTAAAATTACTTTACTTTACACGCACGAAATATAAATTTAGTATGTGCACCTGCTAGTTCACTCTCACCGGAGTAGACTCATAGTGGCTTTTGGCAGACAAGAACGGCGCTCCAATAAATATCTCGTGATAAAGTCGTTTAGTCCTGTAAACCAATACCAAGTTAAACTTCGCATTAAAGACAGCAATTGTTAACTTATATGTAAATGTCACGTATTGAAATGGATTGAACGAGTCTTAAAACAAACATATTAAATAAAAAGAACTTGGGTATTTACAAAACAGGCAGACAGGTTTTTAATGATCCTTGGCGAAATAAACGAAGCAACTGTTGAAACCCAAAATAATTTCTATACAGTGATCGGCATTTAATTTTTCCTTACAAAATCATTGCATGATCAAGAATATTGGCGAAAAAACGTAAAAATCGTCAACCGGAGAGGATGTTGCGTTGATGGAACGTCAAATACTCACAACTTTACGCTTAGGTTATTTTGAAAGAAACGACATTTGGGTCTATTTTTGTATTTTTTCAGTCCACTTAGCGAGGTTCATTGCATTTGAAATCGTGTATCCAGTTTCCAGTGCTCTATTTGCTCCAGACATTTTACAAGAAGGGATCTTTCTTTGGCACCGAATTTCTTATTCGTAAACCTCAGTAATGAATTGCCATTGCCCCAGTAATGCGCCACATAAATTTTTGGTCCTGAGTCATGAATCTTCCACTTTCTCCTCAAATTTTTACCTCGTGTTTTTGTTCTTGGCTGAGTGCGCACCGATAAATTCATATTCAGAAATTATTTATTTGTCACCTGCCAAATAACACATTACCTTAATGCAGGATCTTAGCTAAGAGTCATTCATATTTATCGATTACAAAAGCCTTTTTATTTTCGTTTCTCGTTCCTTAGCAAATAGTGCAAACTACATTTATACTCTCAATTAAGCACGATGCCACATTGTAGAGAGCCTGTACTTATGGTCATGCAATTCAATCTTTGCGTGTTCAGTTATCACGTTTTACACAAATTAGAATGCAGAGGACCGCTTGCTGCCTTGATAAATTTCGCGATTACTTTCTTTCGGGATCGCCCGAAGAAAGAGATGCGTTTACAAGATGTAACCCAAAGCCGGTAGAAAAAAACAAATTTAAAAATTTCACTTAAGGCTAGTACGACGAAAATGAGGATGGGTGGGGGGAAGGGACTTTTCAATAGCCTGATTCTCAGACGTCCGAGGTTGATCGTGGCCCCTTCGCTTATTCGGGGAGAGGGAAACGGAACGAAAGGGTCCGTGATCGACCTCAGACGTCTGATAATCAGGACGGCTTTTTTGGTGACCATGTATTTCGACTAGCAGTACTAGTCTTCTACAGGACCAGAAGGAGTGATTATAATTTAATCAAACGGCTCAGCTCTTCATATTAATGCTGCATGAATGTTTCTTCTGAAAAGGCAGTCATAAGAATGCTTCTTCTTAAAAAGTCATATCACCATATCATAATATATAGACTTAGCCAAGCCTAAAAGCGGAGCTCCATAATCTTTTTTGCTGGCTCTTACTAATCTGAGAAAATGATTTAAATGAAAATTCTAGCGTACTATACGCAACTCCTTATTTCGTTGCCAAAAATCGAGAACTCCAATCAGAGGCTTCACAAGCTCGAAATTCGACTAAGCATACGTGGTGTATGGGACAGCTTGTGTATATAGAGAATTGTATGGGAAAGTCACAAAAAATTGTGTGAATAAAATCTGAAATAAAATTTTCCTACCTCAAATGTGTCGCGTACCCTCAGGTGGGGACTTGGTTCAAATGGACCAATCAGAGTTGAGGATAGAACCAGATACTTGACCTTGCGTAACGGCCGCTGGCTCCAGGCCGGTCACAAGCACTTCAGGAAAGCCGAAGAGGCGAACTTTAAGCCAAATTTCTCGATCTTCACCAGTCTTTCGACCGTCGAAGCACACGTATACGGAGTGAAACTTTATTGGGCTTTATGGTACTGTTGGTTTTATTGCGATTCGGAACTTTTCCTTTTGAGGAGAGAGCGATTTGTGGAGTGACGTCTGGCGATCGAAGTCCAAAAACGACAACAATACATACAGGGTTAACACTCGTCTCCATATGTCAAAATGACATTTACGCCTTAGTGACACTTTAGTGATCCTTACATAAGGAGGTCTAAATGTCAAAATGACAGACACTTTAGTGATCCTTACATAAGGAGGGTTACTCTATTGACTATGCTTGCGGTTAGTTCCACTCTGGTTTGCTTGCGGTTAGTTCCACTCCCGTTTGCTTGCGGTTAGGTTTCATCTGGTGGTTAGGGCGATACAATAATTTGTATATATTTATGCTTACAGTATATATAGTTAAAAAATTTGGGATCTAGGGGCCAGCACCTTGTTGGTGTAGTGGTTAGTGAGCTGTCACTGACCCGGGCTCAACTCTCGGGGTCCGAAAAGATTATTGTTCTTTTTCTTTAAAAAAAAAGAATTTTATAAGAAAAAATTGTTTTTATAACAAAACTAAGTCTGAAACGAGATTGTCTTCATGTAATTGGAAGTGAAAGAGGAATGCCAGTTTGACATATGGAGATGAGTGCTAACCTACATGCAGGCACGGCTACGTTCGTCATGGTCACTAGTTACTTCTCGGTTCTAAATTCCACACCGGAAGCATTCGGACGTATTTCTGGTGGCTTTGCTAAGCAGACATTCCTTAAAACTTGTCTTAAAACCGTCCCGAAAATTAGAACTTTGCAAGGCATAAAGCAATGGATTGCAAAAGGTATTTGAAAAGAGAAGGAAGCGAGAGATTCTATGTAGCAAACAGTGCGACGTAGTTGTCTTGGACAACTTTAGAATCCATGGAGATAAAAAAAAAACAGCTAAAATGGTTATTAGTCAAATGAGAAGACGGGCGAGATGCTTCTTTGTCCGTCTGTCTGTTTCCGTTGGTGTCGATTCCGAGAAAATTGTTTTCGTGAAGTATAAGCAGTGGAAGATTTCAGAATAGAAAAATAAAAGAATTACATAACTCCCAAAGCCAAAACAAACGCAGGTGAATATGATGAAAGGCTTTTGTAGCAAATACTCATCCAAGCTCCAAGGACGTTTACAGGGATATTTAGAAGACTCGACGTCGTACGTATTCGCTTGAATAACTGGGATGCAAGATAACAGGGCAAGAATCCAAAGTACTGCTATAAAATATTTAACTGTTTCTTCACTTATCCTCATATTGGAGTTAAAAGGTTTCAAAAGCGACTACAATCGCGCAAACTGTTAAAACAGCCACGTAAAACTTGCATTTGTAAAAAGTGAATTTGTTTTACAAATCCCCCTGTTACACATCCATCTTTTATAAATCTGCCTTTCACAAATTCACGATCCAATCTAGTCCAGTCCATTCTGATGAATTCTACGTTTTACACTATGGCTATTGACGAGAAAATGCACTGCAATTATTAAGGTTTCAGTGGGCAGATGAAAGTCGCAAAATAGTGTCTTTGAGTCTAAAAAAAATGATTTCATTCGTCCTAATCCTGATCGTAATTAAACGTTTTGTTGAAATGCAAAGAAGCTCTTAAGTTCATTTTTGGCATCGCTTTGGAAAAAACCAGACTCCACGATAACTAAAAGCTTCTAATGTACCTTAATTTGAATGATAGCATAATTGATTATTGATTATATATTTCAAAACCATGGTGAAGAGTGGCAGTCAGATAAAATTTTGCTTTTTTGTCACAGATTGTTGACAGTGGAACAAGTATAGATTTGTCAGAAGTAGAACTCTATTATCATACGGATCTTAGAACTTCTGCGAAAATTGAGCGCGAGTTATTTTGTTGAAAATTGATGTTCAAAACCATTGCAGGTCTGATATGCAAAATGGTTTATTCAGCTTGTTCTGTTGGCATAAATGATGGCTTTAAAATGGAGCAAGTGACAGGTGAAATTATTTATCACATAAAAACACAAATGCAAACATCCATTTACGAAAATGTTTACTTGAGTCTAAAACCAAGTGAGTTTAAATTCCGGCAGGTAAAAGCGAAGTTGGATTTCAATTTAAAGAGTGCGATAAACATCGGGCGGAAGACATCCATTAGCACTTTTGCTTTGGAGCCTACCTAACAGGTGCAAATTTTGCCATTTGCAAAGATGACGAAAATACTAAAACAAAACTAAACTCGATTATTCGAACGACGAACTCGTATCTCAGTTAAAAGGGTCTTAAAAACGAAAATTATATCAACAGAGGCAAACTCGTTTTGAATATTTGAGAATCAAACCCACAGACAATGTGACGCCATTTTCAGCAACATAATTACTTGTGAGGTTTTTATATGCCATTAAATTATGTAACCTGAAATAAAACTTATTACTGGGGGAGCGAAAAAAATAATTTGTCATCGACTGGTTGGTTTGTGTTGCGGGTTTTCAGTTAAAAATAGCTTAGAACGATTGCGCGATAATGCAAACATGAGAGTGAATTTCCCAGTATTTTTTTTTTGTGAAATCCTTTGAACAAAAGGCAATTTCGGTTTCTTTTGAAAAACAATTGGTAAGAAATACAAATGGAATCGAAAGGCATTGTGCTAATTGCATTATTAGAAACACAGCAAAACTGATTTTTATATTGTTTTGTAAGTGACTTCATATTATATGGCATACGAGGTCAAAGCCACGTATATATTTTATCAGCCTAGCTGTACTCGTTAAGAATGCCGCTCTAGAGTAATATGTAAAAGAAGCTGTCGTCGATCGAGCTTTTCTAGTGCCTGTGAAACGATTAACCTTTCAGTCAAGAACAATTAGTAAAGGTTGGTTATTGAAACAAGATTTCAGCCTTGTTTTCAAACATCGCTGCTGGGAGTTCGCCGCTTACCAAAACTACCGGTATCCTTTGCAACCTTGGCTTTAAGGTGCAATTCCCCACCATTCCGGGCCCTCCGAGCTAATGCGCTCTTCAAATTACTAACCTTTCGGACCCTCAACGGTAGGAGAAGGGTTGAGGGGGTTGCACCCACATACACTGGGAAGTTTACGAACTTGTCTGGCTACCTATGTCTATCCCTTTTTGATACCAAAATAATATTTGAAATTGTCTTTGCGCAATTTCGCTGATACAGCAGCTTTCAATTGAGTGTCGAAATTGCTTTGGTTTTCAGCCAATCAAAAGTAAAACCAAAACCAATCGTGACTCGCGTGCACACGATTTCCCGCGCTTTGTGTCGGCTACATGTAATTACTTCGAGTTTTGATTGGTTCACTGGAGTGTCTCCGTCCTTTGTGACTGGTCCAAGTAATTACTTTGGTTTTGGTTTTACGATTACCTACTAGAAGATGGGTATCCATGTTCTACAAGAAAATAATGCCCGATTGAGGTCTAGAAAAGCTGCTAGTGGCATTTTCTTATAGGACATTGGGAAACCCATCTTCTAGCTGGTTTAGAATATAGCATTAAAAAAATCCTAAAAAATCACAGAAATTAACTCGCGCGGGCGGCCTCCTTGTTCGCATTTCTGGCACTCACTGCTCAATAGCTCGTCCACATTTTCGTCTCCCCAGTCACATGACCTTACAATATTTGTTTTTGTTTTAGC
The DNA here is from genome assembly GCA_947652115.1 of Blastomussa wellsi. Classification (NCBI taxonomy): domain Eukaryota; kingdom Metazoa; phylum Cnidaria; class Anthozoa; order Scleractinia; family Plerogyridae; genus Blastomussa; species Blastomussa wellsi. Next base: position 7,892,146 of record OX393563.1, read on the forward strand.
AGCCATAATAAAGGACATAAAAAGACAACTTTAAAAGATGGTCGCCGCCATTTTTTCTTTTCAATTCCAACGTAACATAAACTACATCCGGGGTACCGGGCGTCTATAGATTTTGCCCATGCTCTATTAAAAATAAAGCCCGCTGAGATTCCATGGCGAGCATACAGGGCTAAATTCTTTCTCCATCCGACTGACTGCAGCCATGCCTAGAAAGCCAAGCATACAGAGCGACCGGCCAAACATCCCCAGTTCCAGTTCTAAATCTTTCTTCGAAACTTCGCTAAAGCGCGAAGACGTCGCCATTTTGAAGACGACCTTCAACCACTGCACTCTAATGGCTGATAGTGTGCAGTAGCTCAGGCAATCAGGTTGCGGCATTTGCATTAGTATACTAGTAGATTTTTACTAATTTGAAATATTACCTCCATATTCATAAAACGACGTCGCAAGAGAGAACTGCTCCAAATGGTAAATTTCGGGTCTACGCGCAATCTGTCAACCACTCGTTTTTGGTTCTCTTTCGAATGACGCTATTATTTAACAATGTCAATTTAAGGTTTGTATTTAAAGTTTTACTTTAAATTATGTATTGTGGAAATTGAATGGACAACTGACCCAGCAGGTTTCCAGGGGTGTATTTCATTGTTTACATCTCAAGGAATTGAAACGAATGGCCTATTACGGTCTCCCTGCGGTAGAGGGCTGCACGCAGGCGTTGTCTATTATAGCTTTTATTTATGTCAAAAGAAAGTTCACACCATCGCGTCATTTTCTCAACTACAAGATACCTTTAGCCGTAGTAATCTCTTGCATTCTATTATTTAAGCATTTACTAGCCAAATCGCTATCAAGAGCATAAAATCCTTATCATTTTAATAACAAAAGAAGTCTCAACTGAACTTTTGTGATTGGGCAAATATCAAGCATCCGAGAACTATTGTGGCTTTTCTACAAATAAAATATTCTTATATACTCATTAATGGTGCGAATAAGCAATTTAAGATAACAACAATGGTCATCCATCAGTGGTGTCAAAATTTTTCCAACTAGCAACATTCGTGTTGGAATATTACCAGCTGTCGCCAGTAACTAAGAGAGATGAATCTGTAAATTTAATATTTTGTTTTCGACAGCACATTTACATGGACGCTGTTTACGTTGCAAATATGTAAACAATCACTTGCGATCGCTTTTACACCTGTCGCGTCGAATGATCTCCAATATTCCGACCAAGAAAGGCGCGAATCATTTCGCTGGCTTTCTTTCTATTATGAGCAATCGTTCAATTTCTTTCAACTGCTAAATACGAGATCCACAAACACCAGCTGGTATCGTTAGTCCAAAGATCTTGTCTAAACGATCGAGTCTGAAAATGAACAACACAAGCGCGGATCTCTCTCAGACAGAAGGCAGCTCCCTTACAACACAGGACATCGTTTTCGCTGTATTGAATTCGATCATCGTCTTCCCCGGAGTTGTTGGAAACAGCGTCATCATAACAATCATACGAAAGACATCATCAATGCACACAACAACAAACTATCTACTCTTGAACTTGGCTGTGTCGGATTTGCTGACCTTGCTACTCTGTCCTGGCCTGTATGACTTTGCTTTGACGGAAGTTCGTCTGCAAGGACTCGCTGGTGATTTCATCTGCAAGATTTTTGCGGGAAATGCTGTTGTTCCAATCACCATCAACGCAGCTGTTCTTACCGTTTGCACGATTTCAGTGGAAAGATATCTGGCGCTCGTGAAACCATTTCGAAATATAAGGTTAACCAAGGAATCTGTGAGATACGTTATAGCAGCAATTTGGATTCTTGCCTTATTATCTTGCATCCCAGATATTCAAGCGAATACTTACGACGTCGATTCTTCTAAATATCCCTGTAAACGCCCCTGGAGTTTGGATGAGTATTTCCTTCACAAGCCCTTCATCATATTCACCTGTGTTGGCTTTGGCGTCATCAGTTCCCTTATACTATTCGTTTGCTATTTTGAGATCATTCGTGGCTTGTACTTTACAAGAACAATTTGTTCGGAATCATCGGTCACAGAAGCGGAAAGAAACGCAAAAAAGCAACTGGCTCGCTTGGTCATTTGGCTAGCAGTTATCTTCGCTGCCTGCTCATTGCCATTTGCTGTTTACTTTCTTTTTCTGGTATCTGTCGATATCAAAACTGTACAAGACAACTACGAAACATTGTTTGTCCTTCATAGAATTTCTCGGTTTTTACTCTTCGCCAACTCTTTTTTCAACCCTTTGTTATACGCTTTACAAAGCTCTAACTATCGAGACGGGTTTAAGTTAATTTTTAATTGCAGGGCACATTGCTGTGGACTGTTTGCAAAAACCTCTGTGCATGTTATCGGTCTAAATCAAGCTGGGGTGACGGTACATCGTTCCACTAATGACGCTTATGTTAATTCAGGGGTGGATCCAGGATTTTTCTCAGGAGGGGGTGCACCACTGAGGAATTACGTAGTTGATGAGTGATGTAATCAGAATATCAGTTATATTAGAAAGTCGCAGATCATCCCAGAGAGGGGTGCGCACCCCTAGATCCGCCCCTGTGTTTTTAAGTTGGATAGAAAAGAGGATCGTCTTGATTTGGGGCAAGCAGCACCTCATTGAAGCGGCAATACCATTGGGCGTTGAAACAATAGAGAACACTCCTAAACAAAGCCTCTAGCCTTGATAACAAAGAAGTCTATTGTTAAGGAGAACGAATGAAAAAATATGTTCATATGAGGTGCTGGACTACTCATTGATTTGCGACTTCTATTCTATCAATTCGTTCCTCTGGAATCACCAAAAACAGCCTAAAAGCACTCTGTGGCTGACTGTCGTCATTACTTTGCCACGGTTCATAAAAAAATACAATTTGAAACAAAAATGCTAGGTGGTATGATGTCAGATCATATGTTGAATTTTAATTCAAATAAAACAAATAACGCCTTGCTAAACTAATTTACGCGTTTGAAATGGTGTTGTGTGCCGTAAAATTAAACAGACATGTATATATGTTGTTATAACACGGTGTGAAAATTAGAAACTTCAACAAAGTCAGTGAACGTTTTAAATAAATATTATGTAATAAATTGACGAAAAAACTCCCGAGGAATCAATTTTGGAAAGCAATTAAACGTTGTCAAGACTTTGACAAGTTATTTGTCGTTTCAAAGTTGTTAGCTCAACACGTACAGACGAATAAAAATTTCATTAAAATTATATTTTCTAATTTCATTAAAATTAAAATTATAGATAACGCAGTCAAATGAATAAACCCGACGGTCTGACCCAAAGGATCTTACAATGAAGAACTTATTTAAAGAACAAAATTTAATTTTTGTGGGGCGTTTTCTTCTTTGTTATACAATCCACCCAGAAAAAATTCACTTTTTTAAAGCTAATATCTCCTTCAGTATTACACCTAAATAGCTAAAAAATTTCACCAATTACTAGTTTCACAAGCCATCTAAATGTTTGAAGTCAATTCATATCCACTATGTTGCTTTCTCTAAGCAAAGTCGTATACGCTAATGATGAAAAATGTAAATAATGACGTCAGAAAAAATTAGTCTATTTATTTACAATGGGAAGTTATAACTAAAAAGCAATTTTCCAAGGCAATCTATTCAAATGCATTAGCGATCATTAGCCCAGTGTTAAATTCATTTACTAAGGGAAGTTTCAACAAAATAAAGTTATATTTTCTTTCATTTGGAATCGCTGAAAAAGTTAATACTTTTAAAAATAGCACTTTATCAAAAGTATGGCCACGGAAATATTATGCGGCGTGGTCGGGTGGATAAGAGCTTCATGCAGTTTAATAAGCCATTTCCGAGTTGCCTTTTACCTCTGTTTCAAGACGAGTCTTGGTGTACAACCTTTCATATGGAAACGAGTTTTACTTTCAAGACAAAAGACGTGCGAGTAAACCTAATTTCCATATGAAAGGTTGGGCACCAAAACTCGTCTTGAAACAGAGGAAAACAGCATCTCGGAAATAACCTGTTCCATCAGTCGTGTAGAGATTCCAGCCATGCCCCGTTTATACAGTCGACTCGGGTACGTACCCGAGACAACCCTGCCCCGAGTTACCCTGGGCGAGCTAACTTTTCACTAAAATGTTGAAAAATTCTACCAATCGTTTACATGATCGTTCCCGAGTTGTCTCGGGAGGGGGGAGGGGGGCGTGAAACAACTCGGGTAGGCGAGTTGTCCCGTCTCGGCAGGTAGGGTAACCATGGCGTCCGGGACAACCTTTTTCTCATTTCTCATATAAACACTTTCACTTTCAATTTAATTACGAATTTACACTAAATAAATAGAATTTAACTCAGCAAGGCCTCCAATAATCAAATGAACGAAAGAAATTCAAAGGAAAAAGGATAACGGGCAATTTGAATATTAAAAAAATATCTTAAAAAATAAATTTGAATACTTAAAAAAATACTTCATAAATAATGAAACACGGTTAAATTTTACTCAACCGACAGGGACAATTTTTGTCATATAAACGTTCGATAACGTTGTCTCGCGAGAGAGGGTTTTCTCCCGAGGCCATATAACTGGGCCCCTCAAGCCGGGATTAACTCAAAGGACTGGTTCACGGTTTTGCGCATGTTCAAGTTGTAGAGTTAGCCCATGTTAGATTGCATTGTTATAAAAGAAACAATTGCAATCGTGCAAGTGACTTTTGCGGGAAAATTTCGCATCTAATTGCGAAAACGTTGCAATAAAGGTGTTATTTCATATTTGGATTTCTTTTGCTTGTTCCGACTCCGATGCTTTAATTACCTTGTTCACTTAATCAGTGTCGCAAAAACACTGGAAAGCTCGAGATCAAAAAAGTTTGTGCAATTATGTATGTTTGTACAGGATATCATGAGTACCGCCAGCAAAAAATACGAAAACATTTTTTGGAAATATTTTCATAGAAAATGTGAAACTTAGTGCTGAACATCGAATTAACGGTCAGACAGATTTATTCAGGACAAGGCACAACGAGTTCCCAGCTAGAAACCGATTGGTTCATTTCTTGTTCATAGACCAAAGAGTTGAGTGGACTTGCACATGCGCTGCAAACCTGAATGTTGATTATTATATTAATTCGTGATTTATTGGAATCTCGTACTGGCATGCTCTCAGCAATCACGCTTTCCTAGGAAGCCTGGTGATTTTGGATAGGAAATAATCCCATAAAACTATTAGCCGTGACACACGCAGACATAGTGTGTCTTTTATTTTTCCAGGTAGAAGTGGCAACCAAGAAAGTCACAAAAAGTATTCTCAACAACGCAGATAGAAGTGAAGATATAACTGCTGGATGCGATATACAGGCAAACTATAAAACGTATAGGGAATATTTCACGAACACACGAAGATGAAATATTTTGAAGGTTGCCGCACTTAACCGAGAAGGTAAGTCAGCATTCAAGTCAAGAATTAGAGTTATGCTTTATTTTGCTGCACTCTTGCCATTATCCTTGTCAAAGATTTACTTAAGAAATTTATGTAATGTTACTAGAAGAGTCTCTGGTATTGTTTCGGTGTTCCCTCGCTCGAATCACTTTAATAGTAAAATATGAAGCTCTTTAAAATACAAAAATATATGCTTACTTAGAATATGACTTATACAGTGGGTGAAACTTAAAACGGTGATATCAAAACTCTACCTAACTAAGCTAGTTTTCTACCTCGAGCTTTCATTTGGTGAAAATAGAGATTTTTCCTGGCCTGATCAGCGTTAAAAACGACTTGAGTGTCAGCCAGAACTGATCATGGTGCCAATCAACGCTATTTACATTGCTCTCAAGATCTATAAAATAAAAAACTGGCTGGCCGCTAGTACTTGTCTTAGCAAACCGTTAAAATAACTGGCTCTTGACTGAAAACTAGTCAAATCTTCAGATTACCTTGGTTTGCACAGTCAACTCTCTCTTAACGAACAACTCTGTAAGACGGACACCTGGTATTGGTCCTTGCGAGCGGTTTGCAGTCAGGCATTTGTATCTAAACTCTTTCTCGGGTCTACATCTATAGAGCGAGTTTCAATTGAATGTCCTAAAACCAAAACCAAGGAAATTACTTTGGCCAATCACAAGGGACGGAGACAATCCAGTGAACCAATCAAAACTCGAAGTAATTACACGTAGCCGACACAAAGCGCGGGAAAACGTGCGCGCGCGAGTCAGTATGGGTTTTGGTTTTACTCCTGATTGGTTAAAAAATAGGCGCGAAATTTTTACAGCGCGACGCACCTAAGTGTGGCCGCCCAACAAACTTTTTTGACAAGTAATTGGCCAATCAGTGAGCGCGAATTTGTTTGATCTGTCCCGCCTCCTTGCGATGTTCAAAGCTGTTGTCACGAAACCTGTCGCGCTTTTAACAAGAAGGTGGGACAACTCAAGCAAATTCGTGCTCTCTGATTGGCTAACTTGTCTAAAAAGTTTGTTGGGGGCCACACTGAGGCGCGTCGCGCTGTAAGCGAAGTAATGCAGACGCTGAAGTGAAAACCGCTCAAAAAGACGGAGAGATGGTGTCGGTCCCGATAGTCTCCGCCTTAGAGAGAGTTCTTAAATTATGGTATTTTGGCGCACGGTCCTGTATACGAAAATTTGTAAAAGCACCGCAGCTTCTATAGCAGTTACACCGAAGTTTGTGATTCGGTCAGTTTCGAATGGCTTTTTGAAAAACTATGAAAGGTTCGCTCGCACTTTTACTTTGTGAAAGGAAGTCTTTGACATTTGGCTTTGTTGTGTTATGGTAAAAAACAAATAGACGTGGGCTTGTTGTGTTACGATACTTTAAGCGACCACTTATTTCTTCATCACATTGTCAGATTTGTTTGTGAAGACTCACTCGGCGGCCACGTGAGCTGCACACAAATTTGACAATGTGGTGAAGAAACTCGTGGTCCATTAATTACATGACGTACAACTGGACGCATTTTGGTTGTTTCGTACCTATGATCTATTAAAGGACACACGCACTGATGACTTTTCTTTATTATATAAAAAAATAGATTCCACGTTTCCATGCAACAGAAGACGTCAAAATGTTGGTACCAAAATCAGTGAGACACTCGGCTATCGCCTCGTGTGCCACTTATTTGTTCTTGTCACATTTTGACGTCATCAGTGATCTATCACTGAACAGACGCACGGCAATATGTAATCTATATTCGATTTGGTTGGCTGGATAGCATCTCAGATTTAACATCCTCTTCATAATCAAAGCGTAGTACGAAGATCCTATTTTTCCAAGCCACTTTCCGCAAATGACACTGTTGCCTCGTTGTCGTTTTCATCTTCTGTGTCGCTAGACTCCGTCCCTGTCTCTGAATGGGAAGATTTCTTGGCCAGGTTCCTCAGGACAAGATGACGAATCACCTCACGTCTCTGAAATATCATAGACAATTAAGACAGCCGATACTTACAATTGTAACTCGTAAATAACTCTATGATGAAGAGAATGTCCATACATAGCTCAGAGAAAGAGGCTTAGAATCTAAAACGTTTAAAAATTAAACAAATTACAGTTCATACCTCGTGCACATCAATCCTTCTACCAGCTTTCCAGCTCGAGTTCGCCATGGTCTTGTGGAATCGTTTCAAAATTAACTGCGTAAAGAGAAAGAGAAATTTGCTAGGTATTCTTGGCATTATACCTCGCGGTCTCTTTTGCTGGCTTATTATTGTCGTTTGGCGTTTTTAGGCACCGAACCTCTCTCCACATACGCTGACTCGTCCACAGTTGTCTTCTATTTTTCAACGCGCGGAAGGGTCAGGCGAGGAGGCACGAGCAAGAACAGGGAGCGGGGAGCAGAGGATGATGTTCTGTTCCCCGCACATGCCTCCGCGCGCTTTCCTCTTTCCGCGCGTTAAAAAATAGAAGACAACTGGGACGAGTCAGCCACATACGAGTATGAATGCAATATAACAACTACTGCAGGGTAACTTTCGATGATCCTGGCACTCTCCATTCGGGACAGTAAGAATACGTATATGGACCGTTAAATGCTGCAGAGTAACTGAAGTTTTTTACATTAGTGACAACCTATATCTAGTAAGCCATCTTGGCTATTTGTTCTACTGAATATCCTTTTACCCTCTACGCACCAAGACTCGTTTTAAACAACAGATTTCAGCTAGGCGTTTAGTAACCCAGAGGAATGGCTGCAAGAGGTAGAGAAGGTTAAATGGCGGCGGAAGGACGCCTTTCTTGTAAACCCAGCTTAACCACAGTCTCGTCCTGGTCAACTTCCATTCAGCATCCAAGTTGGCCTGTCAATCACATAAATACATGCTATTTTAGTGTTACAATTCCCTGAAAGTATCGTTTCCTTATTGGCACTTTGTTGGGATTCGTGCAAGATTTTTGTCTTCTGTAAAGGGGGTCTAAAATGCTTCTTTACTTTCTTCAGTTCATTTTTAAAAGCCAAAGAAAGCGCAAATTGCGTAAACGAGGTCTTACAGTAAGCCGATGCGTTACAAGTCTATAGAGCTCAGTCATTGAATAAATGTGAGGTCTGAATGTAGAGATATTGGGCCCGAGTTCTTCTTTTGATTCATATACGTGGAACAAGCAAAAATTAATGACGACCGTGTCAATATATTCTACATCTGGACCGCACATGTGTGGTCAATAACATTTTTTAATAGAAATGCTGCCTTCCCAGCGAAAATATAAGCGGTCCAGAAGAAAATTAAACCTCCAGACTGCGTGCTTAACTTTATCAGATAGACTCTTCGCCGCTTATACAGGCAAATGGTAAAAATAACAAGCAAGCTACGCTCTGGGGCATAATGTCGCTTTGTTTTGAATGTCTCAACTTGTAGCTTGTTCACCAGCCAGGTGTTATTTTGTACCATGTGACTTTTAACCTGCAAATATCCTATTGAGCGACTCTCCTTGTTTGGACCACGCTCTGATATACAATATTTATTCTCATCCAGCAATTAATAAAAATCAAAATCAAAATGTGTTTAAGACCGCCTATCACCTAGCCTGAAAAGCAGGCGGTTTTTGTGGGGGGAATGCTTCGAAAACAGCGATCACGAAATACAGGCCGCCATTTTGAACGCGCGAACAGTGGGGAGAGGAAAAAAGAGAAGGGGGAAGGGGTATCTTTCGTGATCGCTGTTTTCGAAGCATTCCCCCCACAAAAACCGCCTGCTTTGCAGGCTACCTATCACCCCTCAGTGAGCTTCCACCTCGAAGCGATAATGCAGACTGCATGGACAGTGAATAATATACACGATACAACTGCGTAAACAACTATAGCAAGTGCTTACCGTTATTTGGACGTAAGAATCGTTGAGTATTGCAATCAGCATATTCAGAGCCACCAGAACTGCAACGATGTTAAACGCACCGAATAACGTGACGCCTGTTTTCCATATAACATTGTACTCTTCCTGAGCAATCTGGAAACTGCCAGGGTCTATCTGACCGAACAATGACCAGAATATAGTACTCACACTGCCTAACATGCTGCAAATGAAACGACATTCATAACTCAAATGACATCAGTGGCCACAACAGCCCTTGTTATTCCCGAAACGTCTGAATGAGTTGTACGAAACGTCTATTGAGTGCTACAAAGCAAAATCTATTTGATAATAGCCCAGTAGACGAAGAGGGGCGTTATCGCACCCGCCTGTCTGTTTTAGGGAGAGGATAATTCAAGGAAATGAAAACATCGATGGAGACCAGTTCAGTGCGGTACTTAGGGCACTCTATAGCTGAACACGCCCATTGATGACCAGTTTGCTTATAAAGCCAGCGTGGCCTAGTGGTTAAATGCGCTGGACTTGTAATCTGTAATAACGCTTTTTCGTTACGATGAATGAAAAAAAAGTAGAAACAGCAAAGAGTAGGCGGGAACAGACAGTTGTCTTTCGAGTCATCGTGAAAGCAATTATTCCACTATAACGTTATTTGATTATGTGAGGTAGGAGAAAACGCAAAACATGGCACCTTCAGAAAACAATATTTTAACCGCCAAAGTTAACTCTCCATTAAGAACTTCTTAAACACTGTAGGACTATGAAGCGAAAACTATAGTGGAATAATAAATCCCTTATTTGATTACTTCACAGGTAATACTTGTGAACATTGAAGTCATTTCATGCGTGCAAAACTCACAAAACAACCGCAGTTGGATATGTAAAACAATCGAATAAGGTTTATGAAACTTGTTTCAGACCAGTTGTGCATACCTCTCTAGATGAAGAGAATCTGTTTGATTGTTTTCCATTGGACTCGAAAGGAAATGCTGCCTGGCCTTGAAATACTGCAAGTACAGCTTTGTAAAACTGACAACGAACGCGAGAAAGACGAAAATAAAATAAAAGAAAAACTTCATTACGTCAAATAACATTAGTGTGAACGCGTGCAGAAGTGGGCCAATGGTAGAATTGGCTTGAATAAATGACAAGTTCTGGGTAAATGCCAGCAGAATCGCCACGGCGAAGAGACAGTCGGAAATCAACACGATAGTGTACGCTTTATTTTCGGCATGGTTCTGCCAGGTCATGGAATCCAGTTTCCCTATCACCGCTGCTCGGCCAGCCCACCACAACACGTAATGAAGAAAAAATATGATCACTGTGACCACAAACAGATAGCTCCAATAGTTGGAAAAGAAGCGAGCTGTTCCTTTGTGGTAAATCTGTTTCGCTATGTCCACTATGTGCCCCATCACAAATAAAAGGATTATCCAATCTGCAATGAAATTATAAGACACTTGTTAATTAAATGACAGAGCCAAAGGATTCCTCTTTAATAAAATTCACTAGAAACTTTTGGATTGCCGAAGATAGACCCAACACTGCTGAGGAACACGTTTTTTTTTTTTAATTAAAAAATTGCAAAAAAACTGAGCCTGGAATCGTTCTGGTATGAGGCCTGCACAGCTACAAAACAGTGCATCTTAAGAAACGGCCGCTGATATATGCACACACAAGTTGGCCCTTGTTGCCTCGTTTGAGATACAATATTCTTTTGATTTTTGAACTTAAAAACGAGGCAAAAAGGGCTAATTTGAATACCAACAAAAGAATATTAAGATGGTAGCCATTTTAGAATAAGGTGTATGTACGGCCAAGTATTTCATTTTGAGTCAATCTTTAATTGTTATGTCGATTAAGGTCGTTCCTTAGTATTTCATTGCGCGAGTCAGAAAGATAAATCCCCGTCTTCACGTAAACGAGTATTTATAACTTTTTTTCTCTTTTTCTGAGTCTAGAAATCATCTTCAACTATAAAACGATTATAAAAAAATTTGTATTGCAGAAAAATAACCAAACGAAACGCGTACGTCAAGTATTGAACAAATATTGTGGCATCCCTGAATGCTAGTTACAAGTTGAATCAGGTTCGACTGAAAATGCGTGCTTTTATGATTAAACATATTAATAGCATACCTATAATACATTTCACGTACGCATTGTAATGCTTTCTCCCTATTTTTTCCTGCTTCCACAAGACGTGATGTGAACGGTTCAAATAATAACGTTTCTGAAGATGATATTTTAAGGAATTAAATGGGGTGTTTTCAAGGTGTTCCTGTTCCTAAATGAATTATGGGTACCCCTCTTTAGTATTACAAAACTTAAAACAAATAGGTCACGTTTGAAAGAAAATCCATTGTCAGTTCTATTTCGATGGAATGACCTCAAGGTGGTAAATTCTGAGAGTTGGGAAGATTTCCCTGCGCTCACCAGTAATGGCGTACTCCAGAAAAACGCTCTGAAACGTAAACGAAGACAAAAACAGCGTAAAAAGGAACGTTTGAAAGGAGCCACAGTGGATGAGAAACTTTACACAGGGAGAGTGTAGCATTCTTCCGACATCATGATTGGGAAGGCAGTTGTCGAAAACCAGCCAAACCATAATGAAGAATGGAAACAAAACAAACGACAACAATATCAAAGCGAACTGTTTCCATGCACTTTTCTCCAGGAATGGGACGTCCCTGTAGATTTCTGAGTTTAGGACGAGCTGGCTGTAAGGGTGGCTGACAAACTGTAAATTGAAAATATAAACTTTTGATGTCTTTTTCATTAGTCCTTGTACACGCTAATTCTACCGTGAGGGTGTCAAACTAGTATGTTTGTCGTTACCAAGGAAACATTTATATGGAAAGAAGCAGACTGACAACAATTTTTATAAAGATGACGACACATTTGAAAGTAAATTTCCAAGACGTGTTTCGGTCGTTCAACGACCATCTTCAGTTGAACTTCTCCTGTTGAACTCACATATCTTTCAACATCTTAAACAATCCGAGGCATGCCTCAATTCCTGTTCTACTGAATGTTTTAAAGTTTTAGACCATGCGTCCACAAAATTCCAGGTCAAGATAAAAGAAGCGTTACATATTTCCTGGGGGCAACCTTCTTTAAACAAGCAATTATATCATGTTAATTTAACTCTCTCGTTCTAATCAGTACGTTACTTTTGTACACTCTTTTGTTACCTTTGGCTATTTTGTTAGATTCCTAATTTATTTCACCCTTGTTATTTATCGTTGTTTAGCATTATATATTATAAATTCAAATGTAACTTCAAATTAATTCTACTTTCAACTGAAGATGGTCGCTGAACGTCCGAAACATGTCCTGGAAATTTAGTTTCAAATATGTCGTCATCTTTATATGAACATGGATATCCCATAAAGGGAACGATTTTGTCAGATAAAACTGGATTAAGATACCAGAAAACCTTAAAATGGTAACCAGAAAAAAAAAATACAAAAGCAAACCTTTTCATTTCTTGTGACGATAGCAAATTCCAGAATGTTCAAAAGCTGTCCGCTGGTATTGTGAAGAATTCTTTCTTCTTTATTCTGCATCTCCATAACACATCGTATCTCTTTCATCGATCGGCATTCGTTCAACAATTCAACGGCAAACTCTTTGCAGCCATCACTGAGCTCCAAATACTCGTTTTTAAACTCATACTCCTGTTCTGCCATGTCGCACAACTCTTTGTTAAGAACACAGGTACGATAAACAGGATCAGGACCACTTAGTGAGTTTTGAAGAAAGGAAGCAGCAATGTACGCAGGACTTGCGAGTGCTCTGTATCGGTTTAGACGAAACACAGCAGGTCCTAGCTTCTCGCTGCTCACCCCTTGCGGTGGCTGTGAATCAGCTTGCGAGTCGCAAATGGTGAACCCATGCTCCATCAAAAGCTTGACAATCTGGAAATTCTGCAAACAAGCCGCGAGGGTCAATGGAGTGATATATCGTTCGCGTTTTGAACTAGCCAATACATTTGCAGACCCTGACTGCATGGGTGATGGTTCGTGAAATTTCAACAAAATTTCCACGACTTTTTCGTTACCTTCGCGTATTGCGTGCAGCAAAGCGTGTTCCAAGTCGGCTCCACCGCTCAGTAAACATTTTATCATGTGGTTCCGAACGGACACATCTTCTAACCTCGCCGCTATTTGCAAAACAGTTTTGCCAGTTGCGTTAACAGTGTTCAGGTCGCATTTTGGCTGAGAATAATTAAGGGTGCTCTTGACCTTCTCCAAATCCCCTTTCTTTATCGCGTCGAAAAGCTTCTTTTCCAACTTGTGCGTTGGTGGATGAACGCCATCTATTGTTAGTTCTTCCAAGAAAATGTTTGTTGCTTCCATTGCATTTATCTTGGCACCTCGTCCATTTGCTTTACACCTCCTCTTTCATCTGTTGAGGAAAGACATCGGAGAAATTTTTGGAATATGTCAAACGTTACCCGTTACCCACTCCTCCGTCGTTACAATCATGAGATCTGTACGATTGACACGTCGTTCGAATTAATTTAATCGCTGATTTTAATTCTTAATTTTTTGTCAGGTTTTTTGTTTACACTTAAAAAAGCCTTATGTTCATCAAAGCTCTGAATGCCATAGACGGAATACATAGAGTCAATGTCTTCATGATTCATGCTGACTTGTTTTAATCTGGACTGCCGTTTGTGTGTGGACAGAATAGATTATATGAAATAATTTGCATGCGGCATTTCTTCGACATGTATTTCCAAACTCGTGGAAACGCGAGAAAGGGGCTCCCCGACGGATGCCGAGGTTTTAGCACGAAGTGCGAGTTTAGACCGAAAATTATATCCCTTCCACAGACATACAGAATCTCTTCTATTAATTGTTCGCTTGAATAATGCCTTATATTTATAGTACAAGAATGGCATGAATCGATTCAAAGGCCCTTTTATACCGCACTTAAATGAAAGTTTTCCCTACCACTTTGTATACTCGAACTCGTGAAATACCTATTCATTCATATACTTCCAGTTTCAAAAAGACCCCCCTACCGTCGGAGCCTCCCCGTACTGTCCACTATAGGGAGTTCCCCTCACCCCCGGGTCCAGTTGCACGAAAGATCGGCAATTAATGGTATTTAAAGGTAACTATTTACAAGGCTAAACGTTTTTCCTTAACTAAATACATCAGGGGACTTAATTTAAGTCGAAAACCTCAATTATTTCTTTTCGTTTCTCTTTTTAAGCGTTGTTAATAATCATTTTAATGCAGAGCGAACATAATGCTATTAAGGAATTCAGCTCTCCCAATGGTTACCTTACGAACTTTGTGATTCCGTCTGACTGTCCAAAACAAAACAAAAATAATTTACTTTCTCGTGACACAATTTTTGTGGCCCCCGCCCGCCATCTCGCCGTCCTGCATCTCATATATTTGAGTCCCCTGACGCTTGATATCAATATAGACTGGCACAAAATTTATTGATCTTTCAAATGCAATTTGACATAAACTAAAACAATCCGTTCAGTATCATAAAAGTCCAAAATATCCAAAACACTGGTTCCTTTGATCGGAGTTGGTATCTCTTAGTAGTGTTATTTTACCATGCTTTTAATACGCTGAAAAAGGAGCCGCAAATACATTTTAACACATGCAAAAATTCTATCTTAAGATGAATGCCAGTTTTAAAAGGATGGTGCGGCAGCAGAATATTTTAGAATGTTTAACAAATAGACATAAGCTTCTTAGGGTTTGTCCTGCTCATCATACTGTCAAATCTGGAGTGGACTCACGAGGCAATAGTCAAGTGAGTACACACAAAATATAAATGAAATTAGTATGTATACCACACAAGTGAATAGTGTGAAAACACTTTGGACTATGGTCCAGCTGATCATTCGCTTCTTCCCTTCTCTTTTACTATTTTGAACGATTGAAGGAGATATGTTTGTCAAGAATCTTTAACCCGGCTAAAACGCGAACGCTGATTGGCTATTATTGAAAGGAGGGGGTAAGTTTCTGAAGAAACTGTGGTGCTGCGTCGGTGGGAAGTATAACAATATAATTTGGTTTTATCAACTGGGTTGATAATGTCAATTGGCCACCGTAAAGAGATTCAAGAGCTGACGTTTCGAGCGTTAGCCCTTCGTCGCACTAGCAGACGAAATTGTTCATGACAATTTTTGTCGGACGACTTTGTATCCGCACTCAAACTACTGATACGTTACAACGCTGTCAGATCTGACAGTACTTGTGCTCTTCGTTTCTTCTCTGCGTAGCCGGCGGTATTAGCGGACGCAACCGACTCAGCATTCGCGGGCGAGGCCGCGGGATCTCAAGTAGACCCCTCACCAATCCCCTTGTGGCTTCGCTCGCTGCCAAAACAAACGCACTCCGCGCGCCGCCGAAGGAAAGCACATGGTCGCGGCTTATGGAAATACCAATGGTTACATGACAGATGACTAACAAGAAAAACACATTTTTCTTTATTTTACCGATTTTGTCCAGTTTTTAATTTTGCAGGACAAATTTTTGTTGGCAGTGCGTTTGAAGGTTACTCCCAAATTTTTCCAGTCGCGACAAACCGTCCGCACTTGTAAAGTGTTGGATGACAGTATCAACTATTCGTCAACAATTATGTTTGATAGTGCGGAGAGGCCCAAAGCTTAGTATTTATTCCAAAGCAAGACACTTGCAAGTGAAAGAAAGCGTTTAAAGAGATCGAACCTTGGGAAGATGATAGACAATCCATAAACAAAGTGTGACCAAAAATCAGAATTATTGTCAGTAAATAATAGGATTATTATTATCAGCAAATAATAGGATTATTATCCTTTGCCAAAGTTATGCGATTCATGGAAAATTCATTTCCCGACTCGTGAATTCCTCCTTAACTTTTCCCCGTAATGGCTGTACACAAATTTGCAGAAAACGTAGCTGGGGTCTCGGTATAAAATGTGTAAGTTACTACTCTATACTACATTAATATTGTATACATTGCAATAATATTGTGGTATTTTTTGTGGCTTTTGGAACATATTTTAAATATTTGACCTATATATATTCACAAGAAATGGTATAATATAATATATCAGTATGAGACATCTGAAAAACAAATGGCGCGTGTTAATTGCCGCATGTTCGCGAACACGCGATTGCAATTTTAATATTACATGCTTGTGAGCGCGGAAAGATATCACAAACAAGTGAATCGAATATCAGAATATTAGAAGGATATTAATTTCTAATTTGCATCTTTCTTATTTTCGAATGTATATCTTTTTCCGAAATAGAATTTTCACGTATGTTTCCGTGGTACCCAATAA
The DNA here is from genome assembly GCA_947652115.1 of Blastomussa wellsi. Classification (NCBI taxonomy): domain Eukaryota; kingdom Metazoa; phylum Cnidaria; class Anthozoa; order Scleractinia; family Plerogyridae; genus Blastomussa; species Blastomussa wellsi. The sequence goes on from OX393563.1 coordinate 7,908,749, forward strand.
AATCTCATGCTATAATTTTTTTTTCAGAAGAACTGCAAGACGTTGCTACGCGATATGTTGGAATGCTTTAAATCCAGTATTTTCTCCAAGGACTTTCTCGAAAAATTACATACTTTGCATACGGAAAAGGAAATGTGGTTGTATGTTTTGGTAACGAATGATTCTTTGTTCCTCTGCATAGGATCATCAAGGTTGACTGAAACGATACCAGCGTCTATTCACCTATATATAACTCCTATCAACACCGCTATCAACTCCGTCAATAAGGTGTCTGCACGATGAAGCAAAGGTTGGCCTGTGAGTAGGAAACATTGCTTTCATACCCGGACTAAAATATTTTTGGGGAAGCAGGGCTGTCGCTTTCCACAAATGTAGCCCGGGTTTGACTCCTGGGCCCGGCATTGAGTTTGTTGTTGGTTCTCGTCCATGCTCCGATGGTTTTTCTCCGGGTTCTTTGGTTTTCCTTCCTCCACAGAAACGTACAATCCTAAATTCCAGTTCGATCGGGAACAGTCGGAGGACTACAGGTTTTTATTAGTCACAAGACTATTATCTGCCACCCTTGATAAACAAAGTCGATTTATTTCTTTATTTAGTAGCTTGAAATGATTGTGCACCCGTGGTGAGACACCCGTTGGTAGCGCAACTTACCAGTTTCCACCTGAAAAAATCGACTTTCTGCAAACGTGTTTTGTTAATGTTGAACAGTTGGAAAAGACAAACACAGGCTTACCACATTTCGTCGGTAGCGATCTTCCTCCACGATTTTCCAGGCAAGTAAAGAATGAAAAATGCTGTCACCGCGTTCAACAAGTTGCTCTTTCCCCTTCTTTAGTCCACCCGATCTCCCGCGGTTGGGTCGAATTAAATTGCTACCGATCGAAAGAATGTAAACTGACCTGTATGATATTGGAGTAATTGTGATTGAGTGGAATAATGGATAATGTGACGGCCTACTATGTATAATATCCACGAGAAAAACAATTACGCCCCATAGAATAGTAATCCAGGAACAATGGTCTAGGATTCCAGTCGCTGTGTCGTGGATTTGTGGCTTTCCTTTGGAAGAATTCCAGAATTCCATGTACGGTGCTTTCTTTGTAAACAGGGATTGGGTTATTAGGTTTGACTGAATTGGTGCCATTGCTGTTCGGAAACATTGGAACATTGGAACTCGAACTAGAAAAATTATAATCTGGATGTATTTTAACAGCCACAAGCCAATTCGTTCAATTAATCTCGATAGAAAGCTATGGATTGATTCCTTGATAGATAAGAGAAGATATCTTATCTGGCTTGAGCGTTGGTAAGTTCAGTTTAAGCCATTTCTGGGTTTACCTCGGTGTAAAAACCTGTGACTTTTTTCTTTGTTCTTGATCTATTGTTTTTCTGTTCTATATTGTTTCGAGGTTCTTTGTTGTCTTGTTCGTTCTTTGTTTTACGTCACTCGTGAGTTTCACAGTTTTTTACACCGAGGATGAGTGTAATTCATCTAAGTATTTTACAACCTCGTTCCCAGGGTCACTCGTCTTTCCGACCTCGAGACCCTGGTAAGGAGGTTGAGTATGTTAGCATAGTATTATGGAAAGACACACAAAAATCCCTTATTGTTTTTTGTGTTGCACACAGAAACATATAGGATTCAGTCACTTCCAGTTGGTGCTTGAGAAAAGGACGCCCAAAACATATAACGAGAAGTTATCAGTGCTATCCGTGACAATAGTGTAGTAATCATCTTTTTATCTTTTGTATTAGCATAGAAACAGTAGAAAGCGTGCGTTTGGCTTATTTAAATATATAATTAATTTCGTTATTTTGAAACAAATTATTGAGTTATCGAACTCGTTCGTGGACAATGAAATACCTTGGAACATGGTGTTATTACAATAGTAACATATCTTTCATTCTGGTATTGTTTAGAGTTATTTAAATAACAGTGTAAAATAATGCGAATCTAAAGGTCATTTTACTGATTAAGTCTATGAAATTTTGCTCGATCGTTTCCATGTGATCGCTGGCAAAGACACGATGTGTACAAAATACACCATTCTGAGAGTCACTTTAACTCTCCTGACAGCAAAATCAAATGATCCTGTGGCGAATAGTCAGGATTTTTAAGACCATGTAGAATCTCTTTGCTTTTTAAAACTACTGCAAGCACGTAAACACGTACACAATACCTGCCTGTTTCAAATGAAAAACAACCCCACCCTACATCATGATATAGAGTGTTGTGCAATAAAAAATTTAATCGAAAACCATTCAGAGGACAGTGTCAAGAACTGTAAACATCTGGAATTTACTTTGCATTGGTTGTCTAGGCGACTGATTGCCTGTACTGAACAAACAAACCTAATACTTTAGCTTCTCAAATGGCTAAAATTCGCGAGATAAATATGTTTTTCGACAAATGTGATCGTAACTTTTATTTCAAAAAACGAAGGGCACTATACAACCTCGTTCCCAGCTGGGCCTTTTCTCTGGCTTGAAAGCCGGCCATGGGAACGAGCTGAAACTTTGGCTCTTACTCCGTGTAGGGAAAAGACCCTGGGAACGAGGTTGTCCGTGTACCGTATGCAAATGTAAGACATTGTTTTATCTTTGTTCTCGATTCTTTGTAGTTTGGGCAGCATTGTTTCTCATCTTTTGTTTCTTTTGTTGTAAGTAATCGTGTGTCCTGTACACGAAGAAGGAGCCGAAACTTCGACCCTCGATTTAGTCGATTATCTTTCATGCAGCGAGTAAGCCGTCTAGAATCGTAAGGATTAAATTAAGCCAAAAAGAACTTGCCTCGACCATTGTCACTTATTATTACTAAATCAAATGTACACCGAAGTCCCGGGGGGGTACTCCCGGAAATTTTGGATAGGGGTGTGCCGCCCAGGGTCCTGAACCCTTACCCTATTTAAGGGTGGGGGAAGCGAAAACTGATACCCTATTTAAGGACCGAACCCGAAAAATGATACCCTATTTAAGGAAAAAACAAAATTATTAATAGCATAAAAGGAAGACTTTATTTTTTTCTTTTCTGTAACATTGGATGTAAAGCATCTGAAGCATAGAATACAAGAATAAGCCTAGTTTAATAATATGCCATCATAACCATGATATATCTTTCAATATTGTTTCTTCTCTGCTATTAGTTTGCTACAGAACTGTAACAAGTATAATTATCATATTAGATCTCTGCACAAATACGATCGTAAACAATATCCTACTGTTAAAAATCGTTGTGTTAAATATGGCTAACAGAACTAAAACCGAATGCAAAAAAAAAACTCTAGTATTAGATAATACAATTTAGATACCCTATCTAAGGACTAGGCCAGGAACGCATTGCCAAAAGGAGCAAAAATGATACCCTATTTAAGGATTGAGAACCTCGAAAACCATACCCTATCGGGCGGCACATACCTATATAGCCCATATATGGGAGTACCCCCCCCCGGGACCGAAGTATTTACTAAACTGAGATTAAACAAAAATTTCATTTCATTTATTACAGATACCAAATGTACGAATCAATCAGCTGATGTGGCTTGTTGAGATGAGAGGAGTCTTTTCAGAAATTCATATTCCGCCAGGCGTCTGTTTTCATTGAGATAATTAGCTTAGAGGTACGGTTCATCTGATATGTTTGCGGTGTGGTTTTCCTGATATTCACCACAGACCGGCAAAGTTGATAGACACTTGAAGCTGAAAATAAGGGTGTTTTTACCTTATTACATTATTGCTATGGGGCTATGGTAACTTGTTATGTCATGTCAAAGAAATTACCATGGCTAGTTCAGCAATAATTAAGCTCAGTGTAATTACTTCGAGTTTTGACACAGGCGGCCCATATGTTGTATATTTACGTGACATTATGTAAGAGAATATATGGGAAAAGTTCGAAAATTGCCCTAAATTCTACGTGTGGAAAAGAATGCAAATGAAAATAAACCTCAGAAGGTAAACTCGCCTAAATGTCTTTAAATAGATTCCAGGACCACAGAGACATAAAAATAACACAAGTCATTATTATTTGCATTCTTTTCCATACGTAGATTTTGGATCACTGGATTGTTTCCGTCCTTTGTGATTGGCCAAAGTAATTACTTTGGTTTTGGTTCTATAGACCTCTCAACCCCAAAAATCCCAAAACATGGAGATCAAGGCAAAAAAACCTGGAGATTTGTGAAAAATAACGGGAGATTTATCGACGGCATCAAAAATAACTAAATCCAGATGCGAGAGAATGGTAACGATAACCTTATTTGGCATGTCTTTGTACAGAGTTTTAGGCTGAAAATCAATTTAGCAAGGCAAATATGAAAATATTGAAAGAAAGTGTATTTCATCGGCTTGTGAATCTGTTTACCGTGAGATTTTGGAATCTCATCGTGAGATTACCCTAAAATCCATGAGCCTCACGGCAAAACCGTGAGTCCTACTGGATCTCTAGTGCAGTAGTAATTGCTTTGGGGGCTAGGGGCATTGTTCATGTTGTTTGTTCTATTGCCCTAATGGACCTCTAGTGTAGCAGTTCCTATAATATTTTTTGGGGGGACTAGGGGCATTATTCCTGTTGTTTGTACTAGCCATTCATAAGAGACCTTGCGGGAGCCAGCTTGCCGCGTTTTAGAAGTAACACTCAAAACAATTAAAGGGGAAAAATAGTTGTCAAGAATTTTATTTCTGACTCTTGCAGTTGCTTGTTTTGATATATTTTAAACTTATACTCCTAGGCTTTACTTATCTATAAAATTATATTATAATATTGATAATAAATTTCTATTGTGCATGTTACATGCACGTTACATAGTAATAAATTAAAATAAAGCATGAAATAGAAGATAGAGCTCCAAACAATATAGTTTAAAGTATAAATGTGGGTAGTATGTATGCTAATATAAGCTGATTAAAGGAGTCGTGTCAAACATAAAGTTGGTCATTAAATTGTCAAGTTCGCCAATCATAATTTGTCTCAAGATGGTTCTGGTTTCTAGTATGAACAATCCCTTTTTCATGGTTTATTATACCTCCTTTATTAAATACTTTCATCTTCCTTTGATTTCGAGGTAGCCTTGTACATTGTAAAGCAAGACTCAGGTTTACAGTGCTATACGCCAAGCCGTTGTCACTTAGGAAATTTTTTGATTAGTTTTTAAAAACTTTTTGACATCTATTTAACAACTTCCGTTGTCAAATCCTTTGTTAAATGGCCAATCCGGCAAACTGCAGCAACTTGTCATGAGAGTGAATGGTAAATTTTCAGCCCTCGACAGCTCTCGTGTTTTGATTGGCCGTGGTTCAAATAGAACCCAGCAAAAAGTCAAGCAGTTGACAAAAAGATGTCAACATCTAATACTGAAGCTACGTTTACACGGGACCGGACCGGAACCGTTCCGAGCCGAAACGGACCGGACCGGATCGACATGGAACCATTTGGAACAGCTCCAAGTGTTTGAATGGGATCTTCACTGAACCGGTCCGGTACGTGGCCAAACTGAACTGTACATAAAAATGGCAGGTCCCAGTTTTGGATCCGTTTAGATCAGTTTCAGACCGGTTCTTGAACGGTCCCGACGCCCAGTGCGTTCTATGCAACCGCGCTCTACACACAAAAACCCCCGTAGTTATGCGATCGCGCACAGGTCAAGATATCCAAAATTAACAGAAGGCCTATCCGTCCAATTTGGATACGTTCGGAACCATTGGGTTACCGTTTGGATACCGTTTGTTCCCGTGTAAACATAGCCAAAATAAACTTTCAATCAAGTGGCAACGGTTCGATGGGTAGCACTCCATTATACAAAATGTATAAAACTAAAATACATCCTCATCTAATATACTTCTTGTCTTGTTTAGGGGGCACTGTACATTCTTTACTTCATATTTACATTCACTTTAACTTGTTTCAATCTCAAGTACTTTCTCTTTAACGTTATTTTGTATGTACTTTGGCATTTTATTTAATAATATGTGTTCAAGAACAGAGACAGGACTTCTTTAAGAAAGGTGGCCCGCCCAGAATAGCTTCGCTAATTGCGGGTCGCCTAGGACTATGATCATATTGTAATGCTCATAAAAAAATAAACAAGGATATTTGCTTTCACTGACGTGTCCAGATTTGCCGGTGGGGCCTTAGCAGTAGAAACAAAGTGCCGAGGCCTTGCACGTAGAGCCTTAAGACACGAATGCAGATTCGTACCCAGGCGTTTCCTTAATCTTTTGAGGCAAAGACTTGAGAACGACTTATGAAGCGCGCAAAGATCTTGAGAAGACCATGGCCCTTTGCGTTCACAATAAACCTTCCCAAGTTCCTTGCGCGCGTGACTTTGAGGCGCCTCGGTACGAGGCAGACACGAATGGCTTTGGGGGACGGGAGTGGTTTTGGCTGGTGCTCTTCGCTTCATGACGTCACTTCTAGTTAACGACTGCGTCGTCATGTTCCCTGTGCATTGATTCCAGGTCCTGAGTTATAGGCACCTTTTCAACTGCCTTAGTCTGATCCGTACTGTTATCGATGTCTTCGTCATGTTGTAAGTCTTGTTGCTGTTGTTGTTGTTGTTGTTATTCCTTCGTATTCAAGCTTAAAATGTCTTCTGAATCCAAATCGTCCCCCATTTTAACTGGTTCAGTGTCACTGCCGTCAAACGTTTCGTTGTTCGTCTTGTCCTGTAGATTTGATCCTTTAGAACAGTCTTTCATTTCTATTTTCAGATTCTCGTCATTAGTCGTTCGTTGCTCGTGTGTCATCGACGAATCTTCAATAGCAATCGTAGTGACGTCGTTGCAGTTATCGGCAGTTTGATTTTCGCTCTCATCTGCATTGCCGTTAATCGATACATCCTCGTTTTCAGTCCGCGATTCTCTCGATCTAATTTCTACTCCTCTGTTTAATTCCAACGTCTCACCTTCGTTTCCCGAATGATCTCGCGCCTGTTTGTTTTCCTCGATGCAGACGTTGCTGGGAGAAGCTTGGACTAAACGATCGTTCATTTTTTGTAGCAAATCGGGTTTTTCGATAACTCGAGCATTATGATCGTTTGGCTCTCCAGTGCTATTTTTTCTTTCTGTATTTCCATTTTCGTCGTTCTTTCGTTCCTGGCTGTTTTGTTGGTGGTCTTTTTCGCCTCTAAATTCGCTTTGCGTTATTACTGCTGACCTCGAGTACCCGTTTGAAAGTGAATTTCTAGCGTTCTGTGCTTCAACGGAGTAATCGTTGAAGTATTTGTCCAGCTTTCCGCGAACTGCAATGGAAGATATGAAATCTTCCAGTTAACATAGTAAGGTTCTTTATAAACTACCCCAGTTAAACCCCCAAACCAAAATTTATTCCGGCACCGTTGGCTGAGACTAAGGTAAGCTAAGATCGTTCAGCAGAAATTCTTGGACCATTCTTGTTTTGTTTTGTAATTGAATTTGGTTTAATCGGACACTGCCACGAACATGACTTCAAAACCTCCAATGGGATCCTACAAATAGTGGTCCAGTTTTGTTAAAAATTACCATGCCAGAAGTGTACTGAAGCTATAACTCAAAGGAGTATTCATAGTATCATTGCGAAACCATCAATCTCAAGTTAGACTGGTTTATCAGTTCTAGCTGTCCCTGTGGCCTGGAAAAACAGCTTTGGGTGCATCTCATCTTGACGCTGTGGGTGCATTTCGTATATGAGCAAAAATACGTAGTGGTAATAACATGCGTTTAAAAAAAAAGCAGAAAAAAAAGCAGAAAAATACCCGACAGTGTTCCTTTATACAGTGCTGTATCAACATCGCAAGACCCACCTTCATCGGGTTCCTCTTCCTTCAGCTCCTCCAGTTCACTGCAATATGAAGGCCTCCTGCTTCCACCAGTCATTTCCTTCAGCATACGAGCCCGCTCCACCTCCATCTCAGCCCGCAAAACAGCGGTCTGCTCTCTTTCTTGTGCCATGCGCTGTCGTCTATACGCAGCCTCCGCTCTCTGTTGGGCCGCTACTGTTACTTGGGAATTGGCACGAGTTTCTGAGGAGGTTCAAACACAAAATTAGTCGGATTTGATGCCTTCATGGTAATTATTTGGCTAAAGACCGACGCACAACAGCTACAAATTAAATTAAATCATTCGATGCATTTTTCTCGTCCTTTTCATTAGCCGAGAGCCGAACACGTGATCTGCAAATAACTGCCTACAAATAATGGTCTGCGCATTAACAGCTAACAACAACAAGTTATTTTTAGATCACCCCTACCTCAAAGGGATCAGTAAATAGCCAATCATATGGCGTGAACTTTGATGACGTAGTAAGCCTACGCAGATCATCCACGCAAAACCCTCGCGCATTGTGCGAGGCGACCTCAAATAAAATGGTGGAAGATGTGGAGATATGTTTTGTAGACGAAAACGATCACAAGAAAGTTTCTACACCAAATTAAGTGACACTGGAAAACGACGATGGAAAAAGAGTCGTCCGCCATATTATAATTTTATACGCGCGAGAATGAGTGCGTTCTAAAAATAACTTGAGACGGATCACCTTAGGAATAGGGCCCATATGGGGGATGACCTCTCTTACCCTTTATCCTCTCTTGGACCTGCTGCTCCCTTTGTGGGAACCTTACGATAAAAAACTCGTACACCTTCTTATCCTCGTCATCATCATCCTCCATCTTTCCTCGCCTGCCGGTCTTTCCTTTTTATTTTTCGTTCTAACTGTGTTCTAACTATCTCCAACCTATCTTCGACTAGACGACCACCAATTTATCTCTAGGGAGCCTATTTCGTAGGCTAAAGTGTTTTGTAATAATGGACTGATTTCCTTCTTTTGAGGCTGCAGGGGTATTCACCGCCAAAATTTTGCACACTCGCTTTCGCCAGCTCTGTTGTTCATTGGATGAGAACCGAACAAAAAAGCTGCAAGTAAACAGGCATTTCGCAAAGGAATCAAAAGCCTGGCGAATTCCCCACCCTCTCTACCCCTCCTCCGCTATCCCTCTCTTAGTTCTTGAACGTGTGCTTTTCCGGAAGCGGTGCGGAGTGCATTTGTTTTGGCTGAGCAGCCGTCCGTTCCAGCACTAATCCCACCAGCTGGTACGTTGGCTCCATCTCCGACTGGGGACGTTGGAGCTTAAAGGAACACTGTCACGCCTGATTATAGATATTTGTATGTTCTAACGTCCATATTATAGTGCCAAATGCCACCAAATACACGAATAAATTTGATAAAAAGATTCCACAGAACAAGATAGAACAGGTATGTTGTACAGTACAGGATTACAAGGATGGAAGTGGATTGCAATTCATCAAAACTGATTTCTGGACAGCCAGAAATAAAAGCTGAAATTCTGGTGAAATTTTGAATCTTTTAATAGTTATTTTTTATCTTAGTTGATTTTTCTTTTCTTTCACCACTTTTAGCATTTTTTCTCCTTCTATTGCAAGACAATAAAGCACGATTAGAGCAAGCTACAGGTCCTATTTATTAAAATATGATATATCAGGCGTGACAGTGCCCCATTAATTACAGACCAAGATGCCGGTTTTGTTATGTTCACATTTTTTCGTGAGGCCCGACATTCAAAGAGAACGTTTCATCATTCTTTCGAATTTGTTGTTCAATCGACGTCTGCCTATCGTTTTGCTATGATGTCTATGATCTTTGTCAGTGGTTAACGTCAACAATGGGGTTTGTCTCGAATAGTAATGTTACTTTATCATTCAGTGCCCTGCCAATATACCAAGATTTGCACCAAGAATTGAGAGCGAATTGACGTTAGGAAGGTAATTAAAAGGGAGCAAGTTTATCTCGTTTAATTTAATCCGACGTTTTGGAAGTCTTTCAAGCTGTAGTCTGTGTACAGCCACCCCCTCCCCTCACAAGTTGTGATTTGGGTTGTTATATTGACATTCACTTTGTAAAGTTTCTTTGGTTGTTATGGTTATGGACAATTTTTTTCAGGAAATATATGTTTACTAAAACTACTGTGCCTCTCTGACATACAAATTAAAATTGTTAAATGAGACTGTGTTCTGTATTCACCGCAAAAGCTGACATTTCATGGCGTTTCGGTCTTTCGGACATATTGGACTTCCGTATTTATCAGAAGTGATGCAATATAACATTTATTGAATTACGATCACAGTATTGTTTTGAGCCTTTGAGAACAATTTGCGTTTTCTCGCTTCGTAGCGCGATTAAAAGCCGTTCAAATTGCTGAAATTGTCCAAATTGACCCAAATTGGTCGTTCAAAGTAATTTTGATTTAAATTTATAGCTTAGCATTTGTGAAGCAATCACTGTATTCAATAAAACTCAAAGAAACAACTGTTTTATTAAAGTACAATAAACGGGTCCTGTTCGGTAAAAGCTCACGAACCCGGCTCACGAAACGATAACATGGCCTTCGTCTTCAGAGCGGCCTTAAAGCCTTCCACAGAACGCTACCCTGTGCAAGATTTACGCATACAAAAAGTAGTCTTCACTCAATTGGAAGGAAAGTAAATAGCAAGACAAACTGCTCGAAGCTAGATTTTAGATAATATAACGATCTGCCTCTGTACCGGCCCACGAAATTCTACCCACACGCAACCGACATGGTGAAGCAAGTTTACAAGATCTGTCAAGCAGTACTGAGCGGGCGAAACATTCGCAGTACTCAGTTTTTAGGCCAAAATACCACTCTCACCACAACAAAACCACGCTGGTCGTGACCGATTTGTTTAACATGACAACACCGTTACTCCGTTAGCCCCGGGGATAAAAACTACTTACCCCTTTTCGGCGGATGGGCGCTGCTTCCACAACCCATGTGTCCTGCGACAGTATAGCACTTTGGCAAAAGTTCTTTTTCTGTAGTTAATACAAAGCACAGTACGTTGATTTCTCTGTACGCGTGAATCGCAGTGTGTTTTGACTAATAACGAACACAGGAATGTAAACTTACCTTTTGTCAGGGTATCAGAGCGCGGTTCAGTGGATAATGTGACGTACAATAAAACCACACAAAGTACAAAATCGTTTAAACTGAGATTAAATTAACGCCACAAGGGGTTTTAAACAAACCTGAAGATAAAGCCACTTGTCTCGTTAGTCCAAAGCACAACCCCAATCAAAGACCTGTTTCCAGTGCAGAAAGGTTTTGTTCGTGATGCAAACACGCAACGCGTCACGTACAGGGTCTGATATTTCGTAAATAAAGCACCCGGAATGAGACCAAAATAGCATGCATGACCTCTGGTGCGTGCAAGTATTTTTTCTTAATTTTAAAGCCATCAGGCAAAAATAAACCACGGGTTTTTGTTGAATTTGATTATTTTCTGCGAAGGTTATCACAAATTTTCTTGTCCCGCAAAGTTCACGTTGTTTCACAAGTTTGTGAATCGTTTTACAGGCCATGAGAAGTCAAGCGAAAAATCAACGGATGTGACAATTTACTGATGTATGACGTAGGTAATTGAAAAATACACAATATTGAGTACAACGGAAATTTTCTTTTGTTTTTGATTCATTTAATTTATTAACACATTAAAAAATAACTTCATAATATCGACACATTGATAAATTCGAGTAAAGAGAATCGATGTCATAAAGTAAGGGACCTGTGAGGCCCCATTTGGGGGGGAGGGGGTCTGATTATCCCGTATCCCATTACTTTTTGGCCTAAATATCCTGTATTTCGTTAATTGCGGTGGTTTGCATCTCTAACTTTTATGTTCGATAGCCCCAAATCTCTTGTTGTATCCCGTTAATTTTTCCCCCCAAATATCCCGTATCCCGTCAATTTTTTACCCAAATATCCCGTATCCCTAAAACCCCCAATAGGGCCTTACCTGTCGACAATGGGACTTGGAACGTGCAGGAACATGCTAGAAAGCTTCTTGTCGAGTACTCATGTAAGATGGTCCTGACAGGGGGTACCAATCCCATTTCCCAGCCCTTTTTTTCCAAACCCCAATTCCTCAGTCCCACTAGTTATAGACACTTCGCATCGCTTCAAAATTGCGGCTTCAAAATACGGCACAACGATGACGCAAAAATTCACGAGGATTTCTGAAGATGCTCAGAAGACAATAGGATCGACCCTTTTAGACTGTGCTGAAACGTGCAAGTGGGGAAGATACAGCCTGCGTTACAGACGAAACTAAACCACCGGGGTTTAGTTTCGTCTGCAACGCAGGCTAGGAACTTTCCAAGATCTTGAGTATTCCGGATACCACACAACACGAATGACCTAATAAGGGAGTGAACCATTTGCCCAAAAAATTCTCCCAAGTTGCCTTGCCCAAATTTCTCTTGCTGCCCCAAAAAATCTGAGTTGCCCAAAATTTACAGCCCTCCCCCTCCCCGGAAAGTACAGTACGCCTGTGAATAACGAAATTTCGTGCTTCCACGTAAAAATATATTTTAACACTTACACTATTAAATTCCTTTTTCTGCTCCGGCTCCTGGATGATTTCCCCTTCAAAGTATTCGAGGAACAGTTCCTTCACAACTTTCTCTCTCGAGATTGACGACATTGTTGCTGCGGAGCGAGCGGATCAGCAATTCATAATTGCTGCCGCAGCATTAGCGTAGGCGGCACATATATTCTTGACAGGATTCGAGAAGTTTGGTACGTTCGATGGTTCGGATCGAGAAACAGCCTATCAGCAATCTCCTTTAAAATACTAGCCAGCAGCCAATCTGCAGTTCCCTTTAATAGTGTCAGGTTTCCTCGACTCCGATGGACACGGAGACACGGAGTCAGTAGCTTCTTAGGGAGGGAGGGGGGTGCAGGGCTCCCAGGGACCCTCCCCTAGATCCGCAAAATCTCATGTTCACACAAAGAAACTGGAGCAGGGATAAAATCACATTGGTCATGCAAGAGAATGTAGCAGGGTAACTGAGGTTGATGTTGCTTCAACAAGTTTGTTTATTATCAGAGAAAAGCAACGAGAAAAGTTAACTGGTACCAGATCTTAGAGGGAATTAAGAGTCAGAAGTATTTTACTTCATATTGTATTCCTTTTCATAATTGCAAAATTGCTACACATATTATATTCCCATACATTAACTGTGAGTTTCCTGGGCTTAAAACTATCATGCCAATGACAGAAATATAGGGTTTATTAATAAGTAAAAACACATTAATTCATGTATTTCATTCACTTCAGTCACATGAATGAGGATATCCAGATTGATATAAAAAAATAATGAAATAATTCACATTTGAACTGTGGATGAAGATGAAAGTAAGAAATGAAACAATTCAGGGCTGTAATGGGATTCGAACCCGTGACCTCAAATATACCAGTGCGAAGCTCTACCAACTGAGCTATGAAGCTACACATTGGGAGCGAGGTCAATAGAGTGGTAAAGTGTGAAGTCACAAATATTTAAATTTTTGATATTATGGGATTAATTAAGATCTTCAGAAAGTACATAATGAAGAATGCCCACTTGCCAAAACTCAGCTTTTTATTTCAATTTGGGGGTGAGATATTGGCCCTTTCATGCTTCAGTGACTCCATACAAATCCTTGTAATTTTGTCTCTGTTCTAAACCGTTTAGCTAAACCATTTAGAACAGAGACAAAATCACAAGGATTTCTATGGAGCACTGAAGCATGAAAGGGCCAATATCACACCCCCAAATTGAAATAAGATGCTGATTTTTTTCAAGTAGGCATTTTTCATCATGTACATCTCGGTAAATCCCATAATTTCATAAATTTAGTTTTTGTGATGTCATCACTTTACCACTCTATTACTCAATCGTTCCCAATGTGTGGCTTCATAGCTGATCAGTTGGTAGAGCATTGTACTGGTATTGCGGAGGTCACAGGTTCGAGTCAGATTAAAGCCCTTAATTGGAAATTCACTGCAAAGCTCATTTCTATATAATTTCCATCATCCAGATTGTCATTTCCCCTCCCACTGGAAGACACTTCATGCGGCAATCCATGAATACAATGGGGCTTCACAACTTTGCTGTTGGTTTCTTTGATAGTGCTGCCTTAATCATACCAGCAGGTTTGTCTGTGGTCATCAAAATCTACAGAACGAAAAGTAAAAAACAACGCTCAAACGTCCACAACAATTAAATAAATGTCAGAAGCACAACAGCTCTCGTAAGCTTGTAAACCTACTGGTCCTCTAGTGATGTAGCTGCTATTGTTTTGGGGGCCAGGGGCCTTGTTCCTGTTGTTTGTTGTATTCTGCTGATCCTCTAGTGTAAAAGTTACTAATTGTTTTAGGGGCTAGGTGCATTGTTCCTTTTGTTCAACTGGTCCTCTAGTGTAGCAGTCGCTAATGTTTGGGGCGGGGTCCCACTGTGCAATAACATAAAGTAATTAACCTCCAATCATAAATGTACCTCGTCTTTGTTAGACATTCCAAATGGCGCCATGTTTACAGTGAAGTAATGTATGTTAGGCATCACCATCTCCACATAACCAATCTGTAACAACCACAAAAACAAATTACTAAAGCTCAGGAGAAAAGTGTAACATTCAGTTCAAAAAAGACATCACTAAATCACTTAATGAGATCACAGAGGTAGCTTGCTTTTCAAATGAATCTCCCTCAAATTTATATATAAATTATATATGATGGTTCAAGAAAAACAACATTTCTTAAAATGGATTCTACTACAGTTTATAAGAGTTAGTTGTTGCATGTGAACTACATTACCTGTGGAATGCTGTTCAAAATCTTTGTTTCTGCTTCGTATAAAGTGTTCTGTAAGCAAAGTTAAACGGTTAACTACATTTTGTAGAATATGGGCAAATTTTCTGCATTGTAAATTACTTGTTAGAAAGCATAGAAAACCATAGGGTATTGGGTTAGCATCTGACAACAGGCTTTCAGTCAGATGGGCATCCAGGTTTCTCAAACTCATTAATTAATAATTTGCCATGTTAAAACAACAAAATCAGATTACTGTGACCATGGTTTGTTAATTAGCATAGATTTTGACGATTTCATTCTTTGTTTTCTCCATAGTTTTAGTATATCAAACACTTGAGAGATTATTTCATCACATTTCCAAACACCTTGAAGTTCATCAAAAATACTCCATTGTGCACCATATTTTCAACTCTCTTCTCTGTGTTTAGAAATTATGTGATGAAACACTGTGGAAATGTGATTAAACGCAGCTGACTTTTGTGTTCAATACATTTATGTCAAGTACACACATAATCATCATCATCATCTTTATTTAAACATGGTAAATACATCAGGCATCCTTTGTTTTAACGAGGGTAGCACATAAAAGTCTTTTGACTAACAAACCTGTGGCCCTCGGATTCCCGATCGAATTGGAATTTAGAAGTGCTGGTTTTTGTGGAGGGAGGAAAACTGGAGAACTCGGAGAAAACCCTCGGAGCGAGGACGAGAACCAACAACAAACTCAACCCACATATGATGCCGGGTCCGGGAATCAAACCCGGGCCACATTGGTGGGAGGCGAGCACTCTCACCACTGCGCCATCCCTTTATAGAGTATGTTCTTTTACAACCTATTAATAAAATGTTTTGGATTCCCACCTTTTAAACCCTAAATTATGCAGTCAGCACATTACAGTACAGCAAAGCAACAAATATTACTGCAAATTATCATAGGCATGTAATATGTGCAAAGGGGTACTCTTACTAACAGTTTCTATAGCTCTCTGTAGGCGTTTCATTCCTAAAACACTGGATCATAATACTAATTGATGTGCATGATTTATTGTGGTATTCCATTGTGGCTTTTTTTTTTTGCAAATCGTCTTTTAAACTTCCTTGCTACGTAGAATTGATAAGCTTTCCCATCATTTTTTTGTGAATGATAGCCAAATACTGCAAAGGCAGTTTGATTGCATAGTAGAGTACAATGTACAACTTGCCTGTACAGATGGTGAGTAGACACCAGTGTGGGATGGTCCAGCAAACTCTTCCAGAATTGTGCTCTTGGCAAAATTCCTTTGGGATATAACCAAATGAAGTACAGCCTGGCATCTTAATTAGTGTTGATAATTGTTCAGCTTTTTTTTCACAGTTGTATTGAACAATGTACAGACAACAAGTCAAAGAAGTCAAAGATCTCAATTAATTGACAAGGACATCATCGTTCATTGCTACTCAACATCAATATTTTCTCAGTACTGTTGTATAGAAAATTTGGTGTCAGTTTTTGACATTTAATTGTTACAAGTGAAGTTGCTTTCAAATGGCTAATTCCGACATTCAAGTAGGTAAGTCATTGTGACACAATTAAATGGCCTTTTTGTCTGCCAATGCCATTTGAACCTGAATCAGTCAATCTGGAAGCCAACATGCTAGCCAATAAGCTCTGAGAACATTTGTATCCACCTCATATCTTCCTTACACATAATCTGAAAGTAGGTTCTCTTATATTCAAGTCAAAGATATGAAAGGTAAACTGCAGGAAGGAAAGCCAAACTGTAATGTCTCACCAACAGAAATTGAAGTCCACACCCCTTGTGGTATCAAACTGATATCGGCAGTACACTTTGGTACAGAAGGAACGATCGGTAGATTCTGGCAAAATGGTGTACTTGTCTTTACAAAAGCCTGTCAGAGAATTACATAAGTTTAGATTTTAATAACTGGCACAGTGCTCACCTGAGTCAATCAAAGATTTTTTAATCAGATTAGGTAATTTACCTGTGAATCCTGATTGTGTTGTCTTGAGAATTTGCATGTCCTTAAGGCCACCTGACACCTTTGGATCCTCTGAATGAAACAAAAGACAAAAATTCTCGGCACTAAATTTAAAAGCATCCCAATCAGTGGCAGCATGGTTATATTACAGGCCACTTCATCCTAACTTCCTCTTCCTCACATTGGGCCAGAGCCAATCTAAACATGAAGCAACTGAGAGTATTTCTTTATTTCTTCTTCCCTGGATGGGATGCAAGTCTATCACAGAGTTACCTCAAGCATTATACATAATTATTTATTTAAATATGGATCGTAGTCAGGAGATGACACAGTCAAGAAAAATGTCACTGACTTATAATCTGCTTTTGGATGGTGTTGGAAGACATTTCAGCTAATTCTTAAGCCTTCATCAGTGGAGTCTCTTGATGTTGTCACACACGATTTAAATCGAAAGCGTTGCACATGCTGTATGCCCATGACCAAAAAAGAAGGTTACAAAGTGCACGGTAAGCACTTGTGGACATCTGAGATGACTATGTGGTCATTCCCAGAGTTGGGGTCTTTCACAGACAACCAAGTCTCTACAAAGAGCCACTGATGGTAATTTATGCATATCTATTTACTGGACAGGTACAGTATCTTTTTAAACCTGGGTAGACCATGAAAGTTGAGTGTCTTACCCAAGAACACAATGCAGTGATTCTGACCAATACTC
>OX393563.1:7931316-7996316 GCA_947652115.1 Blastomussa wellsi
ATGGAAACTCACTATGCCCGATCAGAAACTGACCGAAATGGAGAAAGGTCAACAGATCCAGTCAGGTGCAAATTGTATGATGCGAGAGGACCGGCTTTAAGATGTGGACTGCAAAGACAACATGTGATGGATCAGGTTGTTCACCTAAACCAAAAAGAAACACCTCCTTCATTTTATTATTTGCCAAGCGATCAAGAGACTGGTTTATTAATTAACGCAGTGTTTGTAAATTTACCCCTTTGCGCTTTTTCAAAAAGAGGTGAAACATTAGACCAAGCAACTGCTGATCCAAAGAAGAAGGAACACACCTGTGGATATTATGCTCAAGTACAGGGACAGTTGGCCCTTACTGGTTTAAAATGGTGTGATTTTTGCGTTTATTTGTCAGACGCAAATGAAATGTGTGTTGACAGAATTTATTTTGATACACACTACTGGGCAAATAAGCTCTTGCCAAAACTATCACAATTTTATTTGCATCATGCACTGCAATTCCTTGTCGGTAGAGCAAGGCCAATGAACAGTTGTTCGCATAGTACAGAAGATACCATTCTTGTGAACAGTATTCAGACAGTTTAATAAGCATGACAAAATTATTAACATTATGAGTGGTATGAATGTCAACATCAATGTGAAACACAGATAAGCATTAATGTAAACACAATACATTTGTACCTATGGGGCGCCGAACCAGTCAATATTCCCTACATTTTTATAGGGTCTGTTGGACTTTTCATATGGTCAACTCGACTTTTTATATGGTCAACTTCACTTTTTATCTGCTCAACTCGACTTTTTATATGGTCAATGAATCACTTTTGATATGGTCAACTCAACTTTTTATATGGTCAACTAATCACTTTTGATATGGTCAACTCCACTTTTTATATGGTCAAATCTATTCTTTATATGGTCAAGTATATATTTTAATTATGGTCAACTTTCGAATTTTTAAAGACGACCAGAATGCAATGCGCCAAAACTCAAGCGTCTCTGCTTTTTGAGGACACAGCAAGAATTATGGCTCGAGACCCTGCAAGAGAACGCAACGAACACGGGTTGTTTTTATTCTTTGAGAATTTTAAATTACTGCTTTCGACAATATCCTCTTTCGAAGAAGCCGAAAGATGCAATAACTTGCTTTTTGAGGACATTGACCAGGCTGAGGAACGATTGATTACTGCTGCAGAGACCATCCATTTACTCCTCTCAGATATTGAAAATAACCACGATTTAACTGATGTCACATCAATCCTGAACCTGACTCTGAGTAAAGTCAGGAACTTGAGTGATGAGCTACAGCAATGCAGAAGCGAAATGCCAGACTTCAGCTCTATTGGCGAAAGTGCATACAGTAGCCCAACTGATTCCAGAAAGGGTGGTCCCGGACGCCCTGGCTATGTCATTGAGGAAGAACAAATACGTTTCTTAAGGGAAATGCATTTTCCATGGAAAAAGATAGCCAACTTACTTGGTGTAAGTGAAAGCACCCTCAGAAGGAGGAGATTGATGTATGGCATGACCGACCTCGAAGGGTCAAGTTGGACTCAGGTTTCAGATTCTGATTTGAATAGAATTTTTCAAGAAATCCAAGATCTAACACCCAATTTTGGACAGGCCAGACTGCTTGGTGCTCTGAGAAGTAGGGGCCTAAACATTCAACGATGGCAAGTTAGAAATTGTCTGCGAACCCTTGATCCTGTTGGTACCGTTTTACACTGGCGTTCGGCAATTTACAGAAGAAAGTACAATGTTCCAACTCCGAACGCCCTCTGGCACATTGATAGTAATCACTTATAAGGTGGAGGCTTATTACTCATGTGTGTGTCGATGGATATTCCCGAATTATAATTTATCCGCACTGCTGCAATAACAATAAAGCAGATACAGTATTGGAACAATTTGTTGGAGGCGTCAACAGTTATGGATTACCCTCTAGAGTAAGAAGCGACTATGGCATGGAAAATTTCAAAGTGGCAGAATTTATGTTAGAACAAAGAGGTTGTGATAGAGGCAGTATTATAACTGGTAGTTCTGTGCACAACTGTCGTGTGGAGAGGGCCCACAGAGATATTTACTCAGGGGTACTTTGCTTCTTTGCAAGAACATTTGCTCACTTGGAGGACAATGGCCTCCTTGATCCACTCAATGAGATGCACTTATTTGCACTACATTACACATTCATCCCAAGGATAAATAAGTGCTTACAGGAATTTAAAAGGCAGTGGGAAAACCACCCCCCTATCTACCGAAGGGAATCGTTCTCCCCTTCAGCTGTATACAGCTGGGATGCTTGAAAATGAACACTCTGGATATGCGGCAGTTGCAAGTGTGATGCTGGTAGCATGCACGATTACGGATTTGATCCCTCAGGCCCATTTCCCATGGAAGAAGAAGACTATCAGGTAGTAGTTCCGGATACAACTGTCCAACTTTCTGATCAGCAGATTGCATTATTGGAAAATCAGTGTAACCCTTTGCAAGAAAATGACAGAAGTGGTGAAAATACATACTTAGAATGTTTAAGAATTCTGTGTTCTTTCATTTAAAGGATAAAGACTGGGCTGAATGTGACTACGAACTTATAGTTTGTACAAAAAGGAAGCAAAGACTAGATACTATAATCTGCCACAAAACAAAACAGTCTTTATTAGGATACTATATCACTATAACTTTTATGTTTACAATAGAGATTGTTTGTTCGAAAACCCAACGAAAGATATGTAACGTTGTTTCAGTCATTATTACATTATATGACTGTGTTGACATTCAGAAAAAAAAGATGTTTTTAATGATCTCTCCTGTATTTCAAGCAAAATGCTGTAACCCTGATTTAACTTAACAGTTAACTCAACAGTGCTACTCAAAGTAAACTAGCAGTCTGAGAAACGTAATCGACACAGATAGTAACTTTATGGCATGTGATAATTCTTCACACGATGTTCATCTCCCAACTATCTGAATTCAAAATGGCCATGAATTCTTCTCTAAGCTCACAAAAGCTCGCATATGTGCTAGGCACCTCCAGAGTGCAACCACAAGTGTGAGAAATTGGTCTTCTCTGAAGACCTTCAGTATCTGTGAACGATATTGTCAAACTGTCAGTGACAATAACATCAGCTGCTGTAGTAAATCTCAAAAAAGTTGTAAGCTTTGCTTCATCAAGCCCTCTAATAAATCTCTTAAGGTGAGAAATAGTCTCACTCTCAGCTACTGTACCTGGATTGGCTTTGAGTAGGGCAATTACTTTCACATTGGTTGGTATGATGGAGGAATACAATTGATCTAAAGAACTTACATCTGGAAAATAGATTTTAAGGCGGCTGAGAATTGGCTGCCAACAATCACTCACATATTGGGGTTTTTGCACAATCTCCTTGTGGGCAACCTCTTTAATGGTTGCTGCTATGTTGCTGGGTACGACTTTCCATTTACAATCAAATGTTGACAAAAAGTCAAGCATCTCCTCACTGTCACAAGCAATAGTATTAGCCAAACAGCCCTCTATAAGCTTGGTTTCAGATTGTGAAACATAACGCTTGAAAGAATCTTGCAACATTTCACAGGTGATACTCCCCTCCCCAAAAAGACAAACAATAAGGAAAGCCTTGCTTATCTTATGTGGAAAATACTGACTCTCTATGTATCCCTTTACAAGTATCCTCCCTACTGCTTCCCACTTCTTCCTGTCAAAGTCATGCCTGATATAGGGAACTCTTTCAGTCTCCCCCAACATGTGTGATTCATAGAAGTCTTTCCAAAACAATGAGAAAACTTCCCTCAAGACCCCAATACCCCGTCCAGCTTCTTCATGACCAAGCTGATTTATAATGATTGCACTTAAACTGAACTTAAATATGGATGGGTCTGAGAAGATGTCAAGCATATCAGCCCTTACATGCAATCTGTGCACTCTTATAACTTTACTTGGCACTTCACCATCATTCCATGGTGCAGTTTCACCATCATTTGATGGTACAGTTCCACCATCATTTGATGGTACAGTTTCACCATCATTTGATGGTACAATTGGTGAAAATACATCATTAACATTAACTACAGGATCATAATTGTCAATAGACTGACTGTCCCACATTTCTGGGAAATAGGGCATTGGATCTTCAAGTAGGAGAGGCTCTCCCAGATTTGTGGATACAGGTTCACTTTCTTGCTTCTTTGAAGTTAAAGAACCTATTTCAGCTGGGTTTTCTGTGAAGTCATCACTGCATTTGAGATGATAGGCTGGTGTCATAAGCTGTTCTTCCTCTTCATCTTTATCCTCCTCATCCAGGGGCTCTAAGCATCTGATATACACACTCCCTTGTCCTGACAGTTTTATTATCCTTTCACCATCCATTCTCACTCCCTTTGCTAGTTTTGGAGTTACTAGGGTTCCATAGCAAGCCTGTAAGGGAAACATTTATGATCAAAAAACATCTCTGTAATTTGGTATGTTGTTTTCAGTTCAGGTCAAATAGTTTCAAGTGCAAATGTTTAAAACACTAAAACTAGATTAAAAAAGGCCACACCTACAGTAGATTTAGAGCCATCGCTACAGCCAGATAGTGATAACAGCAATCCCTATCTCAAACTTTGAAGTTTGATTTTTAATGATAAAATGATAAGAAAAGCCCAGAGTTGTTCAAAACAGTCAAATTTGCAAGGAATTATTTTTCATTAACTGTCAATGAGAACAGCTGTTCTCAGGATCACCCTCGCCTGGATGGTCAAACTTTACGGCCTTATGATTTTTTTTTAAAATCTGCTGTGTGGTTTTTTGAAGGAGTTGACAATGAAAATTTTCACACACTGCACACAGCCATGGCCAACAAGCCTTAGATGTAACCGGCCAAATGTTTGTCTAGCACCAAATGCTGTACTTTTTAGTCAACCATAACTGTTTTAGGCCGAGCCTTTATTGACTTTATCACAACTTTAACTACATTTTAGCCTGAGAAAAGCTGTGGTTTCTAACTTGTTTATAAAAATATCTTATTTCTTTTATTTTCCTTGATGAAAAGCTAAAAAAATACATGAAAACGTACCTTAAGGTATTCAAACATAATATCATCTCTTGGAAGTTGGCTTTCGATGTTTCTTTTTAAGTCTTGGTGGGTCCAATCTTTGTTAAAAGGCAACTGGTGGATAATTTTAAAATTAAACGAGACTTACCTGTAAGTTGAAGTTTGATTGGAATTCTATGAGTCACCTACTGCAACAAGGGATCACATGAGATTGCAATGCGCACGCACACGTCAGTCTTCGAAGCCCGAATGTGAATGTCAGTAAACATAAAATTGTACCAAGTAGGTCTGCTGCTGTGACAGGTTGCATTGTGTAGCAAGGTGTTAATGGTGTAACACTGTGCTAGGGAGGTCTAGTATAGCCCAAGGGTGGGCATGTCATCCCTTGTTGCAGTAGGTGACTCATAGAATTCCAATCAAACTTCAACTTACAGGTAAGTCTCGTTTAATTTTAAAATTCTATTTCGTCACCACTGCCACAGGGATCCCATGAGACTTTAAAGCCAGACATTCACATGAGGAAGATAAAATGTAAAACAAACGTGAGTTTAATCACAAAAAATGTCCTACATTAGGTGTTACCAAATAGAAAAGGTGACTACATGTAGGCATATGATAAACTGTTATAACAACAAGAATTTGAAAGTCACCCATATAAGTGGGGATCATAGAAAACAAGTCAAGTTAATCAATGTTTAGCACAGTTTGTGCAAAGCTTCCATTCTTTTGAAGAGGCTTGTTGTAAAAACGGTCAAAGGTTCTTTGTGAGGACCAACCTGCGGTGTCTAAAATTTCCTTGATTGGAACAGATGCATTCTTAGCTTTTGATACTGCTGCTGCCCTGGTACTGTGAGGTTTAAAGGTGGTGACATCAACACCAGCATCGGCCATTACACAGTGGATCCACCTTGAAATGGTATCACGAGAGGCCCGGTGGTGTGGTTTAACATGTCTAAGGAGAAGCTTTGTTTCAGTACCTCTCAGTAGCTTTGTTCTCTGCAGATATTCTTTCAGGTGAGTAAAGACACAAAGAGTCGGGTCTTCAGGGTAGGCACGTAAAAACACTGAGGGCACTTTGTATCCTGGACGGCTTTGTTTAATGTGTTCTGGCAATGTAAACTCAAAGAAAGTGTCACCGTCCTTCATGAACTGTATATC
Source organism: Blastomussa wellsi (assembly GCA_947652115.1). NCBI lineage: Eukaryota > Metazoa > Cnidaria > Anthozoa > Scleractinia > Plerogyridae > Blastomussa > Blastomussa wellsi. The sequence goes on from OX393563.1 coordinate 7,937,499, forward strand.
AAGCATGTGGAGGCTCTGACCTCTCTGTGCAGAAACAAGTGCAATTAACATGGTCAGTTTGAGAGTCAAGGATTTAAGACTGGCTTGAGTTGGTCCTGGCTGTGACGACAAATAGGTGAGGACTGGATTTAAATCCCACGTAGTTTGGTATCGTGGGGCAGGCGGTTTGTTCTTAAAAATGCCTTTCATGAAACGGGTTACAATGGGATGGCTTCCAATATTCACATTGTCAATGGGAAGAATGATAGCAGATAAGGCACTTCTTGCTGTGTTTATGGTGGCATATGATAATCCTTGTTCATGTAGGCTGACTAAGAAATCTAGCACTGTACTCAAAGGTGGGTTGTATGAATTAACTTTCCATTTAGAGCAAAAGTCATGCCATTTCTTGATGTATGGGGTGTATTGTTTGTGGGTACCAGTTGACCAGGACTGTAAAATGATGTCGGTAGCTTTGCTTGAAATAGCTCTCTGTTGGAAGGATTCCCTGATACTTTGCAAACCATTAGTTGCAGCCGTTTGCTGAGAGGATGAGCTGCATTGCTGTGAGGCAGGAATAGTAGCCTGTCGGACTGGTGAAAGACAAGGGGGTGGTCTATCAGAAGGTGCAAGAGAAGTGTGAACCAGGGTTGTGTTGTCCAGAGGGGTACAATGATGACCCCCGTTGAGTTGTCTTGCTCGATTTTCTGAAGGCAGGTGGCAACTAGGCTAAAGGGGGGGAAAGCATAAAAATAATAAGTTTCCCAATTCATCAGAAAAGCATTGATAAACTTTGCTCCAGGGTCAGGTCGCCATGACACGTATTGAGCAACTTTGAAGTTTAGTCTGGAGGCGAATAAGTCTATGTCAAACATGCCCCAACGTTCCTGTATAGCATTAAATTTTTCGTGTGACAAGGACCATTCTGTGGACTCTTTGAGTACTCGAGATTCCTTGTCAGCTTGGGTGTTTTCAATCCCTGGTATATGGGTGGCACTGAGCCAGATGTTGTGGGCGATGCACCACTCCCATATGGCAACAGCTATATTATTGCATGGTACAGATTTAATGCCCCCCATTGCATTTATGTATGCTACCGTAGTGGTATTATCTGACTGAATGAGGATATGTTTCCCGTGTAACGAGGCACAAAGTGATTTCAGACCCAGAAGAACAGCTTTCAATTCAAGGTAATTTATGTGGTGCTGTTGTTCCTCAAGGTCCCAAAATCCCCCGGTGGAGGTGTCTATACAAACAGCCCCCCAGCCTACCATTGAGGCATCAGTAGTTAGAGTGAGGTCAGGGTTACTGCGGCTAATGGGTTTTGAGGCAGTTAGGATATTTGTTATCCACCATGACAGTTCTGTCCTAGCTTGAGCAGACAGGATCATTGGGGAATCAAAATTCCCCTTATTTGCCCGAAGGGCAGAAATTTTGTCAGACTCCAAATGCCTGTAGTGCATCTCAGCAAATTCCACAGCAGGGAAGCTGGAGACAAGGAAGCCTATAACCTGTGCGACCGCCCTAATGCTGGCTGTTTCTTGGGATAGCAAATTTTCACAAGCAGATTTAACTTTCATGGCTTTTGTTTCGGTAAGGGTTACTGTCATAGTGACACTATCCAGGACAAACCCCAGAAAATCTATTTTTTGCAGGGGTTGGAGCACAGACTTCACCGGGTGGACAGTGAAGCCAAGGTTGGTAAATAAACTTACAGTGTCTAATATATTGTCCTGACAAGAACTAAAAGACTGACCAACCAGGAGAGAGTCGTCTATATGCCCCATGCATGTATGTCCAATGGAACGCAAATGGGCATACACAGGTTTGAGAATTTTGGTAAAAATCCTTGGGGCAGATGATAACCCATTGGGTAAACATGTAAACCGATAGTATTTCCCTTTCCACTCAAACATGAGGAACTTCCTATCTTCCTCTGCTATGGGAATGGAGTAATAAGCATCTTTTAGGTCTACAGATGCCATGAAGTATCCGGGTCGGATAAGCTTGAGGGCAGTACGGAATGTGTCCATTTTAAAATGATGATAATCAACAAATTCATTAAGTGGTTTTAGGTTGAGTATCATCCTGAAAGTACCATCTTTCTTAGGGCGAATGAAAATATTTGATACAAAACCACCAGACACAGAATTGACTGATTCAAGGACTTCTTTGCGAGCAAGCTTAGCAATTTCTGCATCAATAATTGTACTTTCAGCAGGTGGAAAATGGATTTTCTTTGGTCAAACAGTCTGCATAGGGTATGCAGCCTCAAACTCAATATGGTGATGCTTTATGGCATCCAAGATCACTGGGTCATTAGTCAATGATTCCCAAAAGGGCAAATGAAGTTTAACCTGCCCTGCTTTAAAAAGTTCGACCCTGTTGTGCAGTTCATCTAAATTAATGCTTGTAGCATGAACTATATCCCTTACCTGGTCTTTTATTGTGTCTTGTGTGGTTGTTTTTGGTTGGTCGCTTTTGTCTGGGACGATGCTCGGCCGTGTCCTAAAAGAGGATGTCGTTTGTATGAATTAAAACGATTGTTTTGGGGTCGGTCATAGGGTTTGGACCACCGTCCCCTGTGACTCGAGGTTTTAGCCGTGTAGGCTGATCCACTGGCCGCTTTTTGCATCTGTTGTCCGGCTCGCTTGACTTCAGACATCTCTTTAAGATGTTTAGTTAAGTCATCGCCAAACAATTTAGTCGTTGGCTTTATTTCCTCCTTACATAGTCGGGTATAAGGCGGATTAAGGTCTGGTTTTATGATTTCTCGCCTCTTCATGTTAAGTTTCCAGTTGGCATGTCCAAGGAGGGCAATGCTATCCATCACGTGTGTTAGGGTTTCCCGCGCTTTCACAGTTTTCGCGCTTTGAATATCCTTCACGAGCCGGTCGGCTAAGATTGTGAGTGAGGATAACCCTTGAATAAGTGGCTCCTGTACACGTTGGAAAGCCAAGTCAACTGACCTGTTCTTCCTTGACAACAGGTCCCAAATTTCTTCGTTCACCACTGTTGTGGTGAGGTATTTACAATTTGCCGGCGGCGGATACTTCTCGCCTCTCTCTTTGACTGAATCCTGAGACAATTCTCCAGTCAGAATATTGTCTACCAGAGTGGCAATCTTCCCCTCAATGTCGGGAGATTTTTTGCTGTTTGGTAGCAATGCCTGGGTCAGGCTTTCTAGAAAATCATCCTTCGCCCCTGCGTCAGGCGGCGAGGTCTCAGTAGGGGACTTTGGACTTTGGCCATTGCTCGAGTCGAGCAGTTGATTTGTGGCCTCAAGCAAGTCAAGTGAGTTGTTTGTCCCACTTTCAGCAACACTTTCATCGTCGTTATTTGTATCAGACTGGAGATAGATGTCTTCTCTCAGGTTGTTGAAAGCGTCCGTTTGGGCTTTTGAAGCCTTGACGAGTTCTGTGAGCGAGCTTTGTAAGCCTTTCAGAAAGCCCGCCATGGCGGCCGAGCTCTCTGTCTCCTCGTGGCTACTGCAATCTGCGCTGGTATTTGTTTCCCCTTTCTCGGTATCGCTCATTATCCTTTCGTCAACGATCCTTTCTCCGAAATTGATGAAGTGAAACGAATTTTGAAGGGAAAACAAAACGAAATATTACAATTTCACTGAGCACAAAAGTTTGCTTCTTACTGGCGGTGTGACGCGATAAGCACTGACGTGTGCGTGCGCATTGCAATCTCATGGGATCCCTGTGGCAGTGGTGACGAAATAGAATTAGGCCCCTTTCCTCCAGCTTCACTTTGCTGACATGACTTGGTACTTGGTTGTTATGGGGGTTTGGAATTATCACAAGGTCTTTGTGTATGATGGTCTTACTGGGGCGCCCATTCTTCCTTCCACGAGCCGTCGAATTCGAAGAATTACTCGTCATACCCAGTGGTCGTTTTCTACTCGATGTTCCCCCACGAGCGTTGTAGCTGGGAAATCGCTGTGCAAGCTCTGCTGCAACCGACCCCAAGCCTGAAGACGGGATAGAACAAGTCGAAGAGCTGTTGGTAGCCGTTAACGCTGCTACATTTCGAATGTCATTTCTTTGCAGGTTTCCAATGGCCTCGAGGGCCTGCTTAGCAATGGCACACGCCGAAGAAATTTGCTGCACGTCTTCTTCGTTACGGCTGGCAGCCATCTTTGATTGAGTTTGGGCGCATTGCATTCTGGTCACATTAAAAATTCAAAAGTTGACCATATAAAAAGTGGAGTTGACCATATCAAAAGTGATTAGTTGACCATATAAAAAGTCGAGTTGACCATATCAAAAGTGTGAAGTTGACCATATAAAAAGTCGAGTTGAGCAGATAAAAAGTGAAGTTGACCATATAAAAAGTCGAGTTGACCATATGAAAGTCCAACAGATCCTATAAAAATGTAGGGAATATTGACTGATTCGGCGCCCCATACAGCCATGTCACCTTCTCCTTCAGATGCTGTATCTGTTGCTTCTTCTTCTTCAGTTCTGCTTTGATTCAGCTTTTCTAAAGCGGACCTCTTCACCGGTTGAACTTTCTTCTGCTTGTCTTTATTCCACGAAAAAATCGAAGGAACTGCATCGGCCTTCAATCGCTTTTTGCTGGAGTATGGATTAATGAAATCATCTGATGTAAAGTGTTCGCTGCAGATCTTGGTATGGTGATTGACGTTGAAATATCGTGGATCTCTTTTCATTTTCGTGATCCAAACAGAGAGAAGACTTTTAGAATTTAACGGCAATCCATGAAAAGAAAGATCCTTCCGGTTAGCGGAGCTGTTTTGGCAGCCTCCAGCACAGCAAAACTGTGGCATTGCGCCTTATTTTTGTCTAAATGTTACGAACGCACGTGTTCAGGTTGTTGTTGTTGTACCCAATTCAAGTCACGTGACACACGCGCGTAAGTTAGCCGAATTTGTCTATTGAACTGGCAACTCAGCAATTCACTCAAAGTCAAAACCCGCAATCTAACAAACATGACAAGTTGTATGACCATTTTCAAACTTTACACTCTTCTATAAATGTTCAATCTTTATCTTCTAAGCAACCCACCTTAATGCGGGATTTATATACCTGCCAACATGTTCTTATCCAAAGGCGTGAGACCTGTCACCCCGGAGAAGCCTGGATTTCCGAAGATGTCACGATGATTTCCGAAAATTTCCGAATATGGACGAAGATTTCCGAAGACGTTTGAAGGTTTCCGATGACATCCCGCAGACCAAAAAGATCGCGGCCTCTGGAAACGAGATTTGTGTCCCAGCGACTCGTCCTCAGTGTCTGCTTTCAAAAATCGGAAATCGCGAGGAAAAGAATCGTCATTTATTCATTTTACAGAAAATTTTCGTTTCTCGCATTGTTTGGAGTTGCATATATTTTTAAATGTGTTATTTAGAGCTATCGCAGCTCACATTTTCCATACAGGCGTGAGAATTTGGTTCGTAGGCGTGAGTTGGCGTGAGATCAAAGTTTTCAACTAGGACAAAATTACTCGGTTCTAAAAAAGCACCCGGACCTGACAAAATTCGAAATGAAATGCTGAAAACTGGATTACAAAATTTAAAAAATGCCCTTTGCAAATTATTTAATCTTATTCTTAAGAGCGGTTTTTTCCTAAGGTCTTGGTGTGAAGGAATAATTACTCCAATTTTCAAATCGGGAAGCAAAAATGACCCTTCCAATTACAGGGGAATATGCGTAAGTAGTTGTCTTGGAAAACTTTTCACCTCGGTCCTCAATGCCAGGTTAAAAAACCATGTGACGCAACAAAACATATTACACCAAGCCCAAATAGGTTTCTTACCAAATCATCGCACGTCTGATCACATTTTTACGTTAAGGACATTAATTGATAAACATGTTGGCCACAGTGAGAGAGGCAAATTGTACACCTGCTTTGTTGACTTCAAGAAAGCTTTCGATTCAGTCTGGCATGATGGTCTGTTATACAAACTTCTACATTATAAGATAGGTGGTAAATTTTATGATTTGATTAAAAACCTTTATTCCAAGACTAAATGTTCTATTAAGCTAGATAATGGAAGAACAGAATCTTTTGACTACCAGAAAGGGGTAAGACAAGGTTGTATTCTTTCGCCCATGTTATTCAATCTATACCTAAATGAAATCCCTCTGTTACTAGACCATGAAGATACAGATCCAATCACGTTACCTAATGGTTCCAATTTGAACTGTTTGCTTTATGCGGACGATTTAGTATTAATCTCTCATTCAGCCAATGGCTTACAGAAGGCACTCTCTATTCTTGCAAAATACTGCAACGATTGGCTTCTCGCCATCAATCCAAAGAAAACAAAAGTTGTTATTTTTCAAAAGAAATGTAGGACATCATTCCTTGATAAGCATTATTTCCAAATAAATGATAACAAAATTGAAATTGTCAATAATTATACCTACCTTGGAATAAATTTCTCAGCAAACGGCAATTTCCGCGACTGTAAAGCAAACTTAAAAGATAAAACAAGAAGATCCATATTTGCTACTCGTCGTTACTTGGATTTCTCGAAACTGTCTCTGGGTGTCACAAATAAACTTTTTGATTCTCTTTTTCTCCCCATACTACTGTACGGTACACAGGTTTGGGGAATCTATGATAAAGATGACTTCAACATGTGGGAAAAAGACGACATTGAAAAAACTCACATATATTTTTGCAAACGATTTCTTGGAGTAAATAAACAGTGCCCAAATGTTGCAGCCAGGAATGAACTTGGTAGACTTCCTATAAAACTAGCGGTTGAAACATCCATAGTAAATTTCTGGTCTCACCTTCAAAGTTTGCCAGAAAATAATATCGCAAAACAATGTCTAAAACTGTCTAACGAGATGGCTGACAAAAATCAGAAAAGTCTTGTGCAAAAAATTGATCATATTTGCAGCAAGTATAATTCAAGTTCTATTCCACTAAATGACAATGTGGGAAAACTCTTTACTTCCCACATTAAAGAAAAAGTTAGAAAAGCACTGACAGAACATCAGTTAAAATTAATTAATATGAACAAAAAACTCAACTTCTACTCCTCTTTTAAAAAGGATACCAAAAAAGCTGATTTCCTAGACTTGATAACCAATCCTCTCCACAAAATTGCAGTAAATAAATTTCGATTAGGAAACCATAGATTACGCATTGAAACAGGTAGACACACAATACCAAAGACTCCCTTAAATTCGAGGATCTGTTCTTTCTGCCATTCGAATGAAATCGAGAATGAAACACATTTTCTATTCTCATGCAAATTATATGATAGCTTTCGTTTAAAATTCTTTAATGATATAAACGAAAAGTATAAGAATTTTCATCAACTAGATAATGTATCAAAAGTTTTATTCCTTTGTAACAGCATTGATCCTTTCGTTTGCCGATCAACTGCTACTTTTATCTTCCAAGCCATGTCTCTCAGACATGAGTCTTCCTTTGTAAAATGATTCAGATGTTATTTTGTTTTATTTGGTTTAATTTTAATTTGAAATGTTAGGTAATGCCAGGTATTGTTATGGAAATACCTCAAAAAATTGTTGTTGTTGTTGAAATTGTTGTTGTGTTTACGTGCCGCATGTCTCGAAAGTCATCAAACATTGCGGCGCTTGTCGCTACTTGGCAATAAAATTCTGCTGCAATTAATTGGCTTGCGAAATCTGTAAACAATTTCAAATTTTTCATATCCTAATCTTTTTTAAAAAAAAAAGCGTTCTCGCTCGCTTGAAGAAAACTTGGTTGCAAATTTTCTTGCAGAAAGAAGCGCTTCGTGGCCCAGACATTCCGGCGATGAGTGTTATTCCATTCTCAATCAGCGAGCGAATGAATTCGACTGGGTTCTCTTTTTTTAAAAAAATTGTTTAGTTGCCTGGTTTTATTTTTTCCAGATACCTATCTCAGAACATACATGTATTGTTTGATTCTCTATCAGTCACAACAGTAAGCAGACACCGGCGAAAGGCGACGTAAACAAAAGCGTGACCTTGCTATAACTTACAATTATGCAAATTCGTATGGTTTTCAATTTAGGATCAAAGCCGTCCTTTGATTCGTTTAACAAAAGCACATAAAACAACGCAACGCAGACCAAAAATTGCCTCCGCAGACAAAAAATCCTAGGTACTGCCTTGGAGAGTAAAGTGCCTTGCCCAAGAACACAAGGCAATGTCCCAACTGGGGCTCGAACCTGATCCACAGTCCAGCGCACTAACCATTAGCCTACAGCAGCACCCTCCTCTCAATAGCTGTATATAAACAAATTGATCTTAACTACACATTATAAGAATAGACACAAACAATATTATAATTGCATGTTCACAATTTTCTAACAGTATCACCATAAAATACACTGTACCTGTTTGTGTGTTGTCAGAAAATGATTGCAAATGTGGAGTGCAAATTCCTCAATATTATTAACCTGCATATGTATGAAAGAAAAAGAAAACTACACAATGAGTCATATTTTGTAAAACGTTTTTAATTTACATGAACCACTTGAATCAATTTTACATTTTTCCCCTATGACCTAGTGCCTACCTCCCTGACAGTGTTATTAACAACTTTAACTACAGCCTCATTCCAGAAAACACAAGTGGGATATATTGTCACGCTTTTGCATTGCACACGCCGTTTATCGGGGCTGCCCCCGTGCCTGGGGAGGGGGTGGAATTACAAAATAGTTTGACAGGGCACATTTCACTTGTAATTGCACACATGGACACTAGACAAGACATACTAGGGAAAATTGGAAAGGTGTCCGAATTATTCATGAGACACCGGGGAGGGGGTACTCAAGCAAGTCTGTCCTAAACAGGGTATGGAGTCATCCTAGACAGGGTATGGAAATTAGAAACATCAGTATTTATTTAGCCAGCCATCATTTTCAGGACCCTACATTTTTGCACTACAGTATAAAAAGTTTTCCTTTTTCCTAAGCATGGTAGGTGTTTAACGTTATTTTTGTCCTAAACAGAGTCAGAGTTTCAAACCTCCAAAGGCACCCTTATACCCAAACATGGGTCAAGTACCCCCCTATCCCCCACCCAGGGGTGCGACAATATCGCGTGATTCCTGACTTTTGTCACATACTTTGCCATCAGCAAATAGTGACTCGCAAACGAAGCGATCATTTTCAAAAAACTGATTGATTTTAACCTGAACCCAATAAAAGAAAAATAAGCATCGATCCACCTTACCGGGTGATCTTTTGCCAAAGCATACACAGTGTTTTTCTGTGTGTCCGTGGGGACTACGCTAGCGTTGTTTCCAGTCATGTAATCTTGATGGTTTGCCAACTTGAGCTCTGTTGCCACTTCTATCTGCTTGATGTCATGGTACTTTCCATCACGTTTGATCTTCAGAAGACGTACGCCGCTCTTCCCATAGCCAGTAAAAGTAGGGTCAATGTGGAACCTCGAAGCCATCGCCGATGATCGAAAGTTCGTAGTACGTTCGCGAGCAGTTCGGGTTCGCGATCTATTTGGACACGGGCAAAAAATCTGAACGATGAACCCCCGATGCACTTTGTCAGCGGTGAGCAACTGAGCGCGCGCAATCTGAAAAATGGCGGCAAGCGAAATGATTTTGTCCTCTGTGAGAACCCCGCTTTCTACTCCCATAAGAAAGGACGAAAATGCTTGCCAAGATTTATTTCAGAATTCAGAAAAGCTTCTGGCCTCAGCTGTGTCGATTTGTCGACTGAAAGGCAGTGTAGAGTGCCAAACGGGTGGCTTGATTACGGTGTGCGAGGAGCTACAAAGTCTAATTCGTTTGGCTTTCTCTGGTAAGTAAACATTGTGTTGTTTATGCATCTTTTCCTATGTATCGACACAAATTACTCCCGTTTGTTAAAAAAATACTTAAGGAAACAGTAATTAGTTTTACCATCTCGCTGAAGGAGCGCTGAAATATAACTTTTTCAAAGAAAACGAGATAATTTCCCATGAGATCGATCATGCCAAAGCCCTCACCAACTTGACATGGGGCCGGGCGGGAAACTGCAGTAGCGGTGATCATTATGAAGATAATTCTCCTGGATCGTGCATCCTGTGATAAAAAGTCTCCTTAATCCTCCTTTAAAAGCTTTGAAGTAACAGTTAGCTTTGCTTCACAGAAATCAAACGCCTGGAGAAACATTTTAACTCCCAAAGAATTCACTTTGAAGATGAAATAACTTGCCTGAAGGAACGTGTTAAATATCTAGAGGAAGAAAACGTTCGCAACAAATTCAATGATAGCAATGCGAACTGTAAAGAAATGGATGAAACTACTCATAACAAACAGAGGTAAGATAAAGGATGAGGTCATGGGTTTCTATGCTGATAGCGAAGATATTTTGTTTCACTAGCCAATAGTTTTCTAGTTGGCACATTGGAGACAATGGGTGACGTCACTGATATCTTCTCAATAGTTCAAACGGTGGTTAGTTTTTGTTAGGGGGGGGGGTTCTTTTTTATGATACCAGGGCAACTTTTGTCCGGTGGAAGATCACATTGTTTCTCCCATGGCTTTGTATTTGTTCACACGATATCACCAGAAATGTTGAACCTGGACAAGTCATGCCAGCGACAAGGTCACCACGGTTGCTGTACCAGTGTGAGAATGTCATTCCGGTATCAAATCTCAAAACAAAATGACCACTTGTTTTCGTAGCAAATTAGCCTCCCAGTCGACTGGAATGGGCAGTGCATGTTTTGTGGTACGATTATTTTACTTTTGGTACAATTTGGTATTTATCTTTGTTTTATATTTGTTATCATATTACCATACACCAGGGAAAATTCCAAACTGTATCAAGGGTAAAATTGAATGACACCTGCATATGTTTCGTCAATCCAAGATGGACCCGTTGGACCCATTGGACATGGAGAGACAACAAAACTGAAGCATTTGTCAACACGTTGCAACCTGATTTACCATGAATTTTGAAGAATTTTTAGCTACATGCCAACTTTGCTTTTGCAAAAATGTTTCTTCTCTTATTTTCTAAGAAGCTTGTGTTCCTCAGCTTCTGAGCTACCAAGCTTAAAATATACTATCATTTTCAATTAAAGGGGCACTGTCATTGGGATTTTGCTCTTGTTGGGCCAATTCTACCAAAATCGTAGTCATATGTCTGTTATTGTGGACAAAATGTGCTTGCAGAGTTGCAGCATCAAGAAGAATCCGAATGAAAATTTAGCTGGGGAGCAAACCATAATACTTTCCATTACATAGCTTGAAAATTATTTGAAAAAAGTTGACAAAATTTTTCAAGTGTCAGTCCATAAATTTCCATCCTCACCATCTGTAACAGCATACTACAGAAGTTAATAGTTTCAATGTATAGTGGCAGATCCAGACCTTGAGCTAGGTGGGGGGAGGGAGGGGGGGTAGGGGTTGAAAAATTTTGGTGGGAAGTCATGTCTGATGCCAAATGCATGGACCATTACCAAAAAGTAAGGGAAAGGGAGGGGGGTGGCCTCTCCCCTAGATCTGCTATTAACGTAGTACTATTGCCTTTCACAACAAAACAAGACCATCAATGTTGGGTATTCATTGATGCAGACAGTTTGTAGCTTTTTAAAACCTGCTACACTAGTGAAATAATGTCATTTTATTTTCAATATTAATTAAGCAGCCATCAAGGTTGAAATACTGTATGTGATTTACTTTCATTATTTCTTTAAATGCATAGAATGAACCCATGTGAAGATGACACTGGAAACTTAGAAGAAAGTGATCCTAATCTGTTTAACATTGAAAGTGTAGATGTTGAGGAGATTATTGATGATGATGCTTCATCTCTATCTTCCAAAGAGCAACAGGCATCGAAGTCTCCACAAGAAAACAAAAAAAACAAGAAACGTTTGAAGAAACTCACCTCAAAGAAAGATACCAAGTTAACTGATTATGTGAGTGAGGTTGACGACTTGCACCCTATGACTATATCTGCTGTCTCAGAAGTCAGTGGTGACAGAAAAGGCATAGGAAGAAAAGAGGTAAACTCTGCTGAAAATTCCTTGAATAAAAACAAGGCAAATGAGAAGAAAATGAAAAATGAAGATGGCATGGTCGTTGACAGGACAGCAAGTGAATCACAAGAATCAGAATCTGAGTTTAAGGTCAAGTCAAAAGGGGGCAATGGAAGAGCACAACTCAAGAAGATGAAGAAGAAAAGGAGTTCATCATTGGATGTTTCAGACGAGAATACTCAAGATCAATTGCCAACAAATTGTACCAACACCGGTGACCATGAAGAAATGAAAGGCACCACGAAAGAAAAGAAAAAGAGATCATCAAACAAAGAAGAAGAGTTTGAAGAAGTTTTCCAGGAGGAAAATCCAGGAGAGGACGCTCTCAAGTCAGAGGCCATAATAGATGTAAAAACCAAAGGAAAGAAAAAGAAAGATTCTTTAGGTGGCGAGAAGCCAGAAGGAAAATCAAACAAAAAACCATCTTGCAACAAAAAGTCCAAGTCAAGTTCTGATGACACACCACTCAGAGAGACAGTCACTGGGGAGCCTGAGCCAATGGAAACTTCTCCAAAGTGGCCAAGAGCCTCCACTACTGGCGGGATGTCAAGCAAAAATGTGAAATCCTCCAAGAAACAAGTTGCAGCCACTGAAGACAAACATGAACAACTGGGTGACATGACCTTCCTCATCAATATCAATTCTCGGATCTCCTTGTTCGTGGCTGACCCCTCACAAGAGGAATGCGAGCTACAGCCGATGACTGCCAGAGAACGAAATGATGTCTACAAGGTAACTCATCTGTATAAACTTCGCGCAAGGATTGGGACCAAGACTGAGAACAACCTGACAACTGTGCGTCTGTCCAAGCAAGCTGACACGAGGATGCCAAAAGCTGGTAGAGTTGATAGTTTACTGAGTGAGCTGAGTATTGCAGCATCCAAAGAGGCAGTGAAAGAAAGCCCTAAGAATCAGGTGAAGCGAAAGCACTCCACTTATGTTGAGGACAATGATGAAACTGTGCCCAGAGATGATACTGATCAAGCTGCCCCTCCAAAAAAGAAACTCTCAAAGCTCTCCAGGACCAACAAGGTTTAAATCACGACAAATACAATATACATAAACGTGTAACTCTTCATAATCTTGACAATCGTAATAATTTATACTACTGGTACATTGAATGTTGGCCATATCAAAATTATTCTGATCAATACACAATCACTCTGATTTTAATTGCCATTATGAGTTATGTCATAACGGGAGTACCTTTTAGAAAATCTATCACATATTTTGTCTTCTGCATTTGATGATTTTGAATCGTTTGTAGATTACAGAGTCAGGGGTTTCAAAACAAGGCAGCAGGTGCCAGCTACATGACTATTATGCAGCCGGCTACTCTGGTCATAGCAATCACCTTGTGACCAAAAAGCTCACTTATAACAGCCGCCTACTCTTCCAGTCAATGACACCTGCTTCAAAACATTTTGAAACCCCTGCAGAGTATGCTTACTGTAAATTACTCAAATGGTTTCCATTCCCTGTGATTGATTGATTTCAGAAACATGTACTCTAGGCCAGGGCTTTAACTGATCTGATAAAAGATGTTGGCATGCAGAGCAGATCTCTGTGTGTCCTTACGCAGTATTCCAAAGTCCAGCACTTTTCAAAATGACCAAATTAATTTGGCAGTTTAAATTTGTAGCCAAAATATTTGTTATCAAAGCCAAAACAATTTTGATATTTTTTACTCTTTACTGTTTTAACATAAAAACCAGTTTGGCACCAGAGAGCATTTTGTTTTTAAGGTATAAGTATTTACCTCAATTGTGCATGATTGCAGTGGCATCAAATTGTTATTTGTAGTGTCCGCTTCAAGAGACAACAATTATTATTGGTAAGCAGCAAATAAAATCTGTTGAAAGATACTGACTTGATGTTTATCTGTTTCAATTTACAAAATATTAATATGGCTTTCACACTGTCATTTACTCATTCTGAATCTATCAATTGACACCAAAAAATTTAATGCTCATTACATAACACAACAGACATACACTGTATGTACTAACTGTCAGCCTGCCTTTGCCTGTGTACATGCCGTAGCCAACCAAAGACACTTGATTAACCAACTCAGTCTAACTATTAAATAGAGGCCTCTCACATCTTTGGGGATAAATCGTATCGAAAAAGTGACTACTCTGCAAGCAAATTAATCATTTTACTAAGGTCATACAATTATATTGTATAAATACAGAAAGAGGATCATTCTAGTGCCAATTTGAATTTGGTGACCATTTTTTATCATTTTTTAAAAACAACTTTTGCGTTACTGTGAAGCTCTCTTTTCTGAGGAACATCCATGTATTTGTTCTAAAATGCATGGCCAAATCAGTTTACGTACGTCAATGTGACAGCATAGCAACAGGATAAAGTTTCTATTGTCGGGTCAATTTGACAGTTTCTTGTAAATAGACAGATGTATTTTATTCAATTTTAGTCAGAAAATAGGAGCAAAGGCTTAAAGTATTTAAAAAAAACAGCCTGAACTTGTCAACATTTCACTGAAAACAGTTGGAAAAATAGTACCTTGTCAAAGAATAATGTACACAATGTTAATGATATTAATGTTAATATTATTCGAAAGAAGTGGTTTGAGATGTCTTAAAAAGCCTTTTTTACAAACTAATTGATTCAATGACATTGCCTCTTTGTAATGCTTTTTTTCTGTTTGCAAATTGCATTATGCTATTTAATGTCTGACCAATTTTCTGATATGTCCTTTCAAACTTGAGGTTTGGAAGGACATTTGTCCTTTTAAGTAAGAAAAATTATTTCCAGCACTGAACACATGTTTTCAGTTATTTGAATGATTGCATTTGGCTCTATCGCTAGGATCGTCCTCTTTCCATGTTAATAGGGCCTGATTTGTCTCTGGCTTTCTTCAAACCTCACTGTTCAGCTAACAAGCAAAACCTAACATTTTGAATATTTTATTTCAGTAACACAAAATAATAAAGTTAAATATGCAAAGGCTGATGTAATGCCTAATGAATTAAATATATACATATTGCAATAGCAGTTTCGTATAATAATATTTATTCACTAAACTTCTTTAAACTCAACATTGCAAAACACTTATAAGCAAGAGAGACAAACAAAGCATTGCACTTTTTTGCTAGATCTGGCTCTAATGTCAATTATGATCTAAATGTAATCAGTAGACTTAAGTTTGTTAAATTCTTTATGAACAGCAACAAAACAAAGTCTGATGTAAGTTGTGTGTAATCAGTTAGAACAACTAATAATTTTCAAGAGAATATCAAATTTCGATTTCAAATTTAAATCTAAAAAAAGTGCTGGCACCAAACCTTGTGATATTAAAGAAACTAACTACCACAACCAGTTATTAAGAAGTAAATCATGTCCAGCACAAACACCCTAAATTAAAAATGATTTCAACTACATCTATCTTGATAGAATGCATATATAACCTCAAACTTAACATTTTGTGAGGAAACTGGTAAAAACTAAATTTAATTACAGAGTTTTGAATACTTTTGCCAAACCTGTTTTTCTCGGTTATTGGCATTTTTTTAAAATGCCGACACCCTTCTTCAGAGGAGTCCGTCCTGAAGAAGTGTGTCATGGCATTTGTGTGGGATGAGGAGCTGCATCAAGGGCATCCTCGTCACTGACATCCTGGCTAGCTATTGTCACAAATTCCATATTGCAAAAGTGTGTATGACTAAGCCAATTTACTGGTAATTCCTTCTTTAATTGGGAGTGGTGAAACTTAGAAGAGATTCTCCACTATAAGTTAGAGGAAATAAGAATATATGAAAGTGCAAAACATAGCTAAAGGGTTGACTTACAGAAAAAATATACCAGTAATAAAACAGTTGTATTTTTTTATCGCTGAGACTTGAGTAACCTGGTGTTAGGAATCATCACTTACAGTATATTGTGTGATTGCTGTCCATTTTCATATGAACAGGAAGAATCCTACTTTCTCACCTACTGTCTTCCAAATGAAAATGAATGAAAATGAGTCATTTGACTAGGATGGACTGCTTGGGTTAGCTGTGGAATAAACCAGTCATTTTTCCTACAAACTAAAAGTAAAAGATTTCAATACTTTTATTGGGAGTCGCCGAACAAGTGAAGAGGATCCAAATGTCATCCTTTGATCAAACACTGGTGCAAGAACTTTGACACTTGACATGAAGGGGACAAAACCTAATGAAAGAAGGTTAGTGACAGTGTGGTCATTTTTTATTTAACATGTTCCTCTTCCAAGGCATGAACTTTTTCACATAATGTGTTGAACATGAGGGGCTGGTTTAAAAGGGACACAGTCAGCTGTAGGACTGAGCTAACCTGGACACTAGTTTTCTCACTTAGAAAAGAGTTCACCTCAACCTGAAATCAAAGATATGCATCTAGTACATCTAGAAATCCGCTTCAATCTTCACAGTGGTTTGCTCGATTTTCAATCGTTTACTGCAAATCCTGTTTTTGAGTCTGCTTTGCTCATCCTATGATATTATTTTATCATATTTGGTTAAAAATAGTATGCAAATTAGCTATGAAATGGTATCTAATGCGCATGTGCGCCAGCTGACTGTGTCCCTTTAAAATATAAAGCATAGAAGGGTCTTTTTTAAATTGTAAAGTATTTGGTAATTCAATGAAAAGATCATGTGTTAAGTGTTTGGTATAGAGTGAGTTTCAATTGAGTGTTGTCAAACCAAAACCAAAGTAATTACTTTGGCCAATCACAAAAAACGTAGACAATCCAATGAACCAATCAAAACTTGAAGTAATTACATATAGCCGACAAAGTGAGGGTAAACATGTGCATGTGAGTCAAAGCAATTTTCTAATTACTTACAACACTCAAATGAAAATCTATCCCTATCCCCTCAAGACCAACAATAAAAAGAGAAAGAGAAATGGGGGATCTGAACTAACTGTTTCCCATAAATTTTAAACTCAAGTCCTTCCTCTTCCTTAGCCTCTTATCACTTTGTTGCAAAATTTTTTCCTGGTTCTCACCACCTTCAGAATCCTGCTTTGCCTTCTATTCTTCTGCTGCCCATACCCCCCCCCCCCCATTCTCCTGGGCTGCACCCCCTCCCCCCAATCCCCTTCCACTTATTTCCTGTTTGTAAAGAGTGCTGACTTTGTTTGTTCTAAAACAACAAACTAGACTATAAGTTTAAATAAAATATGCTATGGAAATTTTACCCAAAAATTATAAAAGTTAGAAGTGCAGCGATTGCCAAAATTGCCTGACTAATAATGCATGAAGACTAGTAAGAACTTATTGACTGATGACTTCATAGTTGAAGGGGTTAAATAACTCATTTCATGTGACCCTAACTTGCAGAGAATTTCCCTTACCATTTGTCAGGCAATATAGCAGGATCACTGTCATCTGGTAGCAAGTGCCATTTTTTGCAGGTTTCACACTGAACCCATGTGTCTGAATTTCTGGGATGCCCTTCCATGTGAACTTCTGCAGTAGGTCTACCATGGCATGATTCTTGGATTTTCTCTTCACTAAAGGTACTTCCACCTTGACTGTGGGTAATGCTCGTCTCAATCATGTTCTGGGATAACTTGCTAGGTTCCAATACTGCAGCAGCAGTACCTGTGGTCCCTGCTTGATCTATCACTGCTGTTGTAGCCATCTCTTTGATGTTTGGTACCTGCATACCTGTTTTAAGTGAATGGTCAAACAACACAGTTTGCCCAAGAAGCCCAGTTACATAATTGTTCTAAACGCAAATTATTTCATTGAAATCTGCACTGTTATTCTGACCCTCCACTCCCCACTGTTCTCTACCCCTTGGAGATCAATTAATATGAATTAAATAGTGTTGACAGCTGTTCAGGTTGTTTAGGCCCTCCTGTGACCTGGGTGTAATCACAATGGAACTCCCACATTCTAGGTACAAACTGGCAGAAGAAAGTTCTAGGGGAAACATGCAACAGGATAGCATTTAGAACCTGGATGAGATGTAATTAATATTCTTAATCACTTCCTGCTACAGACGCCCAAGTTGAGTTTATACTGGGAGTTTACATTTTAATTGTTATAGCATTTAACAAATTGATGTCAGCTTTCCTGTTATCGATGATGAATGTGGCGTGATTGTTGCACTATGATGTCATTTATGTTTCTGTCCACTTTTTGACAGTGAAAACTAACTAATGAGCATGGAATTTGCAGTTGTTACAATGGGCCATGCAGCAGCTCTCATAAGGTCTCACATGAATGGCTCGAAACCCTGCGCAAAAACAATGAAACAAAAACAGGAACAATGCCCCTAGCCCCCAAAACAGTAGCAACAGTGCTACCAGTAGAATTATAAGCTTACAAGAGTTGCTACACCACCGCTTGTAATTATTTTAAATTACCTGCTTCACATTTGTTCCCCTTTGGTGCTGGTTGTAATCCGTTGCTGTTGGTGAATGTGTATGCAGCAGCTCTGCAGTCATGGACAGTTAAATAAACAACAAAATAATTGTCGAATGGTTGAAAGATATGAACACTGCCTTGCGTGGGTAGACAGTGAGTCGTATGGCTAAGCACAGCTTATACAAAAATTTGAGAAATCATTCCAATAAAAAGGGATAGAGAAAAATGTCAAATTTATGTGCTCTTGACAAGACCTCAATCGCTTGGAAGCTTGTTTCCCATTACAGGCTATCTGATATTCTCTAGAGAATTGTTCTTTTACCCATCTACAACATTATTCATTCCTGTACATGTAGCTACTAAAAATTTGAAAGCAAGAATATTATCGCATGGTCTGTAATGAGGTAACAAACTGCCCATGCAAGTGAATATTAGGTCTACTGTTAGCATAATCTAGTGGCTGGCTATTACAAACTTACTGGCTAAAACAATTAGACTTTTCACTTGGATTCTACTAAAAGGAAAAATCACTTAAATTATATTTTTATCATAAACTCCATTTATTAAGCTTTCTTCTGATGTAATTACACCTTATCCCAAAATGGATACCACCTTAAAATTTTTTTAATGGTATTCAAATTAGCCCTTTTTGCGTTGATTTTAAGCTAAAAAATCAAAAGAATATTTTATCTTGAATGAGGCAACAAGGGCGAATTTGTATGTACATAAATCAGTGGACATTTTGGAATAAGGTGTATAGTTTGTTTGTTAGGATTTTATTGGAACTAGCGTGCATACATATTTTTTTCCGAAGGACACCCACAAAGGTGAGAAGTAACCTTAACAACATCAAATGTCCAAGGGACAACTTTCAGACTGATAGCTCTGATTCACAAAACACTCCTGTCAATAGGTCACCACTAAACTGTCTTCTGTGCACATTAAGCTGACAGAAACCTCAAGCTCACGATCTAATTATTAAATAGAAGCCTCAAGCTCACAGGCGCGGTGGTCTAATGGTTAGTGCACTGGACTCAGGATTGGGCAATCCGGGTTCGAGCCTTGGCCAGGGAACTGCGTTTTGTTCTTGGGCAAGACACGTTACTCTCACAGTGCCTCCCTCCACCCAGGTGTATAAATGGGTACCGGCAAAATACTGCTGGGGGGTAACCCTGCGATGACTAGCATCCCATCCAGGGGGGAGTAGAAATACTCCCAGTTGCTACATGCTAAGGAAACCGGGGTAAGCTCCGGTTGTAATGGGCCACTGGGCTTGACGCAGACTTTGACTTTTTACCAAGCTCACAGGCATGATGTGAAATATAACAGTCTCTACTACTAGAGAATTATAGGAA
The DNA here is from genome assembly GCA_947652115.1 of Blastomussa wellsi. Classification (NCBI taxonomy): domain Eukaryota; kingdom Metazoa; phylum Cnidaria; class Anthozoa; order Scleractinia; family Plerogyridae; genus Blastomussa; species Blastomussa wellsi. Next base: position 7,957,187 of record OX393563.1, read on the forward strand.
AGATATTTATCAGCATACCTTTGTCGCAGTATATGAGAACCAATCCTAGAGAAAATTGCAGAGAAGTATATTAGAAACAGTTCCTAATATGACTGTAAGTACCAAAAGCTTTTTATTTCATTTAGAGAAAATTAAATAACAGCACCCAAGTTATGAGTTACTGATCAGGAGATGAGGCAGACTGACATACATTTCTTTAGTGGTATATTAAAAAATTCCCCAACTGGTGATTTTGTTTATTCCCATTATATTCACTTGCCTTCTTGACAATGTATTGTTACTGTAATGTGAAAGTAGATTTTGGTTACTTTCTATCATTCAAAAATTTAGAGCTGAAAATGGCATTATAATCACAAAGCTGTTTTAATACTTGAAACCCCTACCTATAGCCTTGATCCAAGCCAACTTGCTTGTTGCTGCCGCCATCAGCTCCAATTACACTTGTGGTATCTTTTTTTGCTTCACAGTATTTGAAATCTGGATGCGACTCTCTTGTTCTTCTCATGAGCTCCCTAGCTTTCTCCTTGTATGGTTCCTTCTGTTCGGGCTGCATATCCCGCCAGTGTTTAGCCAGGATGGTGCTGATCTCACGATTATCTCTGCCAGGATACAGCACCTTGAAAGCCTTGCGGTACTGCTGGCTGTACAAAAGAAAGGCATTCATTGGTCGTTTGACGCGATTGTGATGTGTTTCAGTGTTGCCACTTTGCAAAGTTTTTGCAGAAATCTCCATCTCCACTGATCCCTGACTACTTAACATCTCCACTGATTCATGGCTGCTTAATTCTGAGACAGGTGATGTTGAGCAAGATGGGAAGTTTTCATCAATTGTAAGTTCTGGAGAGCTGGGAAGGCTACTCGATTCATCTGAGAGCAGGTCTGCATTGTTTTGCTGATGAATATCACTACAGCAAGTTTGGCTGAAACTGGGTGCATTGCAGTCTTGTAAGATGGCCTTCAAATCCTCTGTTTTCAAGCCTTTCTGCAGGTAGGCCTCTCTAATGTTTTCTTGCAATTGCATGATATGGCTGATTGCACTTTCAAGTATTTCCTTCTTCGAGGGATGCCGGTTTCTCGGATCATTACATGGCAAAATTGTGCCAAGATGTTGCAGCTCATTTCTAATTTTTCTTTCCCTTTCTTTCTGCCTGCAAGCAAAAAACAAGTTTCCCTCAACTGCTGGTACAGGCTAGTGTTACATGTAATTTAGGTTTAATAGGTTTACTTGCTGTAAAACTTTGGGTTTCTTTGAATTTACAATAATTTCCTTGGGGTGGGTATGGTTTTTTTGTGAAACTGAATGTTTGGAGTAACTTTCTACATGTATCTCCACACTGAATTAAATCCACAACAATATAGTCACAATTAAAGTACTTACACTGCCTTTTGCTTCATGTAAGTGAGTGGATCTGCTAATTTTCGCGGCTTTCCTTTTCTCCTGTTCTGAATTTTGGCCTCTGGAGCAGACTTTTGCTTCTTTAATTTCCATGGTGTCTGTGTTCGAGCTTCTGTTAAAATGAGTAGTTCCATAAATTATCCACACCTCCCCCACAGAAGGGATTTTTTCTAAGACCCTCACCCCCACCCCTCTGGAAATTCTAATTAACCTTCGTACAATCATTTCTTTAAATTTTTTGGCCTTTGCGAATCCCCCAACTCCAGGAATTTCCAATCCCTTCTGTGTGGAAGTATGGATATTTTCTGGAAGTTCTACACAATAATTAAAGACCCATGACAGACCAGTATGCATTGTGCACGTCAACCGCAATTGCCATCTTTCATGTGAGTCAAAAAGTACCTATCAGATAATGGCACCTCGATCCTGCCTTCATCAACATAATAACAAATGGGTGTAATGCATTGTGGTCCATCAAATGATCACCATGCTTTGGCTAACATAGTTGTAAACCTTTCATGTCAGTACTTGTTATGGCTTTGTTTGGTTTCATGTTAAGCTGAGTTGTCCCCTCTAATGATGCCGCATCCACTGGACTAACACTTTCATTTTGCCATTTAAAATTTCCATGCTAAAATGAAAACGTAGCAGGACATCAGTTCACAAACTTAACTATTATAAGGGTGATAACTACTCAACATTGAAACTTATATTGTGTGTTCACTATCTAAATTAAGGTACATTGACAGCTGAATGCTGACGATCACTTTCTTCACAGCTTTGCTGAGTCTGTAATAAAATTCAGAACTTGGAACCGCTTTAAAGTGGAATGTTTAATAGTTCTAAGGTGTTTCTGTTTTTGGCCTTAATGTTAGTGCAAAACATGATTGTTGTTAGTTTTGTGTTGCAACATTGTTTGACTCAGATCTGATTGAAAAATCATAAAAGACCAATTGTAAGCTTGTGATACTGCTTGTCCTCGTGCATTGCGCAACAGTAGCTATTGTTTTTGAGGCTAGGGGCATTTTTTCTGTTGTTCCTGTTGTTGTTTGTTCTACCATTCTCTCATAGTCAGTTTGGCAAGCCATTCATGTGAGATCTTGCAGTATCAACTCAAAGAACAATCACTAACAATTATTAAAACAAATTTAAAAAGCATGGTCTCTTACTGATGGGTTCAAAAACTCTGAAACAGGAGGAAGTGCCAACTGAGCTTTCCATGGAGATACTATGAATGATAAAAACAAGTGCAACAATGTTAATCCTAAATCCATATGTTTTAGGAAAGCAGTCTGAAAGACATATCATTCATTTAACTGTAGAGATTTAAAGTATGTCAATCTATATAGTCAAGAGACAATCAAATTACAAGATAAGGAATAAAATTAGATCTTCACCTTCTGTGCTTGATGTGACTTTAGAATCTTGTTCAGTGACATCACTTCCTACATCTACAGTTCCAAGCTAGTTGCACATGAAAACAACACCAAAAAAATACAAAAGTTACTTACGGTGATAATAACAATAATAACAACAACTTTATTTATGTGTCTTAACGTTATTGGAGTAATTTAGTATAAAAGCAAATTTTGTTTTATCATCCAAGTCTTACCCCTTCTATCAAAGGAGAATCCCCATACCAAACATCATTACTGTGTAGATTATATCCACTGCAACATAAAACACATGTTAACAGTGCAGTACCAGCAACTTTCACTGATAAAAAGAAATTCACTCAAGAGTTATTGTTTCGTGTAAGGCACTGTGGGACTTGCAGATATTCTGGGCAGAATTTGGAAGATTCTTTAAGACCCCTGGGATTTTTTGTAAAATTCTGAAGAGCCTTCAGTGATATCCTGAAAGAGCCTCACAAAGATCTTTGAAGGTCCTTAAAGATTTTTACTAGGATCTGTTATCACAATTAAAGGGCAACTATTAAAGTTGCAAAAATTTACCTGAAGTTTTGAGGCGTGACAGCATGATGCCAAGTTTGAGGGAATGCATAATGATGAACAGTGTGCGAGTTACCAGTTGCCATAGGTAACAATGTACCTTGAAACTGCTGACCAATATGTATGGTGGATTCAAATCCCCAGGATGGAGAGAACATTTGCCGGCTTTCTGGAGACAGACCAGGCCAATCTGTTGGAGAGAAAAATCTTCAGCACATCAGACTTTATAGAGAAACTGCCAGAAAGGAAGTTAAAAACTGAGGTAAAATTTAGCCTTCAGGAGAAGGCTTGCCTATTGAATTCAACATTGTTACAAGAGGTGGAAAAAGTTATCAGATGACTTTATTCTTGCAGTCATCCTAGAGGTGAAATAAAGCATTGGACTATGCCACTGCCATATTTGTATGAAATTCCTGAAAAAATCTCACACTTCATGACTCTTCCCAGTCTCCTGATTCTTGCAAAATCTTCAGATTCTCAGAATAACTTAGTTTTTCTCACAAAGCAGGCCTTCTTAAAGTTTACGCTCCACTGCTATCATAATATCAGGGGTTTCAAAACATACTAGCAGCTAACAGAGTTTCGCCAGATACTTGATGTGTCACTTGTCACCAGCCCCCTACTCGTCCAGTTGCTGCAGGATAACAACTTCATTTAATGTTTTGAAAGTTTGGATGATTTTCATCACCAACTTTGAATCCTTCTTTGATACTTAAAAAACAACAGATTTACCTTTTGCAGAAGAAACAGAATCAATCACAGGGTAGGGAGTTGAAACCCTGGACTGGAAAGGGATTGGGGTGAACACTCTGCTGTTTGGCTCCATCTTTACTGCATGCGGCATTGTTGACGACAGAGGGGTTGACAGAATGGTATCAGGACACTCAAAGGCCACCGGTGAGCTTCTGAAGTTATATTGCTAAAATCAAAAGATGGCATTATTACAAATCAAAGGGGGGTTTGTTTGTAACTTTGTTAATTTTGTTTGTGTGGTCCTTGAAAATATCCATACCCCTTCCATGAAATGATTTTTTGATTTGAACCTGCGCAGCACACACACCTAAAGAGAGTTACGTTTTGCTTGATATTTCCCTTTTAAACTTTTCAAAAATTTCCCAAAGCCCTTCCCCCACTTTCAAGTTCCAACAACCTCTCTTATAGCAGGGAAGAATATTTACTAGAAACACAATTGTTTACCAAGGCAACAAGGCTTGTGAAAAGATTTTTGGTATTAGGAAAAACAACAGAATTTCATTCTTGGGTTTCATTCTTTACATTGTGTGCATTACAGTTATAAAAACCAGTTAGTTGACTGTGCTTTTGCAATCATACATCTAAAGCTGTATGAACTCCTATTGGCTATCAAAACACTTTGACACATAAAGAAACAATCAGATTCAAAGAGCATCAGACCCTAGGGATACTCCCTAATAGTGGACTATACAGGGAGCAAGGTTTTCAAAATGTTTTGAGGTAAGTGTCAAAAGTAAACTTAAGTCGTTTTATTTTAGTAGACTTTTAAATGTTTTTGATGGTGACAATTTTCATTCTTTTAATATTAATATTAATATTAATACTCATTTTGTCTGCTCCTGTTAAGTTAATTAGTACATCTTAGATTGTATTGTGTTATTTAGATTATTCAATGTGTAGTTTAGTTGGGTTAACTATGGAAGGGTTTTTCGGGGTAATTTTTATAGGGGGTTGGGTGTGGGTGTTTTAACCTTGTAGGGTCCTATTTTTATACACCTGTACTTTTGTACAAATCCATAAATAAAGAGTAGGCAGCTGTGACAAGTTGAGCTTGCTTGTTAGAAGCTGATTCCTATGACCACAGTAACTGGTAACTAATCAAGTAGCTGGAAGAGCTGCAGCAGTGACTGGCTTGTCTCTTAACTCCCAAGGACCTCCCAAGGAAAGCTCTGCCCAAGCAAGCTATCTTTTCCATTTGTTTGGGTATAAAAATGGGTAGGAAAACTGATCTGTTGATTCATGTAAGAATTTTAGAGGTTATTCAAGTGAAAAGAAAAGGAAATAGATGCATTATCTCTAATGCAGGTATGTAAAATAGATTTCGGATTGTTTGGGTTTTGACAGCTGTTTTTTTAAAAACAACCGGGCAATGATCGGTACAGCTTTCAGACCTCCTGGACAGGCCCACGCTTTTGATGAAATGCGAATCTTTAGATCGATTTCGTTAAATAGATAACGAAATCAATTTTGCCAATTTCATTATGAAAGCAGTGTGTACGTTTTCCGTCGAACTTCGAGCTAGTTTATACCACGTGTCTGGGACATGTCAACGAAGCATGAACTTTACCACTGGAATAATTCAAAGCAACTTTTAAGGTGTAGCTATATCTTGCGAGCAAACCGCAAAGGAACGATTGTTTTAAACTGCAATTAAACTTAATGTTAAGTTAAATAACTTAAGGAAGATCGTTAGATTGATAACGCAGAAGATAAGCTTAAACGTTGTTTACGAGCTCACAAATGCAAAAAGAAGAAAATTTGCTTAGCCAGACCCCAGCAATGTCGAAAAGCTATTTAAATTATTAACGACATTAGCCTAGGGTAAAATTTAAGCTCGTTCATCAATTCCAGAAAATCTGTTTGAGTTTCTTTCCAGCTTGATCATTACAGGCCGGTCTGAGCTAAAATAATTTCGTGCATGCATGGAGTTTCGAAAAAGTCCAGTCTGAGAATAACTTCACTTTTGCAAGCTAAACGAAGGCCTACTGAATTAGATTACAATCGAAATCTCGACAACAACACTTTAAAACTCATAACACACCACATTCCGAGAGGTCTCTGTTATCGCCACTGAACGAAATTCGCCATCCGCTTGGCCTGCCATTTCTCGACACAGCAAATCGACCAAACTTTTGCAGCCGCGTGTCGATTTCACTTACTGGTGACCGGTGGGCGTCACAGGCGCGCGCTGTGCAGCTGTCAATCCCAGGTCTTACCTTTCGGTATCTATCGATCATCCAGTGTTCGTTGATCGCTCTAAGTCTTGAAAATAACAAAACCAAAATTTCTTTAATTAAAGATCCCAGACATTTACTGTACGGCTATGAAGACAACGTGAATGTACTGTTTGTTTTTATTTAAAATTAAATGGTTTTATACAGAAGTATGAATGTACCAGTACTTGCAAATGACAGGGCCTAGTTGGGGTTTACTGTTATTAAAGTGTTATGGGCCCGATATTTTCCGGCGAACTTTTATAAAGCCCAAAATTGCAATGTTTTAAAAACTGTTATATAGCGAATTACAGTTAAGAGTTGCAATGCATCGCACATGCAGTGAAATTTTAACTGTTATCTGTAAAATAGCCTAACTGTTATGCAGACCCTCCTATCTAGGCCCTCATAGAGTTTGTATACAAATACCTAAAATTAAGATGACTAAAATATTTTCTTTTTCCTTTAAAAGGCTACAATAAAGTTTGATATTTCACCTGGTCTTTCTTGACTGCTTTTGCAAGTCATGCGCGCGAGTTTCGTTTCACACGGTCTATCACATACCAAGAGAGAGAGAGCGAAAAATGTAAGCTATGCATATGAAACCAGAAGTCGCAAGAGCTCTTCTCATCTTGCCTTTTATATTTTTTGATGCAGAGAAGGGGATGATACTATTTCGATACTCTTGCCGATTGAGTCATAGAATGAGTTGACAGAAATTGACAGTTCTGACTGCTGCTTTATCTCTAAATCTTTAATTCGGAGGTCACACTGTAACCCGTTAACCGTAAAAGCCACCACCCCATCAAGACCCTCCTACAAACACGATGAAGAAGGTACAGAGGGAAGGAATCTGTGGGGCGGGGTTTAATTTCAGTTTACGACAATACCTTTGTACGGACAATGGGGTGTGGCGGTTCTAAGAGCGTGTCTATTTGAAGCTCAAAGGGGGAGGGTAATTCGCCATGCTGGAGAGCAAGCTTATTATTATTCCCGCATTGGGACAGCCAAACAAAGTGACTTCAACCAGTCAAGCTCGACTTTTCTTTGTTTTGGATGTCCCAGTGCGGGAATAATGACAAGCTTGTCCTCCAGCGAGGCGGATTTTGTACCACGTGATCGTTTGTTGCAAAAGGCCTACCCTTTGCCGAAAAGGGCAACATTCATACACATGAATCGCCGATTCTTTCTTAGCGTTGTTCAAACAGCATGTCTCTTATACTGTTTTGAATATTTGTTTTATTTATAAACGTATCCTTATTGTACAAAATCTAAAGCCTTATTTACCCTCAAATGTTACTTCAGAATCAATGGATGACAAGGCGAACCTTGTATTGCAGCAAAAATGTAGATAAGGCTGTCGCGTTAAATAGTATGTGTTCTTCAAATGCAACAAAGATGACGTCATTATTTGTTGCTTCATAAATAGTTTACCTATAAACATTGTAATAAAACTTAGGGACGGACCATTATTATTTTTTGAGGGCGGGGGAGTTTGGGCATTTTTTTTCACTTCCTGTGTCTCTTTCGCGTGACTCGCTTTGCACGGTATTTTTTGGCGCTTTTTCTTATGCAGGAATTTTCTTCGGTAATTGCCCCAACTCTCCCGCCCCCTCCGCACAGACACCTCCCTCAAAAACAAATGGTCCTTCCTTTAGTTCACGCCTAGGGTTATGGTACATAATTTGGGTCAGTCACTTACAAACAAGTCAACACTATGGACTTGCTGCTTTGTAGTTCCCTGAGAATAAATCGTGGTTCTATCGGAATGCTTTCGGCAATTTGTAACTACTATTCTATGCTGTAAATTATACATCCGACTACATCTAATTAACTGAAGTGACACTGCAAACATCGAGTTTTGATACACAATAAATATATTAAACGGTTTACTTCTAATCTCTCCCATCCACCGTTCAAAAATACAAAAACTTAACGAGGAAGACAGAGAAGCCGTACATTGCTGTTCGGGGTCGGCCATGGGGCAGCTGACCACATTAATAATTATAAATACAAATTCAAGCCGACGATGAAGGTTTAATTTAGCTGATGTAGACAGGCAGTGGATAGATTGTTAGACCGGAAGCCTATGAAGTGATCAGCTTGCTGTAGTAATGAACATGCATCACTTAGTCTCAGTGCATTGGTCGATTGATTCGTTTAAGTACGTACAAACGGCCCTCCCATAAAATCGTGCCACGGTATAAAAATCTGGACCAGCTTCGAACGAGTGCAATAAATAGCCCTCGATTTCTACTACACTTATTTCTGGTCACCTATCATAACGCCTATAAACTATTCTACATTGCTGCTGTGTTGATAATACAATTCGATTTATTATCGAACTGTTATACTTAATTTGAGTTTCTACACATTATCGAACTGTTATACTTAATTTGAGTTTCTACACTATAAATCTCATTCCTGTCTTGAGGGATGACTTGTATCACAAGTTAATCGAATATCACAGAAGATAGACGTCCACCTTTACCGCGTTCTGTATGTTCCTTCAGAATCCAAGTGCAAAGATGGTTCGACATTCATGGTCTGCCCCTCGCTACTGATCGTCGCTAACTAGCAGAAGTCGTAACGGCCGACTATCTCTCGATAATCACGGACAAGCTTAAAACTCTTCTTCGTTTTCAACTTCCATCCGGATACTGTCCAAGAAGCTCGAATTTCTTTTCTTCATTTTCGATCTCTGCTTGTCAAAGTTCTTCTTTTTGTCCTGCAACAGAGAACACCTTTGTTACGTCCAGTTCATATCAGTGAACTGCGTTCGTGGTTAAACGTTTTGATCTTTCTGTTTAATCACTTAAACAAACTCTGATAAAAATTTACTTTTCATACACTTAGGATGGTGATTGTGGGATTTTGGAAAGGTTAGGTTTTTTCAGGTGGTGAGGGGACAGGGGGAAGTGGACAGGGTACTCACGTCTATTGTGGTTATGGAGTCTGTCCTGGCACGTGACGCTGACGTGGGGCGCTCAGTTCCGGAGCCCGGCCGCTGCCTTGAAGCTGAGTCAGGGCGAGAGTCCTTCATATGTTCTACTGGTAAGTCCTCCTAGTGAAAAAAATAATAAAATCAGCACTTGATATTTAACCCAGTGTTTGATACCACTACTCTCACGGTATAATATTAACACATAAGTACATCTTCTGTGCATGTGTCGTGTTACGTGGCTGTCTACCTAGCTTGATGATTGGCTCAAAACTCCGTGGAAGGTGCTTAACCAATCAGAGCTGACTCCTTTCCCGCCAATCATCCAAGAAGTCAAATCCAAAAAGTGATTTGGCTCACGAGACCTTTCCTGTGATTGCCATCGCTTACCAATAGACTTCCCGCTCTAAAATCGGTTTATTACACTTCTGTTGGGATCGCTATGTGTTTTGATTGTGCATTTTTGTTGCTGTATTTCCTGACTTACCTCAGTATCGCTGATCCAACTATCCTCTCCACTCTCCAGGCCTCCCACTCCGCTGTCCGACACTTTGGACGGTGCGCCGTCTTGATCACTACCCGCAGAATCAACACTACAACAGCAAAAACAGCAAACACTTAAAAATAATTCTCAACTGACCTTGCAACCAATGTGTCCGGGATCTCGGGGGTCATGGGTTCCAATCCCGTTGAAGTCCTGAATTTCCAGTTGCATAAATTTGAAAATTCACTGTGATGGTCTTCTCACACACACAGAAAAACCTTTTCGACAACTGAATGAACATTCCTTGCCAATCATCGCAATGTTGTTTAGCTCACCTTTTCCTCCTCTTGTGCTCACTAGTCATCAGTTGAGCGAGGGTACTGTCCTGTCGAGTGAGCTCTTTTCCTGAGTGACAAATAAAGCAAGCGTTAATTGCCATCATGTTTTACAACACGTCAAAGTAGAAAAACCAAACAGTAGAAACCCGCCAGCCTTTCGGTTTGCGCAACAAAGTTGTTTAATGAATTGTACGTTAAAAATGCCAAATCGAGCTACACCTCCATCAGAGACTTCCCTTTTGTAACGGCCTCCTCTCCCCAATAGCCTAGTTTCCAATTGTTTGTGCGTGAAAGCCTGGTAACTATTTTAGAGCATCAGGACGAGGCTCAGGGGAATAAAGACACAACAAAGGCGCTTATTTTGAAAGCAAAACAGGTGAAAATGAGGTAGTGCCATTGCCGTGTGCAAAAACAATTCCAAAAAGCGACCAAACCTCAACTTTTTCGATTTTCCGAGCGAGAAAAGGCTTCGAAAGAAATGGAGCAGCCTTTGTCGTGTCTTTATTCCCCTGAGCCTCGTCCTGATGCTCTAAAATAGTTACCAGGCTTTCACGCACAAACAATTCGAAACTAGGCTATTCAGGCGTTTTGTTTCACGTCTTTCGTCATAGGCTAGCAGTGTAGAGTATAGAGAGGAAAGAAGTACAACATGTACGAACTTACTAAATTTTTTCAAGAGTTTCACCAAGTCTTCGTGCCCGTATTCCTGATATGAAAAATGAAAACAACACTCATTTAGTAACTATTAAAAATAACTAGTAACTATAAGTAATATATCAAACACGAGAGACCATGTTTCATCACATTTCCAAACACCGAGAAGAGAATTGAAAATACGACGTGCAGCGGAGTATTTTTGACAAACGGCAAGGTGTTTGGAAATGTAATGAAAAACTGTCTCTCGTGTTTGATATATCTTCTCAATCGAAATTAAAACTACGGAGAAAACGAAGAACCACCGTTACGGTTCTGATTTCCTTTGTTTTAACGTGATGAATTATTAATGAGTTTGAGAAATACAGTTCAAACATGTTTCCCAAGGTGGGAAGTATAACAAGATAATTTGGTTTTATCAACTGGGTTTATAATGTGAATTGGCCACCGTAAAGAGATTCGAGAGCTGACGTTTCGAGCGTTAGCCCTTCGTTAGCCCTCCTACGAAGGGCTAACGCTCGAAACGTCAGCTTTATCAATCCAGTTGATAAAACCAAATGATCTTGCACTGGTTCAGTTTGTTCAATATCAAGTAACTGGAAATTGGATTTACCTCAGCAATATCAAGAGGGGTTCGTCCATTGCTGTCTACAACATCCACCTTGGCTCTGTTGGCGATTAGCCACTTAACACACTCTAAATACCCGCTACAAAGAATAACAACAAATTGTAAGTGACAGAAAGTCCAGGAGTTTCCACAGTCACTTGAATCAAAGCTCTAATCATTGACCCCGCAACGATTTTGACAGGAAAAAGGAAAAATTGAAAGCACACGACGTTGTTACATGGCAGCGACTTACCTCATGCAAGCGAGATGAAGGGGAGTAAGTTCATCAACTGTTCTACAACTCAAGGTGCTTCCCATGGCTGAAAGAATCTGACAAACATACACATAACACCAGTTAGCAGTGTTTCGCAAAGGAGCTGAGGCGATCGATTGCTAGAAAACCACCTATCATAACCACCTATCATCTCTGACGCTTTAAGCATTGTCCTTTTATTTAGCCTCAACGTCAACAACAAAACTCCCCTTGCGGGCCTCTGAGCAATTCTTATAGTAATCATTGGAAGAAGTCGGTTGTAGCTTTGAATTTAACATTTTGAGAAAAAAAAAATCGCTTCTTGGTGCTGAAGCATTGACTCTCGTGATTAGAAGTGAATCACTTCTGTATCTCTTCTAACAGTCCTTCATTCTGCAAAACTCTTAACATTGTTGCTCATGAGGTTTCCTCGAGCGCGAAAACGAGGAAACATTTGTTGCGGACACAAAATGTTTCTTAAGAAAATCAGAAACATTTTATGTGTCTCGGACACAAAATTTGTGTCCACAACAATGTTGCGCGTGCGGGCAAACAGGCAAACATTTGTGTCTGCAACAAAGTGTCCTCATTTGCCACCGCCTTTACATTGGGTAGCGAATTCCCCCGTAGACTCTGTGACCCTCTTCTACAGTATGATTTTATTCTGTCAGCGGTCACCCCACATTATTAATATTCACCTTCATGTACTCAAGAGCAGTTACCACTGTTATGTAAGTTATTTCTTCGGTTTGCTTGCGGTTAGTTTCACTCTATTTTGCTTGCGGTTAGCTTTCATTTGATGCTGGGGTAACTCTATATTAATTTATAGTACTGTTCATTATATGTAGTTTAAATTTAGGGGGGTTTGGTAGCCAGCTGCACTGTGGTACCGTAGTTAAGTATGCCTCGTCGGCCCGGGTTCGACGCCCAGACCCTGCATAGTTTTCGTTCTTTTTCGTCTTAAAAAAGTAGTAAAACTTAGAATTTTAGTGTCTACGGGGGTCTACGGGGAATTCGCTACCCCTTTAAATTAAACGAAAACTTGGATAACTAACTGGTCATGCGTGCTACCCACCATCATGCAGTTCACGTGACCATTCATAGCTGCCAAATGCATGGCGGTATACCCAGTCGGAGTTTCTTCTGCTAGGTCTACACCGCTGACCGCTAGCCACTTGACGCAGTCCAGCCGACCATTGGCGGCTGCAACATGAAGTGGGTTCATACCGCGTTCATCTGTCGTGTTCTTCATTGCGGGCACCACTCGTATCAACTCCTTCACTCGCTCCAGGTCTCCAGTTTTGGCAGCTTCGTGAATTGAAGTACCTTAAAAAACATGTTTCATGAGGAGTACGGTCAATTTAATTACATGCATTACACTTCATAAAAGTCACCTTCATGGCCCATAATTGGTTTTTTGCATTTCCTTTAGTTTGTCCTGGCTTAGCTCTGTTTAAAAGAACTTCCCCAACCAATCATAGCAATCAGGTTGCGTAATCTACCAAACGCGACTTGGCTTTCGCGCGCTTTCCCGCACTTGGAACTTTTTAAACTTCAAGTTCTGATTGGTTCGTGTTGCTGGGATAGTGTAACATACTAATCAAAAATTCGAATGACACACAACCAGTGGCGACTGCGTTATACTGAAGTGGCTATGTCGAAGAATGTTATTTTGTCAAAAGAAAAAGACACGAACAAACCTCGTCTCAAGATATTTTCACTCTCACTGATGGATTCCCTGTGGAGTTCTCTTTCTTTCTCCTGTTTTGCGCGAACACCAGCCCTGAAGCCTTCCACAAAGTCGTCACTCTGGGCAGAAATAGGTCGCTCTCGTTCATGCTAGTAAAAAAGATAAACTCCAAGTCTCAGAAATCGAATGCCTTACAGCGACTTGCAATCTTCCCGATAGAGGTTCATCTGCTTCATTTTTAGTGCTCTACATGCATGTTTCTTTCAGTATGTTCCAGGAGCCCATCAGAATGTACTAGAAATGGGCTCCTGTATGTACCTTTAGGGCTGGGAACACTGATTCTGTTATCGATAGCTTTGATGCACCAGATGTGATGTCGACAGAAACTGGCATACAATGAATCAATCAATCAATCAATCAATCAAATCAGTCAGTCCGTCAGTCAGATAGTAAGTCAGTGCGATAGTCAGTCAGTCAGTCCGTCAGTCAATCAGTTAGTCAGTCAGTCAGTCAGATAGTAAGTCAGTGAGATAGTCAGTCAGTCAGTCAGTCACACACTCAGTGAGGAAACAAAGATGATGACGACGTACAGTCCACGACGTTTTGGAACAGCTTCTCTTTTCAGTTAGTAATTGTTCTTATTTTCAATCTTAGAGCTTGTCGTGTAAAGCTTAGACAACAAGATAAACGTACCTCGGGTTTACTATCACCAGTAAATTCGACCCTAGGTTCCTCCTCTTCCTCTCCCTCCTCGTCCTTGTTGCCATCCTCCTCTTCATCTTCATCCTCATCACTTTCATCATCATCTTGCTCTTCTTTCTCTTCCGTTTCGTCATTCCCACTCCTCTCCTCTTCTCCTTCAGGCCCAGTCTCCTGACGGGTGGCCTCCTTAATGGACTCCTTCCCAGGTTCTTTGTTATTCAGGAATGTTGACACGGCCGTGGACACAGCTTTAGTTTTTGTAATGCTCCCCTTTTCATTCTCGTCTTCGCTTTCACTGGCGTTTTCACCCTTGTTGTCTCTTTGCCTTTTAGAGCCAGTTCTCGCATCTTCATCTTCAGAATCATCGATCTTGTCTTCAGGTTGGAAAAACCTTTCGTGTTCGTCTTGTCCTTCGAGAGTTTCTTCTCCTTCCTCCCCTTCACTGATATCAAACAAGCTTCCAGCCTTGACCGCTACAAAGCGCTCTTCTTCAATTTCAACTTCTAGCGCAGGCTCTGGGGGTTTAGCCGCACGCTTGGAACTTATTGGAGGTTTCTCTCTCTGCGAATCAGGTTTGTTCTTTGGTTTCGCTCTCACTTCTCTTAAGTCAGGCGCAGGGACCTCGTCTTCTCCACTGGAGAAGCTGTCGCTCTCGCTGGCGCTGCGGAAAAAGTCGTCTTCCTGTCTTTCGTCGATTCTTGGTAAAACAGCTACAAGGTGCGATGCTGCAGAAAACAGAAGTAAGGTAAAACAGTCATGAACAACCTCCCAGACAACTTCGGTAATGAGTGAAGGAACTGCAATTGCAGGTGAAGACAGATGGGCTAGGATTCATTGTTTGACGTTTTTGCACATTTTGTAATTTCAAGAAATACAAACATACATCTCTTCTGTTAAAGATGGAGATGAAGGTTTCATATACCTGGTATAACGTCGGATGCTGGAAGATCTCGAATAATCTGCCCGTCATCATCACGTGACGATAACCACCTAAGAAGCAAAGAAAATGAGAGAAATGAAATGAAGAAAAGACAAAACGAACGAAGATACACAAAATCTGGAAAAAGGTGAATGAACAAGCGAATGACTTATAACTAGCAGCGTCTTGTTGTGTTTTGTTAGGCTGTTCACAGCCACTCTATTTTCAACGCAAAAAGGAAACGCGAAGGAAAACAAGGGCAGCGTTGGTGTACAGTTCTCTTGGGAATATTTTCCCACGGCAGCTCAACGACCGAAGAAAAATAGGGAAGAACAGGGTAGTTTTGTCATTACCTGTTGCAACTGAACTCGAATGCTCTTGTTGCCTCGGGACCTTCCTTGACAAAGACTTTGTCCAAAAACCAACCGTAGCCTAGAAAACGAAATAATAATCCAATGTTAAAGAAATAAAGGCCATTTGTTTTTTCCACGATAACTTCAGATTTTCTAGCTTTCGGTTAAAGTACAACACACAGAAAACAAAAGGCGACAAGGAGCTCACCTAGCTTGGTTTCACTGTGACCAATTCTAATACTCGTCAATTTTCCAAGAAATACTGAGTCTATAACGAAGATGTCCACCTGAAAACACACAATTAGTGCAAACAGTTAGCAGTGTGAAGTAACCAGTATGGGCAATTTGAACGTCGATTTCAGCGCAATCGTTACAATGCCACCAAAAAATCAAGCACACCTTACGAATGGAGTACCTTCACCGGCCTTATGGTGAAAGAATTACGGTGACCTAACTGTGAAAAGTTCGAAGTTCATAGTACGTCTAAATCTTCGCCAAACAAATCAACTAAACGTGGAAAGGGTCAGTGAAATGCAACTGTAGCCCAAGTGGATGGGGGAGGGGAAGGGAGGGGTTCATTACACCAAGTAGGGGTAAATTGTGTCAAGTTTTGAACACCATTTAACACATACATGTGTACAGTAGAGGTGCAATTAGAGTCAGATTTTGCAACCGTGAAAGATGCTTCAAAAACGGTCTTGTCCTTTGTCTTGTTTGCAGCCATGCTAGCCTCCCGCGCTAGCCGGTAGTCCAGCACCTCATGAACCTATTGTTTCATTCGTTCTCCTTAACAATAGACTTCACTGTTATCAGGGCTAGAGGCTTTGTTTAGGATTGTTCTCTATTGTTTCCACGCCCAACGGTATTGCCGCTTCAACGAGATGCTGCTGGGCCCACGCTGGCGTTAATAGGGGCTCGCGTCACGTCTCAAAAATGGCTAGAAAGAGGTTACCTTCTCCTGATAATTTTTTCTTCAATTATTTAGGAAGTTGCAAGAAGACAAAACTAACCTGTCCTCTTTGGAACTTGGTTCTGTGTGTTCTGGAGCGAAGCAGCTGCCTCTCGCCTGAGTTGCCATATTCTCCAAACACCGTGAACTTGACGACAGCTTTTGTACCAGCACCCAGCTTATCACCAGTTAGAACATAAACCTCGTATGCAAGAACTGTGAAAGTAGACAACGAAAATTGTGTGCACATGTAAATAGTTTGAAATCCAGGATAAGCATAACAAATTACTATAATAGTGAACCTAGTAAATGGTCCAGCTCAACAAGAGTTCTCCATCGTTCAGTTAGTTGGAAAGCCAGACCAGTATCTGGGAGCTCATGGGTTTAAATCCTTTCAGGAACTCAGTTTTTTCTTTGTCCCAAATTATGCTCGCTTCAAAATGAACATTTCATTTTATCAACTGTAATCTTTTGACAAAGTACACTCAGTAAAATAAAGCTATAAAACGGACATGAATATAAGAAAAGCCACGCCTATTATAGTTTAATAGTTTACGCAAAAAAGTGCAAGAGAGTGACCGCAAACATCTGGAGAAAAAAAAAATTTTTACATTGGACTATAAAATGGCATTTCCAAGGTTGTTAAACTCAAAATCAGCTTGGGATTTGGAAATCTTAGGCAACGATATTGAACTTTTTATGTTTCTGATGGGAATTTCGTTATTACAAAAATTTGACCATGTTGCGTAACTACAAATAAATCGATGGATCCCTAACTTCTTTTTTATGTGCAAAATAGAAATGCTATCTGGTCTTTGAAAACTGATTCTAGAAAACGTGAGTGATATTTCTTCCTACCTTTCGGCTCCAGATCTCTGTCTCTAGTTTGTGTCTCTGCAGAAAGAGGCGTTGATGTTGGTACGTCTGCGGTGCTCGCGCCTTGTGTTGCCGTGACTACATCTTTGACTTCTTCCAAGCTATTTTGTTTGATTGGAAAAAGTCTCGGAGGCAGGATGATTTGTCTTTCTACCTGTTCAACGTCTTCATCATCTCGTTTTACAGTCTGTGTACCTGAAATGCATAAGGTTTTACGCATTGGTATTTTACATTGAAGATGGCCATCTTTGAGAGTAAAGGGATTAAAAAGCTCCCATAAATATAAATAAGAAATTTGACAAACTGACAGCCCCCCCCCCCTCCCCCCGAAGTAACAAAAACATCTTCAGGGTCGCCACTCCGCAGCAAAACTAAAACGCTTGCTGAGTTTTCACTGACCACTAAACAGTTTTCACTGACCTTGCATTATGAATAATGAACAACAAACCAAAACTACTGCAATAGCACGTACATGTCACTTGACAGTAACAAAACAGATCGCTTTATACGGTGCTTTTCCAAAAGAAAATGCATTCAACAATATTCTTATTAAAAACGTAGGTAGAAAATAAAATTCCCTGCCTTTTCACTGACTTTGACAACATCTAAGATTTTCTCTGACATTTCGTGTCCCTGACATTGAAAAATTATTGTTTTTGCATGATATTTCTCTGACCATGGCAATCCTGTTCTGCATGACCTGCAATCAGGCATTCTTATTTTACATGGTGGGAGGAAAAAACGGCCTTCCTCCCAACGCAACAAATTAGAATGCCTGATCACAGGTTATGTTCTGGGTGGCCTTTCTGCCCACCTCCACTAATCAGAGTGAAAACGTTCATGGGCGTTTGAGTAAAGAGCTTTGCTTTGTATTCACACCCCAAAAAATATAACAACCATACTGCACCTGAGTGGACAACCGTTTGTGTTGACATGTCAATCATGTCGTGATCTTTTTCCATCCATGATAGTCTTGTGGTAGCATGGGTTGAACATAGCCTTGGAGATCCAACACTTTCAAAATCGTCGTCATCATCATAACTGTCTTCATCTGGGCCAACAGCTCGCGACTTTAGTGGCAGACCTGCACTTTTGGGCCTTGAGTCTACTGATTGGTGGTGTGACGCCATAACACTGTCACCACGCCCATCCAAATTCATCCGACCAACCAGGGATCTGCAAACCATTGAAAACATTTTCTTCAGGGCCAAGCTTGTTTTGATTAAAGAAAAATAGCGTCGATGAATTCAGTGTGGGGTTTAGCACTTGCAGATTACAAAGAATTAAACATTAAAAGATAGTTTCAGCCACCAACAATCTTATACAGATATACAGGCAGATGAGATTCAATAAATACAAACTAGTGAAGATACGACTACACAGTTCGGACCTTTGGACCTTAAGAAATTTAACACTAACTATTGAAGGTTGTTATGCTCACTTTAGTCGTTCATCATCGTCACTCTGTGATCCTCCTGGAAGTACAACATGAACACCGCTATGGGTGTGCTTCTTGCCATCCTTGCTGGGCTTGAAAAATGTAGACTCTGGTCTTCTGTGAGGTGCTGATCTTGGTTTCACCTATAATGACATTTAAAATAGTTTCAACCCACTTGCTTTAAATTGCTAACCTATGGGCGTGCACCTCTTGTAAGGTAAGTCTACATATGAGCCTAGTGGCCCATCAGGCCAGAGCTTATCCCGGCTTCTGTAGCACGAAGAGACAGAGTATTTCTACTCCCCCCTTGATGGGATGGTAATCCATCGCAGGGTTACTCCCAGCAGTAAATTCGCCGGTACCCATTTATACACCTGGGTGAAGAGAGGCACTGTGAGAGTAAAGTGTCTTGCCCAAGAACACAATGTAGTGGCCAGGGGCTCAAACTCGCCCCGTCCGGAGTCCAGTGCACTAACCATTAGGCCACCATGCCTCCCATATATATTTAATGGTTCCAGCCACATACAAACACTACATTTTGAACCTCTTTTAAGTGAACACTTCTTGTTCATGGGCACTTGATCTGGTACAACTGGCATCTGCTTTTGGGAACTTTGCCTTAATTAGATGGATCAGTTTATTTGTGAGTTCTTATTTTTAGTGTTTTTAATTTCCCTGCCACAATACAAGAGTGCACCAATTGTTCAAAACTTCCCATTACATTAAAAAAGTGCAAAATTGTTACACACCCTTGGAGGAGCAGGACGTCTTGAAATCTTCTGGGAAGCTTCAGAATCTAGAAAGTAAGCCAAAGATACATGTTACCAGATATTTAGAAAATGTAAATCATAGAACTGTAACCAACACAATCTCCCATGACGTTCATTCTGTTGTTAATATTTATGACATCCATGTACCTGACGAGAGAGAATCTGTAGCTGCACGCCGTTGCTTTTCTCGTTGAAGTCTTGGAATCTCCTGGAGATGCAAATAAGTCACAAAAGAAAACAATCAGTCATCTTAAAGAAGGGAGGGTCAGGGAGATACAGTTATCAACAGCAATTATTAATCTTCCATCTTCCAATCACAATTGTAACCTACTTCAGATGCCTGGAATCCTTTGCTTTGTTTCTTAGTTGCAGGTAAAGCAACTGTTTCCTAAAAGAACAAAGAACACTGAAAATCAGTGTTAATAAAAGTAAAAACTTTCACACCATAATGTACATGTATTTTGTAAACGGCCATACCAGACAAAAACAACCTTATGTCCAGTGCACCCTGGGGACGAGGTTGACCTGAGAAAATTTTGAAATCTAGAAGCTCTGTATGCTATTTTTAGAATTTTTTGCGAGAGATTTCTTCAGAAAAATCAATCTCATTCAACTGGGGAATATTTTACCAGCTGGGCATATTCCATTTTTTATTTTTAAGTAAAATTTAGTGCTGCCTCGTCTTGCCTCTACAGCTCAGTTGTGGTTCATATTTACCCTTGGTGCATTTGTTCTGGTGTACGGTAATTTATGGCAGTGAATTCAATATAAACAAAGGAAAAGACCAAATTGTACCAAATTTTAGGCAAAAATAAACTGCGACATATACACGTAGAGGTAGCATACAGTGCTTTTAAGAGCGTGTTGCCTGGATCCTTACCGTGGCAACAATCAGTTTGGTTGCCATGTTAACAAGTCGCTCCCTTTCATCTCCAGTAACATGCTGAGGAGGAGAACGTCTCGTTATTCTTCTTGGTTTTCCAACCACATTGGCAGGGATTTTTCTAAAATACACAGTAGATAAATAAAGAATCAGTTACAATAAAAAAACAAACCTAGTGATGAATGTGAAAGCAAGCTTTCCACATCATGCTTACTTTTTTTATTTCCATTATTTTTAAACATTCACAATGTTTTAATGCTATCTTATTTTTTCAATATTTATAACAAAATATTTTTAGTTGTCATTTATTTTACCTCCTTTGAAATAACATACACTGTAAGTGAACATTATAAATAATAACAATTATGTTTGCAACTTCAAAAGGAACTTATTCTTCAACCTGCTGACCAAGAATATTTTTATTCAAAGTATTTAATACAAAATTTTCTCAAATAGAGAAGTCCAGGTTGTAACAGTCCAAGCCAGTTAAGTGTCTTTTTTTCCAGTAAAAAGGGAATGAAATAGACAAATGATGATGGAAATTTTATTTCACACTTCCACTCGTCAAGCCCCAAGCATTAATCCAGTTAACATTCAAGTTGTAGATCGAGTCTCACATTTGAATATTAAATTCATTTGGCATGAAGATTGAAGATTGAATGTTTAACTGATTTTTATCACTGTCCTTTGTTACCTTCTCTTCGCACCCCTCTTTGTCTTCATATACTCCTCAATCGACATCATAGCCTTTGGCCGATGAGCTGGGGGCCTAGGCTTTACCGTCTGTGGTAAAGCATAAGGGGATATGGGTCCAGGCTTGAGCCTGTAATCTACTGATGCCATAGTCTCATCCACAAAGCCTCGCACTGAACCTTCACGGCTCTCTTGATCTTTTGTCGTGTGCATTTTTTGTAGCTGCCTTTTGATGCTGTTATTGTGAAAATAGTGTTTTAAGCTTCTGTCATGGATCCCGTCATAGTCTAATGTTGGACCCTAAGGTTAAAAGTGTTAAAAAATACACCAGCTTAATGTAAATACCAATTCATTGTAAAAAAGGAAACTTGGCAAACTGTTATCACAATTAGAAGGCAGTTGTAGAAAATACAGTGTATTCAGAAAACAACATTACGTAGACACAATGTACCATTAAAATTACCACACACAGATTTTTTTCAACGTGAACCTATATTTTAACATGACTAACAAGCCTAAGATTCCTTTGTCAAGCATTCAAGACATATGAACTGTCAGTTCACATATTTTAAATTGAGAAACTTTAATTACAATTTTTAAATCAAATTTAATTTACAGATGAGTTGAAGAAAGATGCTTCAACTTAAGTTACATAGGCGACAAATTCGAGACATATAAACACTTCATTGTTATGCAACTGTATTGAATAATTTTATACATGCATGTCCACACACCATACCATCATGGTGATACCATAAAATGGCACAAATTCCAAATATACATATACAGAGCAGTACAAAGACTTTGTCAGGTTTCAAGCATATTTTATCAGAGTTTACATGTGTGTACATTGTCAGAGTATACCGTGACAAGTTTTAAGTCTGGCTGAGTGAATTTTAGTTAATGATAAAATAATATATTTGCATTGCTACTTACTGCTCTCAAAGGAATAGGATCTTCTCTGGGATGAAATGGCCCTGATAAATCAAAGCCGTCTTCTCGTCTTTGTACATCTAGATAGTACTTCCTAAAAGGAAAGACAACAAAATCTTCAGTAAATCATCAGTAATTATAGGTCAATTATCCAACTAAATATATCATGTAAAACATTCCACTAAAACTTGTATGAGAGCACTAGCTAGCATGTTCAAATTGAACTAAATTACTCTTAAATTATGAACACACAAACTGGTATATAATAACTAGTATACATGTAGTTATTACAAATTATTTTCAATTTAGCACACTTAAACTACAGAATGATATACTAACACAAGACATTTCATTCTAGATAATTACGTTGAAGTAAAATGCAATTAAATTATTGTGAACTACTCAACGCTTTTACAACTAAGTTCATTTTCAAACTATAAAAAGTTCTCAAGGCATACATTTTATCACTGTCATGTCCAGAGTCAATGTCCTCTGCCAGGAAATATAGACAGGAATTAGGGCAACGGTGAAGATTTAAAGATCTCTTTGCAGTCCTCTTCATATATTATTCCAAAGAATCTAATCCACGTAAAACCATTATCAAATTCAATGCAGACTACCACAGAAAGAATCAATAACTCAAAATATACAGTGAAGGCCTGATCACTTGTGTCTGTCGCCAAAATAAGTATTAATGAAAGCTTGCAAAGGATTTACACAGAGTATTATATTCAGCTTAAGTTGTGAGACCATGGAAACATAGAAGATGGTGTTTTTTAACATGAATAATTAATTGTCTAGAATGTATTGTACATTGTTCCTCTCAAAACTGAAAGCCTGGTTCCATGGCTTTTACAAAAACATTTCACTTATAATTGTTGCTCAGACCTAGGGCTTCCTTTCTTAAGGGCTTTGATTTGTTGTTATCTTCAAATGAAGTACAAGTGATTGTAAGAGAGACTATTTAATTGGCTTATAGTTACAAACATGAACAATAACAATTACTAGATGATTACTAAATGTGTGTAGTACATTATTTAATTATTTATAGAAATGGTCCCTTAAAAGAAAACAAACCATCTAATAACTATGTGATTTGTATTTAAATTTGGAAGTTGATTATAATTTACTGACAGAGACATATCAGAGTAATCTTGGCATAACTACTAACTAAGGAATGGTATCCTACATAAAGGGCAGTGATTTCAAAGGGAGGTAGATGTTTGAGAGAGGCAATAGATTACTTCAAACATTCCACCTACAAGGGACAATTTAAGATGGATCATTGAGCTGATGGTTGCTATTCAAGGAATGTTACTTTACGTTTGTATATGTCATGTTTCATGGTTGTAAAGTTGCAGTATACAGCTGAAGTACTGTACACAAAATGAATCTTAATTACAGCTTAAGTTATAAACTTGAAAGAACCTTCTTCACCTATCTTTAACACCAAAAAAATTACAAGGTTTTCTTTTCCATTTTAAAATATCAATGGAATGTTAGGTATGTAGTGTACATTTTAAAATTAAAGATCAGAAATGTATGGCACTTGCAGGACATCATTCGCCCATTGAACAACTGGGTCCAGGTCTGGACGTACTCGGGTACGTAATTTCTTTGAGGACATCCAGTTATGTAGCTCAGTATAAATATGAGCACAAAACAGATCATGCATCAAGAAAAACTATCTGCTTTTCAGTAATGTGCCTTAAAGATGACGTAAATTAAAGACAAACACGGCTGAGATAGATGATCAAATATCTGCATGACCATAAGTTTCAGTATTACAGCCAAGCTAAGAAAACCGTGAACACCAGAAATGTTTATGGAAGTGAACTACCAAGGGGTATGTGTGTTTTGCAACTTGAACAATAAATTAAGGGCTTCAGATGCCTGGGATAGTTCATCCTGTCTTTAGGAGGGGGAGGGGGGTAGGAGGATGGGAACCAGGGAGAATAGGGAACGGGAGGTGTACAGGAGGCAGGGAGAGAGAAGGCGGGAAGTGAGATTCCCACGGTGACAGGAACCAAGAAGTGTCGCAAAATTGTGTGATATTTTGTACTGCAAGTCCCCTCAGTGCCCCCCTCTCCCCCCCCTAAACTGGTGATGTAAGTTACCGGTAGGTGGTGATGGATATAAGAAGTATCATTACAGTGAGTATGAATAATCATAATTTTAGTTGTGTTAGTTTTTACTCTGACTACTGGATGGTTGGGTTGGCGATTCAGCAAACATAGGCATTTTCAAACGAAGACCGCCTTAACTGGATCTCAAGTCTTTTTTTTATTGAATTTTAAGTGCCACTTAAACTTTACAATTAAAATTGTAGGAGGTCAACTGTCAGTGAGTTGTACCGTGCCCCACGAGAAGAATTGAAGCTAATCAAATCAAACTGAAATAGATATTCGATAAAATAATTTGTTCGTATATAGTTCTTTGGGATGAAGACAAAAATGTAAGCTTATACGTCTTTGGTCGCTCCTGCTTTACCATAAGATAATCATTCACAATTGTTTCAACAAACTTAATAATTACCAAAGGAACGGAAATGAGCATGTATTGAGAGAAAAACCTTTCATCGCAAGACACAATGCATGTATTTGGTTCCCGTTTGTTGTAGTCCCTGTACAAGATAAAAAAATCCTGGAAGAACATTTACGCAGCAAGCTTATACTTACAATTTCTTTGCCACAGTTTTTGCTACAGAAGCCGAACTCATTTATAACTGACTCCTGTGTTCGCCTCGTCCAATGTCAAATCCGTTTATAGATAACATGAAACGACGCAGAAATTATATGATGCTGCGTTTGGCTTCACGATTTCGTCGCTTTTATGGATAATTATCTCCTTCTGATGGAAGAACGTGAGCCAATGTGCGACGAAGTCATCTGAAAGAAACTGATAAGCTAAATAACTGCAAAACACAATTGATTGACCAGATTCATCGAAGGCGTCTCCAGGGTGCTAACTATTTACCCGCTATCCGACCCTAACGACCAGAATTATTCGATAATCAGTCGAGCGGAAAACGATAGTCGATAATTGATCGTAACAGAAACAGTTATTGGTATGTTATTCATGTAAGACTACATATAATGTCCCGGACTAGATATAATTTCCCTCATTTCCCTCTACCCCGATACTAACCGAGTTATTTGATACTGCACTCGATAAGAAAGGGAATCTTAGGTTTATATCTCACCGGGAATGTAGATTCATGCAAGGTGCGGACTGTTTCAAAAAGCTGTCGTTCCCAAGTCGTGTTGTACGCCATATTAGAGGACGCAAGATGGTTTACTTCTGGGCAGCAGTGGTCTCCTGCCTTGTCACCATCGTCTTGTACTGTCAACTTCCACTGATTGTTTTTCCTGCTCTTTTGTTCGTGGCCTTCTTGGCGTCTGGTGGGCGTAATTTTCCAAAAGTGTTCTTTCGAACAATTCTGCGTGATCTGATGTATGTATACTTGGAGGTTTATATTGTGAATATAATTTGTAAATGCATATAACTTATTCTCAATATTATTGTCTGGTGACCCTGGGAATATTAACAGTGTATCGTCTAAATTTATTGACCGGCGCTCAATACAAATGATATTGAACCTGGTTATCATAATTTAAATACCATGATTAGTCAGACCCTAACTCAGGTAGATCAGTAAATATTATATATCTTCAGAATCAGCAAATATATCCTCTATTTATCTTGACTGTTCAGCTGCCACTGAAAAATCATAAGATTTTGTGGAGTATTTTGAATTAAAACTGTTTTGCCATACTCAAATTGCCCCCTTCCCATGTCAGTAGAGTGCCCCCACCCCTGGGAAAATTGATGTGACCGACATCGACCAGATTACCATTTTAACTTTTTAGTAGCTTCTATTATACCCCTGGAACTGAGTCTTAAGAAATACTGTAACATTAAGTAGTTGCCAGTAGAGATCATTGCAGCATTCTTGCATTTTCAAATGTAGTAATCGAACTGCCAGGGAAACCTAACATCTTTTGGATTCTAGTAACCAGGACGTAACATGTCGATAATTCCGATAGTCGATACTAATCAATTGACAAATATCTGAAATCGATAAAAGTCGATCACACAATTTCTTGTGATAATCAACTTTGTTGGATTATGATTGATTTTGATCGATTGTGATCGATTTCAATCGACAGGTATCGGAAATACAGAAAAACGATGTGTGGCGGGAAAAAAGAGTACAGATTAATAAACGGTCATTGGCTATGCCAAGACTTCATTTTACCGCTTTTGTACTGTAATTGTAAGCTTGTATAAACCTGAATAACCACAGAGAAACTACCCTTTTCTTCCAGCAAAAGTATTACTGAGCAATCGTAATTCATTGTATTTACGTAGGTTGCGGACTGGTACAACAATCATAGGCGCAAGGAGAAGCAAGGGGCATACAAACCCAGCGAATTTAGCCAAGCTAGCGGAGAGGGAGGAGAGTCGTAGCAGCTTGTGTTTGTCAAATGTTGAACTAAGTAAAAAACTGATGAAAATAAGATGCCAATTTATTTTCCTTTTTAATTACTTTGCTGGCCTCGATTTTTTCCCGCATCTAGTTTAAACTTTGGCCCGTTCTCTCTCATCTCTCCCGCCTAGAGAGACCCTGGGAACTAGGTTGGTCTGAGTTATGTTACAGATCGTAATTTCGCTCAGCTGAAACTGTTAATCAATCATTTCTCGAGGTACTCTATAATGAATAACAGACCACTTGGTTGTTCAGGTTTTTGTTTAGCTTTATTGCCATACAGATTTACTTTAGAGCTGTTTACACTTTCATAAAAAAGTCATTCGAGCTATTATTGGTTTGGTTACTTGAATTTCGTAGCTGATTGAAACATTTGTCTGCATTTTTGTTGATAAAATTGATAATTAGTTAAAAATCTTGTGATTATCGACTTTTATTGACAAATTCAACCTGTCGATTGACAATTATCGACAAGTATCGAGTACTATTGACTTATCGACTACGTTTTTGATGATCAACTTTGATCGACATGTTACGTCCTGTAGTAACACAGCAAAACAGATCAAAGCAATGGAGGTGCAGCTTTAGCTCTGAAAACATG
The DNA here is from genome assembly GCA_947652115.1 of Blastomussa wellsi. Classification (NCBI taxonomy): domain Eukaryota; kingdom Metazoa; phylum Cnidaria; class Anthozoa; order Scleractinia; family Plerogyridae; genus Blastomussa; species Blastomussa wellsi. Next base: position 7,984,074 of record OX393563.1, read on the forward strand.
ATAATATCTCAACAACTCAAACTATGGTGAACCTCGAGAAACTGAAAGAAGACACAGTTGTTGATGCATAGAGACAGCAGTAGCCTATTTATTTATTTATTTGGTGTGACTGGTCATGCCTTTAGTGGAGGGGACAAGAAAAAAAATGGGATAGTAGAAAAAGGAAGCAGGATTTCCGAGGTGGCAAAAATTGGGGAAAATTGCAAAACATTTTGCAGCAAATTCTGCATAACTTTTTAATGAAAATAACACAAAGCATGAACAGTAGTTATAATAATTATGTTGGTGACAAGAACCACAAGTGAATGGTACATGAAGATGTGGGCTCTCCCCTCCAGTACAAGAATAGAGTGGTAAAGTGATGATGTCACAAAAAATTGAATTTATGAAATTATGGGATTTACCTAGATATTCTGAAAGTACATGATGAAGAATGCCTACTTGCCAAAAAATCAGAATCTTTAATTTGGGGGTGAAATATTGGCCATTTCATGCTTCAGTAACTCCATACAAATCCTTGTTATTATGTCTCTGTTCTAAACCATTTAGAACAGAGACTAAATTAAAAGTATTTGTATGGAGTCACTGAAGCATAAAGGGGCCAATATCTCACCCCCAAATTGAAATAAGACGCTGATTTTTGGCATTTGGGCATTCTTCATCATGTACTTTCTGAAGATCTTAATGAATCCCATAATTTCAAAAATTTGAATATTTGTGACATCACACTTAACCACTCTATGGGTTCAAATTTATGGAGCATCATGTTCTATATCTTTGTTCCATCTATGCAGAGATTGATGCCAACCTAAACATGTGTCTTTGTGGGGACTGCATGTATAACACTTGTGCCTGTAGACTCTGAGTTGTCTTCTTTGTTGGGCCTTTTTTGCAGGGGCTTTCGTCGTTTTATCAAAGTGCTTGTGACTACTCATCTGCACGTAAAGAACAAACGGACAGTTGCTGACATATTTCATCAAACAGTATCCAAGCATCCTAAGAAGACAGCGTTTATATTTGAACAGAAAACTTGGACATTTCAAGAAGTAGAAGAATACTCTAACAGGATTGCAAACTACTTCAAGTCACAAGGATACCAGAAAGGAGACGTAGTGGCACTCTTCCTTGAATCCTGTCCTGAATTTGTTTGTATATGGCTTGGATTGTCCAAACTTGGTGTAATCACTGCACTAATCAACACTAATCTTCGACTTGACTCACTTTTTCATTGCATATCTGAAGCTACTGTAAGAGCAGTCATATTTGGGACTGATCTCTCAGGTAATTACTTGATTACTATGTGCCCACTTAGGGAGGCGAGGTGGCCTAATGGTTAGTGTGCTGGACTCCGAATTGGACAGTCCGGATTCGAGCTCTGGCCAGGGCACTGCATTTTGTCCTAGGGCAAGACACCTTACTCTCACAGTGCCTATTAACTGAAGTGTATAAATGGGTACCGGCGAAATAATACTGGGGGGGGGGGTAACCCTGCGATGGACTAGGGGGACTAGAAATATTCCTAGCTGCTTAAGCTCCAGTCTTGTACAATAAATAGTTGTCGACTATGGATTCCAAATAACTAAAAATTATGAAAAACAAAACTATATACTGGTATGGCCACAGATATATACGGAGCCACATATACCAGTTCACTGACATCAATTATTATACTGTATTATCACTCAGTGCAATAAAATAATTCAGTTGGTTCCCTTCATTTGATTTGGATTACTTTAGCCTTAGTTCATATTTGTTTGTTGTTGTATGTATGAGCTCTCTGCTCATATGAAATGTTTCCCTGCTGGCACATTTCTATAACTTACAGGTAAATTTGTTTAGTTATAAATAAAAGGGAGCTCAAGGAAACCACGACGGCAACATCAACAAGAATGTTGCTAAACAAAAGGTCTAATGAGCAGAAAATAGCTCCAGTTTAAATGATGCAAATTAATGTCCTCTGCAAAGCATCAAATTATGTGAAATAACCAAATTGTGAGTATTTTGAAGAACGTGAACCATTACAGCTAAATTTTCATAATAAATGCTGTCCTTACATTCTCTGCTAGAGCTATGTTTGAAAGTGATAGATGCACTAAATACCTCAGGGTAATTGAAAGATTCATTAGCAAAATATAAATTCACTTTTAACCACTCAGGCGTTTTCCTCACCATCACTGTCATCCTTGCTTAAGCTCCCTTATAATCGCGTCCCAAAATGATGTACCTATTAATATTTGTTGTTTATCTCTGCTAGGTGCTGTAAGAGAAATCCAGACTAAAATTCCAGAAGTAGTAGAGCTTTACTGTTTAGGCACTACTGCTACTGTTGTGCATTCTGCAGTAAACTTGGACAAGAAACTAGAAGAGATTTCAGCTGGAATTCCCGATACCAATCATTCTAAATCCATGGCTGGTAATAAAGTCTGAGGATAATATCAATTGTTTATTTAACTTACTACATGCCTTAATTAATAATCTGTAGTGCAAATTAAACTGTACAGTGGTCAATTGCAATAAATTAAAATGCTATTAGTTATCTATGAATCTATATCAGGAAGGAATGGTGGTTTAGTGGTTAGTCAGCTGGACTCCAAATTAAATCGGAAGGTCTGTGTTCTGTTCTTAGACAAGACACTTAACAGTTGCTTCGTGGAGTTGATTGTAAAAGGTAAGGTAAAGTCTGCATACGAGTCTAGGGGCCCATCAGGCTGGAGCTTATCCCGGTTTCTGTAGCATGAAACGACAGAGAGTATCTCTACTCTCCCCTGGATGTGGTGGTAGTCCATTGCAAGGTTATCCCCCAGCATTATTTCACCAGTACTCATTTATACACCTGGCTGGAGAGAGGCACTGTGAGAGTAAATTGTCTTGCCTTTTAAAGAACATGATGCAGTGCCGCAGCTGAGGTTTGAACCTGGAACATCAGATCTGGAGTCCAGTGCACTAACCATTAGGCAACCACGCCTCCCACATGGAGTTGATTGTAGGCAGTAATCCATCCGTAAGCCATAATGCTCCTCCAATCTTTGTGTCTATAACTTTTATAGCCAATCTATTACTTTCTTACATGCTTCTACCTTTGTTTTTTCAGATGTGTTAATTTACATTTACACCTCAGGAACTACTGGACTGCCCAAAGCAGCTGTTATATCCAATGTTAGGTACAGTTACTGTATTTAATGATTTGAAATATAGAGTAATGAAAAAAATCTTGTGCCCAGAGGTCACAATCTTTTTTACTCTGCACCGATAATCAAGACCTCTAGGCTATCTATAGAGTGAAAGCCTGCCAAAAATACAGACATGTTTGATTGGCAGTTGAAACTTGTGCCTTCCATCTGCAATCTATGATGCTTGCATACAATCAAACCAGAACCAGGAATTCTTGGTTCCAGTTTTTTAATTTCCCAGAGCTGTTGCATTTCACATTCCACTGGATCACGGAAATGGGGGCTCCTGCGATGAGATTAAAATTTAGTTAGGTAGGTAGCTAATGTACCTTATAATTCATATCAAAAGAGAAATATGCTAGCCCCAACAATACTTGGCTGGTTTCCAAGAGCTTGTATTGTTTAAATGCGATTGATTAAATAGGTGAGAGTACATATATTCAGTATATGGGTGGTTGTTTTCTACTTAAACCCTTATAAATGGTAAACCCTTCAGGCATTTCTGTGATTACTTGTCAAAACCAGTGTTTGTTTCATCAACAACCAGTAAAACTTCTCAAAAGAAAGTTAAGTGTGGTATAATGAAAAAACAACTTTGAAGTGGATAACAATTTATCTAGCCCCTGAGTAGGCCCATCTTTGGCTTGTATGAGCAGCGAAGTCACGAGAACAATTCTGTTTGTGCATGAGTCACTCTGAAGATGATTTCTGCTCAGGTTGTTGGAGTTGTCAATCACCAACGACAGGTATTTTCAGAACTACCCTCACCTGTCTGATAATCACACAAGAGAAAGTAACGATGCTGCTGTGTTCAAACCATTTACTGTGTTACACGTACATTATTGTGGTCGTTAAATCAGTTTTGTAATCTTTTAGGTTCTTTAAGATGTCATATGGGGTACACTGCGCACTTAACATGCATCACGATGACATAGTTTACTCTTCCCTGCCACTATATCACTCCTCTGCTGGTATCGTTGGTGTTGGGCAGTGCTTTTTTGGTGGTTGTACATTAGTACTGAGACGTAAATTCTCTGCTAGCAAATTTTGGGATGATTGTGTTGAAACAAAGGCTACAGTGAGTTCATTTTTTATTCACATTTTTGAAGTCTAGAGGTTTTGTAGTAAAGGGACAGTATCCCATTTGATTTATTGTGTGTTCATAAGTTAATGGCCTGGAGATGGCTTTGAATTTGCTTTATGTTCTTGAATTTTGAATTCATGAAAGACAAAACGACCATAATAGTTGGTTTCCAATTTTTTCGATATAAACCATCCCTTAAGCCGTGGAGATGAGTGAGAACCGAAACCCTGTCTGGATTGACAGGTTAACGCAAAGCCATTTCATTCAGTTGTGGGAGAAAAGTAAAAACCGTAGCTTATGTAGAGATCCCTCTTTATCTCTTCTGTCAGGTCATTCAGTACATTGGTGAATTGTGTCGATATCTCTTATCCCAACCTCACGGTACGTCAGAAAACCACCACTCAGTCCGCCTGGCCGTAGGGAATGGACTCCGCCCTCAGATATGGAAAGAGTTCCAGACACGCTTTGGTATCAAAGAGATTGGAGAGTTTTATGGATCAACGGAAGGAACAGCTTCCATTATAAACATAGACAGTACCCCTGGTGCATGTGGTTTTGTGTCGGAGATCCTTCCTGATGCCTACCCTGTGGTTATTTTTAAAGTTGATCCTGAAACTGGTGAGCTAGTGCGTGGGCCAGATGGGCTAGCTTTGAAGACCAAGGCAGGGGAAGCTGGACAGATTGTTGGAAAGAGTATTGAAGGTACACATACCGCCCTCCCGGAGGGGGATAGCACATACTCCCCCTGGGGGGAGGCATTTGACCCTTGTCCCATATTTGGGTATGGGGGTGCTACTGGAGCTCTGAAAACCCCAAATCAGTGCGTGACAATCCAAATAAAGGCTTTGAAGCCGAGCCTAGGTAGTGTCTTGGTGAATGATGATTACAAGCTGTAGTGCCAAAATCATTACAAAAAGTCCAAACGTCAAGTGCGAATCCAGGAAATCCAGAAATTCAAAATAATTCTTCCCATGAACTTTTGAACTTTTCATCAGTGGATAAATGTAATTACGCCATGAGATTTGATATACCAATTTTTTCTGCACACCACAGGTGATCCTTCCCAGCGTTTTGATGGATACCTGAACCCAGTGGAAACCCGCAAGAAAATTGCACACGACGTTTTCAAGAAAGGTGACTCGGCATTCCTTTCCGGAGACCTGGTCGTCAGAGACGAGTATGGCTACATCTACTTTCACGATCGTACCGGCGACACGTTCCGATGGCGCGGCGAGAACGTGTCGACGGCCGAGGTGGAGTCAGTGATGAGCAAGGTGTTAGGCCTTCGCGATGTCGTTGTTTATGGCGTGATGGTACCAGGCACAGAGGGTCGTGCGGGCATGGCGGCCATAGTTGATCCGGACTACAAAGTTGACATTGCGTCGTTAGCAGCCAGTTTGAAGAAGCTCTTGCCGAGTTACGCATGTCCCATGTTTCTCCGGATCGTGCACAGCGTTGACTTGACGGGTACATATAAACTTCAGAAGGGAAGGCTAAAAATGGAGGGTTTTGATGTCGGCGTCATAGAGGACCAATTGTTTTACTTTGATTCTAAAGAGAAAATGTACTTGGCTTTAGACGAGAGCAAGTATGAGCAACTCATTCGTGGAGAAATCAGAATGTAGTCATAAATATGTATTTTGTATGTAACAATAGGCATTCCACTGACTGTACGCAGATAAAACTGAGCCAACTTGTCACAAGTCCATCCATTCCTCAAAGAGACGAATCAGAATAAGCGCGGGAAATGTCACGTGACCCAAACCACCTTTGCGTTTTGGTAAGGATTATGTCGAGACCTGATTGGTCGAAAACTGATAACATCTGCTCGACGCTGCTAACACTTGATAAAACGTACCTACGGCTCTGTAAAACACGTATTTGATAAAAAAAAGAGGCATTGAAAATAATCTCTCTACCAATTGTCTTCCGCAAAACCCAAAGCTCGCGAGAAAAATGGACTTGTGGGCATTTTGTTCAGAGTCTTGTTTATAGTGAAATACAGTAGAACCCCGCCAACTCGAATTCCCAAGGGAAACCAAAAATAGTTGGAGTTAACGGGGTAGGCGTTGAATTTCAAGAAAGGAGCTGGAGAATATTCAGAAAGATTGATTCTGTAAAAAAGAGTACAGGTGTACCTCTAGCGTAACAGCAATGATTAAAGATTTGGAGTGGCATCAGGGCCGTACATAGCGGGGAGGCAGTGGGGGCAGTTGCCCCTAAATGTTTTTTTTTTCCTAGCATGGTGTTCAATTTTCCTGGGCTATTTCTTGTAGGAAATGAAGGTGTGCAGAGTTTGTCCCCGCAGACAAAAAAGCCATTCACTGGCTTTCCGCCACAAAAAAGCTCCGTTGTGTTATGTATGCACAAGATTACACACGTAGACAAGCCGATACGTACCTAAGACCTACGACAACCAGCTTTATTTGCTTATATTAACAACTAGAAGTTACCAATAGCAAGTGGAATGCTGCTGTGAGGTTGATTCAGCAAAATGATGAAATGCTATTTGCTCTAGTAGTTTTAGGTGAAATAGGAAAAAAATGCTATTAAATAGGGTTAATAGGGTGAAGTAGTTGTGAAGCGAGACTTTGGCTTAGGTTGGGTAGTAACAATAAAACTGGTCCAGTTGAAGAAATATATGTCAACAATATTCGTACTTCAAAGGGTTGTTTTGTTTAGAATCATATACAATATGTATCATTTCTAATTTCAGAAGTTCATGCTTCAGGTCTTTCTCTGAGATAGTGCTAATGGATTTTACCTGTTAAGTAAACAACAACAACTGTTTTGATTAATATCAACATTTTTCTAGCTCCAAAATGTTATTTTACCTTGTAAACAACTGTTTTGATTATGTCAACAATTTTCTAACTCCAAAATGTTTTGTATAGAGTTATAGACAACATGTACTGTTTCTAATTTTTGGAAGTTCATGGTTCAGATCTTTCTCTGAGATACATTCTGTCTCCTTTCAATAAGATATCATCGACTGTTTTGGAAGTCCACCGTTGAACTGGAAGCACTTGGTCACCTAACAGTGCCGATAAGCTCAAAAAAGCACAATGGCGTGGTTTTGGGTTGATAATGTGAATTGGCCACCGTAAAGAGATTCGAGAGCTGACGTTTCGAGTGTTAGCGACTCGTTAGCCCTCTGGTAATGAAATCTGAGCCTAGGAGAATTCGACCAGACTAGTACTGCGATTCGCGAAAGATAATAACTAACTTTACCTTACAACAAAATAACGCCAATCCAAAAATTACTTGGGTATCATTCGGGGACAGCGTGAAAAAGTGAGGGATCATTTCAGGGTCAATCTGGGGATCACTTCCGGGCTGCGGATCATTTCGGAGGCTGTACCTTCAAAATCTCAAAAAACTGAAAGATAATCTGGACAAAAATAAGATAAAGCTTTCTTATTTTTTGCACAACGTTCTCAGCAAAAATGAAACGCATTTTCTCAGTAATATATAACCTGCCTTTAAAAGAGCGAGGGTTGTTTGTCAGCTGTTTACACTTTGGTGATTGTAGATTGGCGAAACTAGTCGAAGGCTTGTAAATCGTTTCGTTTCGGCGTTCAGTGGAGGGCTTCAACCAGAACCTATCATCCTCGGAGTAAAAACCTGTGAAACTCACGAGTGACGCAAAACAAAGAACGAACAAGACAACAAAAAACCTCGAAACAATAACAGAAAACAATAGAAAATTGCATGTCTCCAATCTAAGCCATTTTAAAGCATTAGAAAGTAGTCTACATGAGAAAAAAATGGCCGCTTACGTTTTTGAAATATCTTTTTTAAAATATGCAAATTAGCCAAGTGATGACGTCAGAGACTCAACCAAGTTTTTTCAACCAGATGAGAAAACATTTCTCACCCAGTTTGTATCAGAAATGTTTGATTCTTTGCATCATGACTCTACTAGGTCAGCCATGCAGTATGAGATTAACAATTATGTTACCATGGCAACATGCTGGGTCCAGAGCTCCCCAATATTCTAGGCTATTCTGGCCATTTTTGGCCGTCAATTTTGATATTTCTCAATGACTCCAGATCTACATGATTTCACAAGCATATTTATGTGTTAGGTTCTTTGCCTGGTGTAATTTTTCTGGGCTAAAAATCACTCAAATACTGAAAACAGATTCGAGGGGACTGGAAAAGAGTGTGTTGCCATTGAAACAGGATTTAGTTGTAACAATAGGTGTGTCGCCTGAAGAACTATTTGTTTGCCAAGTTTCAATTGTCTCTGTAGAAAACTGACCGAAATAGCCCAATTTATTTGCTTGATATAAAATTGGGTTGCATAGATGACGTCATCGGCCTCCTACTTCGCATATTTTACCAATTTTTTAAACTTGAATATCTCAGGAACTACTACAGATATTTGAAAACGGAACGTTTAATCTCACACGAAGCACTGCATGATTCCCTTTAAAAAGCAATGTGTGAAAATTTGATCACAGTAGCACTTTAAAATAGAGACAAGGCGCGCGCACGCGCGTTTGGTTTTATAAACGGCATCATTTGCGAGTTGCGACTGACGAAGGGGTTCTTCCCGAAACGTCTCGTTTCTTTTTACGATAGGAACACGAGCACTGACTTTTTCAAAAAACTTTCTTCATCCAACGCTTTGATGGTTGACTGACAACTGGGCGTGAAAGTGAGACCCGGGTTGCGTGACAAAGGCCAGAGGGTGTCCGGTACACGCGGGGATAGCGCTAGTCTGCTATTAAACAGGCTTTCCAGTGGGGAAAATTTGGGGAAAATTTCGGCGAGCGAAGGAAGCCGAGCAGAGCCATTCTCGTCCCATAGCCCTTTTTGCTACTCTTAGCCGGCGGGGCTTTCCTGCTAAGGCCCCGCCGGCTAAGAGAAGCGAAACTTGCAGAGCGTGACTTAAAAGCGTGATCGGGCGTTTTACTCCTCCCCAGGCTACGCTCGGCTCGCTGCGAGCCTCGGGAGGCCATTGTCGCACGCAAAAAAAATGGCGTATTATGCTTGGGCAGTAATCGTGGCTGGAATTTCATTTCTAGTTTTGTACACCCAGCTTCCGTGGGTCCTATTTCCTGTTCTCTTATTTGTCGCGTTTCTAGCTTCAGGAGGGAAATCTTTTCCGAGAGTGTTCTTTCGAACAGTGATGCGTGATTTGAGGTAGGTGAACCTGCGAAGAAATTTATAGTCTGCAGTTACTTTCCTTTCTTTCTCGATCGGGAACCACACTGATTCTCCAAAACGGTTAATCATTTGACCCATCTCCAACGCCGATCAGAACAGGAGGCGGCAGATACAAAACACAAGTCACAGGTCAGCAGTGCATCACCTCAAACCTCTTAACCCGGGGGGGGGAATCATATATGAAAGGGGCGGGGATGCCCGTCGGAAATTTTGAATTAAATCCCTAAAGAAGACCGATCTGGGCGTGGCCCAAGCTTTTTTTGACCCCTAAAAGAGAATTAAATGAAAGCCTTCCTTTTAAATCAATTTTTAATGTCATAAATTTTATATGTAAATAGTTTTTCAATAATTGTGTATTGATAATTTTTGAGTATTTTTAGCGCCTTTATTATTTCTATTGTCTCTGAAAAGCCCCCATGGGGAGTTGACAATAAATTTGTGTGTGTAATTAAATATACATTTCATATTTCTTCGCGTGCAACCCTAAACCTTCATGGCTAAATATAATGGTGTTTTGCCCAGAACACACTAAGTGAGACCAAAATCTGAAATTGCCTTCCGTAAGCGAGATGACGAGCATCCCTGCTCCTTTCATATGCAAGTCCCACCCCCTTCCCCCCACTGGTATTGCCACTACTGGGTCACGTGTCACGAGTCAGAGGTAGGAAAAAAAGGAACTCAACAATTACAGAATTATAAACTCCCTAACGAGCACCAGGGTCCCTGCATTCTGCAGTTTGTTCCATATTGTTGAGTTTCCTTCCTTTTGTGACTTGTGACCTGTGTTTTGTATCTGCCAGACACCTGCCACCCAAGCTGCAATGTGAAAAGTTGTATTTTCACTCTAAAATTTTATTTTGGTATTCTTTGACATTCTAACCGCTTCCCTGACACCCCATTCTCATCCCCAGAGGTCACAATCCTTCTGGTCTGGCCGCCCTAAATTTGTGAGCATGAGTACCCGATTTGTCAGATTTCACAATGAGTCCATGTATTGTGGACTTTCGGTGTTGGGAGTAGCTAGAGGTCTCGATCCCTTTAACAGACCAAAAGGATCATGAGCTCTGGGAGACAAGAATGCCGACTCCTAAGCTAGAGACCCCTGCCCGTCGCCCCTCAGCACCGGCGCATATTAAACACCCAGCATATTCTCAACTTTCTTGCCTTCAGTATCTTCTCTGTCATTCAAGATGGTGGTGGACACATGGTAATTTTGACTCTCGTTTGTTTGTATTTCTTACCGCGCAGAATTTTATGCGTGGTTGAGCGTGCACACAAACATATGTTGGCTTTTTCTATCGGGGTAAACTCACAAAGTAGATACATCTTTTCAGGAGTCGCTTTATATGTTTTGCAAACTTCTATTAATATTGGTATGTTTCTGCAGGTTAATCTACCTTGGTGCAACCTTTGTAATTCGGTTAAAAACATACGAAAAGAATGAAGATACGGTGGCTGACATTTTTCAAAACACATTGTCCAAGCACCCACAGAAGGCAGCCTTTTTATTTGAACAGAAAACATGGACATTTCAAGATGTGGAATTATACTCCAACAGAATTGCAAACTACTTCAAATCACAAGGATACCAGAAAGGAGACGTGGTAGCACTCTTCCTTGAATCCTGTCCTGAATTTGTTTGTATATGGCTTGGATTGTCCAAACTTGGCGTAATTGCTGCACTTATAAACGACAACCTACGACATGATTCGCTTAGGCATTGCTTATCTGCAGCTGATGTCAGGGCAATAATCTTTGGAACTGACCTGTCAGGTATAATATACGTAACAGAACATTTCTGTTCTCATTGTAGCTACTGCGCGTGCGCAAGTAGCTACTATGCTATCGGGTTGGATGTATGAGTGTCCACATTTTCCGGATTGCTTTCGGAGGATTGCTTCGGAATTACGATCGACTTTCGATTTCTTCGAGGTAGAAACTTTATGTTTTATTCATTCGAGTATTCTGTAACAAACTAATACGTTTATTGTTTATTAAGCTCTTACTGTCCTTACTGGTTTTCAATCATGTGGTGTTTATATTTTCTCGAAAAAAATCATCTAGAGTTTACCGATCCTTTTCCGGAAAAATGCGATTTCTTTCGGAAATGTTATATGATACTCACCACGGAAAACGTTTGTCAACGTTGGAATCTCAGCTCCTCGTGTTCTTGACACAACTCACACCGCTAGAGCGAGCTCAATATCTTTATAAGGTAAGAATTTACCATGCTTTCTCACTATTTTGTGCGTATTATTAGACAGAGCATTCAAGTGTTATGTCCTGTGTTTTCTCATAAAGCGTTTCTTAGTCGTGCCGAAGTTGCCAACAAACTTTGGACTTCAAAAACTGCCATAGGTCGCGACGGTTTCGAACATGGCCGCCGTCGAGTGATGAATCCAGTAGTGCAGCAGCTCGAAATGCCGGTGAATGCCTTACACGTGCCAGCCAATCAGCCATTCTCCGAGATGTTACACAATCCTTTGGTTACCGGTTATATTTTTCAGAGAAAGATTAATTCTCTTCGAGGAAAGAAATTTGCCTTTACAGGCAACATGAACTCCCTCCGGGGAAACAAATTTGCCTCTTTAGGCAACATAAATTTCCTTCGGGAAACAGAACTTGCCTTTTCGGGCAACATATATTCCCTCCGGGGAACTAAAAATGCTTGTACAGGCAACACGAATTTACTTATGGGAATATTTACAGTATTTCGAGAAAGAATCGAGCCACAAACAGAAACGATTTTTCGAGATAAGCGTGATTATAACGCCATGCTTGTCGACTCCATTGTGAACACAGAGAATGAATTTG
>OX393563.1:8001316-8086316 GCA_947652115.1 Blastomussa wellsi
ATAAAGAAGCTGATCCTGAGAAGCACTATCGTGAACTTTTAATGCTCTATACTGCATGGAGAAATGAAGAAACTGACTTACTTGGTGGATTCTTCTGTTATCAAGACCGTTATAAGGCACTGTCTAAACTTATCAAGGAACAAATGAAACAATATGTTACATGTAATGAAGACTTAAATGAGATACAACAAGAGAGAAATAGACTAGAAGAAAGTTATGATTGTATTGCACCTTTGACTGAAAGTATAGAACAACAAGACTGCAATGAAGGCCAGCAGGACTTACACCCTGACTTCAATGAGAATTACAACCTATCAGATGACATAGGGATACCATCTGTTGATTCCAGATCTGAACCATTAATACTTAATGAATTACCAGACAATGAATATAGATGTATGGTACAATCATTGAATAAAGAACAAAAGGAATTCTTTTATCATGTGCTACACCTGATCAAAACATCTGATGAGCCCTTTTATTCATTTTTGTCTGGAGGGGCAGGAGTAGGCAAATCACATGTGACTAAAGCCTTGTATCAAGCAGCACTCAAATTCTATAATAGTAGAGCTGGTGATAATTTTGCAGAAATCAGAGTTTTAATGTTAGCACCTACAGGAAAAGCTGCATATATCATCAAAGGCAATACCATTCACAGTGCATTAGCAATACCAGCCTGCCAGTCACTAAAGACTTATAAACGTCTAGACTCTAATAGACTCAATTCCCTAAGAACGCAGTTAGGTGGTATTAAACTCGTATTTATTGATGAAATATCAATGGTCGGTAACACAATGTTTAATGTACAAATTGACAACAGACTTAAAGACATCAAAGGAAGCCCTTTGCCCTTTGGGGGTGTTAGCATTATAGCTATAGGTGATTTATTTCAGCTACAACCAGTTATGGATGATTATATATTCAATGATTTGAAGACAGAATATGGCGTTCTTGCTCCAAATCTGTGGCAGGAACTTTTTAATATGTTTGAGCTAAAAGAAATTATGAGGCAAAGAGAAAGCAAACAATTTGCTGAATTGCTTAACAGGTTGAGAGAAGGAAAACAGACAAATGAAGACATAAGAGTATTGAGACAACGAATGTTGCAATCCAATACCTCCAGTTATCCAATGAATGCTCCTCATCTATTTATACAAAATGCAAAAGTCAATGAATTCAATGACCGAGTACATCATGCTATACAAAACGTAAAATACAGTATCAAGGCTCACGACAGTGTGATTGGAGCAACTTCTCAAGATGTCAGAGATAAAATTTTAAAGCAAATACCTCAAGATCCTAGGAAAACCAAGCAATTACATGGTTCATTAAACATAGCAGTTGGTGAAAGAACTGAAATTTCATTGAACACCAGAATTGATGATGGCATGACAAATGGTGCTGGTAATGTGATAAAGTTGATACAAATTAATCAAACCAACTATCCGTCTGGAATAATTTGGGTTCAGTTTGACCATGATGATATTGGTGCAAAAACAAGGCAGGAAAACAGACGTTTATATGTCTCTGGTATTCAGCCTACGTGGACTCCTATAAAACCAGTCACCACACAATTTGCTGTTGGTAGAAACAGAACTGTTCAAGTTGTAAGAAAACAATTTCCTCTGAGGCCAGCTGCAGCAAAAACAATTCACAGATCACAAGGTGATACAGAAACCAAAATTGTTGTTAATTTTGAAACCAAAAGAGCTATTCCTCACATACACTATGTCGGACTAAGCCGTGTAACAGTAATAGAAGGTCTTTACATCACTGACCTTTGTGAAGATAAGATAACTGTAAGTCCTGCTGTTGAGAATGAAATGGAACATCTTAGAAATGAAGGCAAACTGAAGCTTTCCATTTCTCCTATCTATGCTGCTCCAGAATCATCTATAAAGCTTTGTTTTTTGAATGCACGTTCTTTGCATAAGCACATTAATGATGTACGTGCTGACATGAATTACTTGAGTACTGATATTAGTGTTTTTTCAGAAACACGATTCCAAATGTCTGAAAGTGACACCATGTATGAACTTGGAGAATACACCCTCTTTAGAAATGACGCTATTTCACAACACAATGAAAGACCATATGGTGGAACTGCAGTGTATACTCGCATTGATTATTATCCGGCGTATCCATACTGCTACAATCAAAATGGCATAGAGATAACAGTTTTGAGGTTTATGGTAATTCCTCATATCATAGTAATAGCTATTTATCGCTCTCCATCAATTCCTATTAGACAACTTTGTGCAGCTATAAGAGAACTGTTGGCATTGTCAACAGCAACTTTAAAAGTTTTTATTGGAGATTTTAATGTTAACTGGTTAAATATAACAGAAAGGTCAACATTATATAATCTCTTTATTACAGAGAATCACTATAGGCAACTAATGTCCTCCTACACAACAGATAATAAAACCTGTATTGACCATATCTATACTAATATCGATGAAGATAAAGTAAAGAGCAATATTTGGGAGACATATTTTTCTGACCATAAAGCAATTTATGCACTGATTAACGCATTTTAGTTGCATTGCAGTATTATTTACTAGGTCAAACAGAATATCTTTCTCTGATTTTATAGCTTACAAGAGACTCCACATTTCCTTTGATTGGCACTTCAGGCATGGACACTGCAACAAATTCAAGGTAAGCTCATTATGTTTGAATTCCCTCTCTCTTTATTTCTCTTTATTTCTTTTTTAAATTTCTCTTTAAAAAATACTTTTTTATTTTTTATTCAGTAGTAGTAACCAAAGAAAGAATGAAGAACCAACAGGTGTAACATCAAAATCTGCATCGGCAAACCCAGGTGAAGGTGAGAGTGACTTCACTGTTTTTGTTTTTTTTTACTTCTTGTTATAACATTCTTATTTAACTCTTAATAACTCTTAATTTAATTAACACACTGCTGTACATAGGGCTGTGATTCAGCATACACTTTTAAACAAGCAACACTGATATAAAAACTGGGCCAACAATGTGATGCATGACATTGAATTCCTTTCCCTCTGCAGATAGCTTAACTGGATATGTCCATCAGCTATCAAAAGTGAAAGACGCAAGAAATGAGAAAAAAACAACCTTCTTCAACTTCCTGGTACAAACATCAGAAACATCATCCCAGTCTGTGGTTTGCTATTCACCGGACAAGAGGAAAGATTTTTTAAACTACCAACAGCAGCATCAGCCAGTTTCCATCCTTGGAGGGCAGTTAAGTCCAAACAAGCGGAGCTCATCTAAGATGGATTTCACAGTAAAAAAGAAATCAAAGCTTCAGTCTGTTAAAGTAAACTTCCAATACAATCCAAGTTTCGAACACAACCTTACAACAGTCGATAACATATCAAGTCTACTTCCCTTCGACACAGTGGATGTCAAGGTGAAAATCATAAGCAAGACAGAAGAGAAACAGAAAGTTATAGTTCATGGAGATCCATGTTTCAAGGTTGATTGTGTTGTGACTGATAAAACTGGAACAATTAGACTAGAAGCTTGGGAAGCAGCAATTGATGAGCTTCAAAGAGGGAAGTCATATCATATTAAAAATCTCAAGGTAAAAATGTTCAATGACAAAAAGTACATCAACACTAACGAGGAATCAATCATTGAACAAATTGATGATATAGTAACAAACACAGATGTGACCACTGGAACGGACTTCCAAGATTCTGTCATCACTGGTAAAGTCATCGCATTGGATCTGATTCGCAACCCCTCGTGTCCATTGTGTAATGCCACGAATAATACAGCAAGTGAAGACCAAGAAATCATCAATTGCAAGGGATGCAAATCGACCATGCTTTCAGAAAGTCTAGTACCAAAGCTTGTCTGCAAACTATCTATCCTGGTTGACAAGAAGATAACCTCCTATTCTGCATTTAATGATGCATTACAGAGCTTCTTCATATTAAAGGGCATTGATGCACAGCTTGGCAAGATGTCAGATGGCGAAATTAAAGTTGCTCTTCTAAAAGCTGGAGACCAAACGATGCTGGTTGATAAATGTGCCAAGATAGTCACACAGTTCCTCTAATGGGAGAAATCAAGATAGTTGCGATATTGACTTAAGTCATTGTTTTGTTAGTGCGAGTCATCTAATGAAGTACAAGACATTTTGTTTATAGAAACATGTACTTTAATGATGGAACTCACAATGTTATCCCACTGTCTGATGCTTAATGATAAAAATAGCCATTTGAAGATCAAAAGAATTATGATTGATTGTAACACCTGCAAATCAACAATGCCTACAATAAGTCTAATATCAGAGTTTGTATCTCTTCTGGTTGACAGCAATATTTTATTCAACATCATTTACACTTATTCAGCTTTGTTTCGTTCCATTCTTGCAAGTTATACTGTATATCTTCTAGAAAAAAAATCATTGCACAATTTGTCTGTTCTATTTATATTGATCAGCTCTAAAAATATTTTGAGAATAAGGAAATAAATTAGAAATCCAGTGCTTTTCTTCCAAGCGGTAGTGAAAGGAAAATTACCTATCCGGACAATACAGTTAAGCATGATAAAAGATGCATAAACAACGAACACTGAAACATCTATTTACAGTAGCTACATGCACGCATTGCGTGCCTATTTTTTTTAGAAAGACACCTTGAATTTTTTTAGTTCGCTTGTAGAATTCACAATGGTACACTTTCAATAATTATTGGACTGCAAGAAAAGATGCCATGCTATATATATATAAAGGCCAAGACACTAAGTAACAGGTCAATGTGACACATAGGTTGCGGCAACAATCCGCTGTAACATTAAATTGCCTTGTGTGACAGTGACAATTTTGTCGCTGTGATCAGTGCCTCAAATTCAAGCTGGTTTGAATTCATGTGACTGATCACAGTGACAAACTTCTGTTGTCATAGCGACTTGTTTTGGAAGCCGTAAACACAGTGTGTTCCAGCCTGCGTCATCATATCTTGAGTCATTTTTTGCAGATGACCAAATTACCCTTAAAATGTAGGAAACTTCAAAACGATAGTTTAGTAAGGGAGAAAAACACCAAACACGCCAAAAAGGAAAAGGGATGGTTAAAGTGCAGCTACGATGAAATTTTTGATATCCATTATTTTTTTACATTTTCGTTAATAATACAAGTTTTTCACATATCTTGCAAAATTTCAATTCATTGCAAACATTAGAAGTTATCTTTTTTGGACGTTTATATCTGAGAATTTACGGCCACCATTAGTTTTCTATACATTAAGCAAATATCTTAATAATCCAGACAACTTGGAAATTTCTGTAAACATCTTCGGAGGATTTCCCAAAAATTGTACTTGATAAGGATGCTGTCCTCCCCA
This sequence comes from Blastomussa wellsi, assembly GCA_947652115.1. Taxonomy (NCBI): domain Eukaryota; kingdom Metazoa; phylum Cnidaria; class Anthozoa; order Scleractinia; family Plerogyridae; genus Blastomussa; species Blastomussa wellsi. Next base: position 8,006,653 of record OX393563.1, read on the forward strand.
AAGCTTTTTCCTTTAAAATATGAACATTTGTGACAAACCATGGATTAAATATGGACTAATAATCACTGCAACACTGGTCTGTGGAGTGAGATGGATACCGGTATACAAACAGAGAAGTTTACTCTATCGAAATCTGCATAACCTCTTCAAGCAACTAAGATATATAAACAATGAATTGGCGGGAACTGGTCCCTGGAAGATGCATAGCCTTCCTAGCTTGCTAATTAACTACATCCCACTATTATAATATACCCATCCATTCATTGGTTCAATAATCAGTCCATCTGTCTGTTTGTCATTCCATCATTGTATTCAGTCAACCATCCTTCAATCAACCAGTCAGACAATCAGTTAGTCAGTCATTTACTAGACTGCAAAACAGTCATATTTTTTGCGAATGTGAGCGACAGTCAATATTCAAACAGAAGGTCTGGTGTTAGGCTTACGCACTTCACATGCAAGGATCCCACTTACAGCACTTTGCTCATTCATTAGTCATTCATTAGTCATTTATTCACTTTTTTCTTTATCCATGATTTTCACATTATCATTTTGCAGATGCAGTGAGGGACATTCATAGTCAAATACCAGAGGATGTACAGCTATATTATATTGGAACCTCTCCATGTTCAGAAGCTTCAGCTTCAAGCTTAATCAGAGAAACACAGAGAAGTCCTTCGAGTCCACCAGCAACTGATCACAAAAAATCAAATGGTGGTAGGTTTTCAACGTTTGCATTAATGCCACTCTCCTGAACGTGAAGTGACCCATTATGTTCTCTCCAGTTTCTATAGCATTTCTCCCCCTAGAAGAGATGCTTGTCCAATATCTCATTGTTCCGACCTAGCATTTAAATTTGTAGACCTGGTGATGGATGGAGAGACGTATTGTGAATATAAAGTTAACAAATGGTCCATTCTTTAGCGTGCACCATCGAGTTATGGATGCATGCGCAAAGTTTGAAGAGCACGAAAGAAGCGTAAGAGTTGCTCAAGACGATAGCCGAGTGCAACTCTAGCTTCTTGAGTACTCTCCAAACTTCCCAAGTGCACCTTAACTCAATGGTGCACAGATAAAAGCATAAACCAATTGTTTTGCTGGTGAAAATGTTCATCAAAAACCTGTGCCGGAAAAAATATTGCAAAATGTTTTGCTCATGCTACCAGCATGCTTCATTGGATTATGGAGCACGCTTACGTATACTGAATTCAATTGTGCAGCTCTGCTAGCTATGGTATAATTACTGGCAAAGAAAAACCCCTGGTCAGGACTTGAAGTCAGATTACCATAACAATGTTAGAGCTCAATATGTTAATGCACTGCACTTATGTCAAGCCATCTTCTATCTGAGTGGCTGTTGGCAGTGGACATGCTCAGTGGGAACCAGGTGGTTATAATAAGGGCTTAGATGGCTGATTACTGGATACTCTTTTTTTTTTCTGGCCCATTTCCCTCATCATTGGGTATCAACGTTTACTGTAACGGCAGGATCACGCACTGAGGTCGCCCCTGGTGTCCTTCTGGTGCCCACGTCATTGCAGTCCTATTTCCTCATGATGTGTCCAATGAACTTCCATCTTCTCCTTCTGAAATCCTTGCTAAGGCTTTGGTCCATTTCTCTCACTGATATGAGGAAAGGGAGATATGCAAAGTCCAGTAAATAACCCAGCGAGAAAAAACCCTCACCCCTTCATCATTGGGTATTAACAGGATCATGCAGTGAGGTCGTACATCCTGAGTGTATTTTTTGTTTTGTTTTGTTTTGTTTTTTTTGTTTATTTTTTTTTATTTTATTGTTTTTTGTTTATTTTTTTTGTGTATTTTTTTATTTAGTAGGAAATCAGTCATCACTGGTTTAATTCAACTGAAATTTAAGATAAGTGCTCTAGTTAATACATCCAACATATAAACATAGTGAGAAGACAGGTTGCAGTTGTTGGCCATCAGTCTCTAAAGATCGGAATACACAAGGCAACAAATCACTGCCACTGTGTTGCCTCATGTGTAAGCTGATTTTTGGCAAAAATTTTGTAGCAGTGGCAGATATTTGTTACTGCAACAAAATCACATCAGTTTGAAATTGTGTTGCATGTTGCAGTGACAAAATGAGTGAAAACAACGTTGTCGCACAATGTGTGTTTTAATTGTTTCTGATTTGACATATTTTATGAAGCTAATTGGTTGAGGTATAAAATGGTGCAGTATTCTCTTGTAGATGTGTTGATGTATATCTACACGTCAGGAACGACTGGATATCCTAAGCCAGCGATTATTACTCATAACAGGTAAGAATTATAACGATATCAATGATGATGAAAATGATGATGTTGATTCTGCTGCTAATGATGATGATTCAACTATAAGTCATTGCAATAAAATTGAAAGAATTAAATTAAATATCATCTTGGTTAAAAAAAATTATGTGACGACATCTTAATGTTCGCTTAACATCATTATCAAGTCAATTAAAAGAAAAGGTATTGTGTGGCTTAAACAAAATTATGTACTTTTAAATAATTATATAATTGAAGGAGTATTTTACAAGCTGTAGATTACTGGAAACTGAAGCCCCCCCCCCCCCCCCCCCCCTCTCACTGCTTCATGGTCCCTGTATAACAATAAACATCTTAAAAAATATGAAGCTGTGTGGTTAAGAAAAAGCTTTTATATTAGCTAACATATTGTGTATCAGAATAAATTATATTTCAATCAGAATTTACTGTTTGTGACTTTCTATTTTATGCATTCCTGTAAGGTAATTTTCCATTACCACTATTTATTCAGGGGGTTTCAAACCATGTCTGCACATGTCTTGCAATATAATTTTGAGATTTCTATTATTATTGAACATAGTTCTTTATTTTATGTGCTGATTAATTCTGTTTTCTCTAATAATATATGATCCTAGGTTCTGTGGAATGGGCACATTTCTACATTTGATGTTCTCCATCACCTCTGAGGATGTGATTTACTGCACCTTACCATTGTACCATACCATGGCAGGGGGTTTTGGAGTTGCGTCATGCTTCTTTGGAGGAAACACAGTGGTGATGAGGCGAAAATTTTCTGCCAGCAGATTTTGGGAAGAATGTGTTGAACACAAGGCAACTGTATGTAAAAAGAAATTGTCTTATTGCAAAATAATCGTGGAATTAGACCCGCAAAAGTCATTGCGAAAATAATTTTGCAAAATAATTTGAAACCCAGTTGTGTCAGTAATTACCCTTCTAATAACCTTAAGTTTATATCACGGCTCGTTCTCCTTCCCTCCAAATCATACAACAGATCAAAAAAGGCATCTTATAAATGCTGAACTGCATGTGTATGTTAATTATAACCTTGTACTTTGTCGCAAACGTAATGCGTCAACCAGTTTAAAGTTTTGTTTTGTCATGACTTTGTTCAGTGTACTATCGTTATGACCTAATATGTATGTTCTGAGTGAGGGGACGAACAGACATGTCCCCTCTGAGATCACAAGTTAAGGTAAACTTTTGCTAAATTTAATGCCTCTCAACACGATTTTTCTTAAATATGTAAGTCTCACAAAATTTTCCTTGTAGACTGTAGACCCCCTAGCGGCTTGCGAATTTGGTGCACAGACATTTTGCCTTGTGTATGCCAAATGTCTGGTTTCGGCCTTGGTAACCCTTTCACATACTAAAAATGGGGGGTGTCAACTGTATGAAGAGCTGTTTCGGGAGAAAAACAAAATTCTTCCGGGAATCTGAAGATTTTGCTGGGAATCGGGAGACTTTTCTGGGAAACACGAAGTAATGAAGTTAAAATTTCGGGAATTTTGAGATTTTTGGGGAATTTCTCCCAAATAGTCGGGACGATATTCCATTTTCAAGAGGGCTTTTATTTACACACGGCACTGCTCAAACAATGCATGTTAGAGCTGTCGCCCCCTGTTACTAAAAGTAGGAATAGTGCATCACTTGAATAGCCAACCTAATTCCCATGTTGCTTTTAAAATATTTCAATCAATCGACAAGTTTGTGCATCTGTTTGATACATTATAAAAGGCCCTTTGAAAAACCTAAATTGCAGTTTTTTGTTTCCTCTTCCACATTCTCACTTGTCAAATCCCTACCTTTTACATATCTCCGGTCTAAGAAAGACACCCCTTTCCTGCTGCTAGCATCCCCAAACCTCCCAAAACGAAGCTTCTCCGTTAGTGGGGCCATATTTAACAATAATTCCACGCGCGTACGTTGGATATGAGATGGTAGATAGCCAATGTGGCAAGTAGTGCCGAGTTGGCTATAACCATCTCATCATATCTAACAAGGGCGAGTGAAATAATTGTTTTATTAAAAACGCCCTAAAAATATTGTTCAAACATTGCAAAAATGCATTCTTTTACGCGTACACGTACCATATTTGTAGGTCAATGGTATATGAGCTCATATACCATTGCCTCTCAACCAATCAAAACTCAGGAAATGCAATATACCATAGCTAGTTTTTAATAATATGGTATAACTTGCCCCATAGTGTAAAGGATGTCAAATCTACACCCAGGGCTGAATCTATCTGGCCAATCAGCTTTTGAGCTTGCACAATCTGGCAGCCATCCGTGGTTATGGTCTGTTTAGTATGTATATCTCACCTGTGAAAATATTTTTCTAGTTCTGTAACACAAATTAGTATTCAAGGTTTCTTTTCTGTCAGGTCACCTTCTACATTGGAGAGATGTGCCGTTATCTCCTGGCCCAACCTTATTGTCCTTCGGAGAACAAACATTCAGTGCGTTTGGCAATCGGAAGTGGATTAAGACCTCAAATATGGGACGAGTTCCAGTCTCGCTTTGGCGTCAGCAGGATTGGAGAAATTTATGGTTCAACTGAAGGAAGTGTAGGGTTAATCAACCTGGACAACACCCCAGGCGCTTGTGGTTTTGTGTCAGTTATTGTACCAAAGCTGTTTCATTACTGTTTGGTCAAAGTCGACCCCGTGACTAGCGAGTTGCTTCGAGATGAAAACGGATTGGCAATCCCAGCAAGTACAGGAGAGCCGGGCCTTCTCATTGGAAAGATTATGAAAGGTAATGATCGGCGCTAAGATCACAGACTAGAAAACGCGTTTTTCGTAGAAGAGGAACTGATATCGCATGCTAGGTGGATACGTCTGCAGAAAACTTCCTTCCCAGTCCGCCTTCCTCTTCATGTTTATGAAATATTTACTTCTAGGAAACAGGGGTTTCTTTAAGGTTCAAAGTCGTGTTTTTTCAAATGTTTTGAGTTTGTACCTGTTACGATTCTTCGGTATAATTATGATTCATTATGTACATCGAGCTTCCAAGCAGCAGAAACTAGTTGGCTCCTGGTTGTTCATTGCTTAGATTCCAAATTTCGTTCTACACGGTAGTCAAGGGAAGACACAGTGAACCGCGAAATATCGAAGCGGCGAAAGTTTCTGAAGTTTAGGGGAGCACTTTCTTTCGTTCTTGTGATATAATTTTCGTCGGGTTTGGTTTATTTTGTCTCTCTCCAATTAACCAATTAACCCGTGCCGGTCACTTATACGCAATCTCTGCAGGATTAAAAGATTTTTCCAATGATACCAGATCAGAGTGACAGAGTCAATTGAACATGAAATACGCACGGAAATGCTTAGAAATTTGAGTGAAAACTCTGAGGAAAAATTACCTCAACTACCCTCGGCTACTCCAAGGCAAGAATTTCCTCTTCGGTTCACGCTTTCTCGGGAATTTTTGGACTGAAGGCAAGCCCAGTACAAGGCCAACAGCTGCAGCAGAACGAAAAGGAAAGGAGAAAAAGGAAAAGCGAAAAACAAAAACAAAAAGACAAAAAGAAAAGAAAAGCCTGAAGACATATGTCCAAATTTTGCCTTTTGCGCATGCCCGAGCAAAAATGCCGTAAACATGACGCTCGTGGAAAGACATTCGTGTTTTCATGTTGCAAAGGAAGTTTTGAGTATATGGGGGTAGATTTAGCTCACAACTGACCAAAAAATGTTACAAATGTCCAAAAATGCGCTTTTTCCAAAAATCCCCGGGCGTCAATGGGTTGAATACCCCTTTATTGTCTGACGGTAAACAATGTCTGTGACCAACGTCCTGTACCTCAAAATTTGTTATTAATGCTGTGTTGTATTCTCTCATCCATAGTAAACTTTTCTGGGTATGTGAATAAACAGGAAACATCAAAGAAAATTGGCTGTGACATCTTCAAGAAAGGGGATAGGTATTTCTTAACAGGTGACCTCCTCGTCAAAGACGAGTATGGCTACCTTTATTTTCATGATCGCATTGGAGATACATTCCGATGGCGTGGAGAGAATGTGTCTACAGCTGAAGTGGAGACAACTATGAGCAAGATTCTCGGCCTCCGAGATGTTGTTGTGTATGGCGTCAAAGTTCCAGGCACTGAAGGAAGAGCAGGCATGGCTGCCATTGCTGATCCAGATAACAAGGGCATTGATTTGACTGTGCTAGTCCAAGGTTTAAAAAGGCTGTTACCAAGTTATGCGCGTCCAGTTTTCATTAGAATTTTAAAACGTGTTTGTGTTACTGGAACCTTTAAGTTCCAAAAAAGCAAATTGAGACAGGAAGGTTTTGATTTAGGAGAAGTGAAAGATAAACTGCTGCATTATGATGCTAGAGAAGGACAATATATTGACTTGGATGAAGATGGGTATTCCAGAATCATCCGCGGTGAAATCAGAATGTAGGATTGACTAAAGTTTGTGCCGGCTGCAGCAAGCTCTGTTTTGGTGTGTTATGCGGGCGGGAGGGAGTGGCACAAATTGCATAGTTTTAATAAGATACGTTAGCCTGCGTAGCCGCAGGATTTGAGGTCAACTCGACTCCTCACGCCCCACGGCTTTGCCGCTCCAACGACGGCAAACACTTCGCCGCGAATTCCGTCAGCTACGCAGGTTAAAGATACGTGTAATTTTATAATGATGTCAAATGTAGGTTTTGGGTTTAAATTTTATAACCTCGCGTTAAGAAACAGGGCCTTAAGGAATAAATCTGATTTTTATATTATTTCAAAAGGCTGCTGTCTATATGAGTTCGTTGATTTTGTTATAAACATCGTTGTATCCATGGTTGGTAGAATTCATGTTTTATTACTCCATCGTGTTAATAACTTACATGTAAGGTAATAACTTCAAAATTTATATTGCACAGTTTTCATGGCGAGATGCTCAACTGCGCATTACAGCAATACACAATAAAAAAACTGAACAATAAGAATTACATCGTTTGTTATCAAAAATATTAAAACCTAACTAAGATAAAAGATAGTGAGGATCTCACTGTCTTCGAGATCGTGAGACTTTTAGTGCAAACAATTAATTAAAATGGTTTGAAAGGTAATATGATTGGCTTTAATCACTTTCGCTCATTAACCAATCAGAATTCGAAGCCGGTTCGTTGATAATTGCCGGTATGCGCAGACACATCGATTCAAGAAAGAAAAAGAGGCTTGCGCGCAGGGTACACCTCCTTTCGTTACGGGATAATTAGCATGTGTAGACGTCTATGTCATTTATGAACATCCCACCTTGGCTAATTCACCCTATGTTTTAGAAAAATAAATATCTTTTTCCAACGCAAGCAAAGTTTCGCCTTCAGGGCGATGTAGCTCGTTTGGTCTCAAATGAATGCTCGATGCCCTGCATGAAAACAATAGAACAAACAACAGGAACAATGCCGCTAGTCCCTAAAACAATAACAACTGCTACCTGCAGAATTACAAGCTAACGAGAGCTGCTACACAGCCGGAATTTCAGACATGTTTCCCTGCAATATAAAAGCAGTAGAACAGTATCGATATATTAAAATTCTAACACGGCTTAGGGGACTAAAACAAAAGATTTTGCATCGAGGCTTAATTTAGGGATGAAAAATTTATTTCTTTTGTTTATTCTTTTAATCCTCGGCGCCATTTTTTATTAATTTGTCTGTTGTCACTATCCTTACAACGTATACCAGTCACGCGCCTGGAATTGCGTGACGAGTACGATAATGGTATTCTGAAATGATTGATTAATGATTCGGCTGTAAGAGGCGTACGGCACGCAAGCGAAATGGCCTACACTTGTGCAGTCATTGTGGCTGGCATTTCAGTTCTGGTGTACTACACCCAACTTCCGTGGATCCTACTTCCTGCTCTCTTATTTGGCACGTTTCTTGCTTCAGGAGGGAAATCTTTTCCAAGTGTGTTTTTTCGAACAATTTTGCGTGATTTGAGGTAGGTGTTGTCCCCTGTAAAGTGTAGCGTCAGCGGCTCTCGGTAGTTTTGATAAGTTTGTGTTTTGTGTTTTTGTTTTTGTTCAAGAGGTTCGAGAATACCGCGATCGCAGCTTAGTTAATTCTGAATTGAGAAAATGAATCAATCATGTGGAGCTCTGTATCTTGCAGCTCAAGAACTTGTTGTTGTTTGCCAGTGTTTGAGGGTAGTGTTCAAAATCTTTATTAAAAATATTCCTCGAAGCTCGACGAACGACAATAAAAGAACGAGACCTACAAAATTGTATTATGCTGAAACCTTCCTTGCCCATAAAGGCACAGGCGAAAGTTCGTGATCGTGGCAATCCGAGCAATTGTTCGGAGTTCGCGCGAGAACGCGGAAAAGTTCGCGCGCGACTCGCGCAGGCGCGCAGTTGTCTCCCATCTCAGTATTTCGATTAATAATAATAATAATAATAATAATAATAACTTTATTTAAGTGTCAATGTATTTAGCACCACTGTGCTAATTGGGGACACTGTAAATACGTAAACAAATATTGTAAATGAAACAGAAAGTTGTTAAAAATCCCAACTGGCAGGAGGCAGACCAGTTGGCTATTTACAAAGCGTGGAGGAGTTGAATTCGGGACCACCGAAGGCAAATCCGTTTTAGTGGAAGGGAGGAGGACTCGAACCCGGGACCACCTGATTACAAGTCCAGCGCCCTGACCACTAGGCCACGCTCGCCTCCTTGAATTATTCAAGATGGGGCGTTAAATGCAGGAATGGCTCCGGGACACTTAGATTTTTTTAGACTTCGACTTTTTCGTCTAATAAAGAGAAAAAAAGAAAGTCAATTATAAAAGCACAGAGGTGGAATCGATCCCGGGTAACCCTTACCATTCTTGAGAGCTAACCGCATAACCGCAGTGCTTAGTAGGCTAACCGGAATGCAAAAGTAGGCTAACCGGATTGCTTAATAGGCTAACCGCAGTGCTTAGTAGGCTAACCGGATTGCTTAGTAGGCTAACCGCAGTGTTATAATAGGCTAACCAGGGTGATTTTGTATTCTAATTTTGCTAACCAAACTCGTTCCCAGTGCATTCCGAGCCCGGAGCCATTCCTGCAATTAAGCGCTACTATGTTTTTTTCAGGACCGTTTACCTAATATCAATCATTTATGGCGAGGTAAGAAAACTTCCGAAGAGTATTGATAAAGTTACAGTGGCTGATATTTTTCGAAAAACATTGTCCAAGCACCCACGGAAGCCGGCCTTCATATTCGAACAGAAAACATGGACATTTCAAGATTTGGAGGATTATTCCAACAGAATTGCAAACTACTTCAAGTCACAAGGCTACAAGAAAGGAGATGTTGTGGCTCTCTTCCTAGAATCCTGTCCTGAATTTGTTTGTATATGGCTTGGATTGTCCAAACTTGGTGTAATCACTGCACTTATAAACACTAACCTGCGACTTGATTCACTTTGGCATTGCATATCTTCAGCAAATGTCAGGGCAATTATTTTTGCAACTGACTTGTCAGGTAATTTTTTTCTTTTTCAGTAAAACTGTTAGTTTGGAGTGTGTTCATTCTGTTTCATTTCATCTCGTGATCTCATTCATTCATTCTTTCATTCTTTCATTCTTTAATCTTTAATCTTTAATTAGGATAATTGCCTATAGTTTACACTAATCTGGCAATGGGCAGCGGCAGCTATTTACAGCAACATACTATATACATGAATACATTCATACATTCTACATACATTCTTTCATTCATTCATTCTTTCTTTCATTTATACTCATTCATACATACTCATTCATTCATGTTGATTCCTTCATTCATTAATCCATTTATTAGTTCATTGATACTTTTCATTCATTCATCCATACTACTCAGAAAGTCATTCATTCATTCACCCCTTTACACATTCTGATATCACACTCGTATAGGGGTCATACCTCCATTCAGTGAATCATCCATGCATTCATTCATCTATCTGTCAGTCTGTCCATCCACTTACCCACATACCCACCCATCCATCCATCTGCTCGTATTTCACTCCTTCCGTCCTTAATTTATTCTTACATCATTATTTGTAGATGTAGTGAAGGAAATTCGTGATCGGATACCAGAGGATGTGCAGCTGTATTACTTTGGAACCTCTCCATGTTCAGAAGCTTCAGCTTCAAGCTTGATCAAAGAACTACAGAGAAGTCCTTTGAAACCACCACCTACTGACGATACACAGTTATCCAGTGGTAAGTGCTTCAGCAGATTTCAGTTCTTCATCCATCCTGCCATGAGCTTGGAAAAAGTCCATCAATTATTCATTGATTACCGGGTTCATAGTGGTTACTTGAATGTGCAGTAGAGCTACTAAAACACAAATTTTCGTCATCTATAATAATTACCGGTAGTAGAATCCTGGCAGCACTTTTCCACAGGTGACGGGTGGCGGGTGTCAGGTAACACTCGACTTTCATTCCATGCGAAAAATATGAACACCTTGCCTTTTTGATTACGTTTCCTCTCTTTTTTCCTGTTTTCTAAATTAAGTTAAATTTCTGTTAGTTTTTTACATCATAAAAGTAAGTTTCTCATCCATACCTTCTTTATTTTTACCCACCTCCTCCCGCTCTTACCGTTTTTATGTTTATTTACAAAAAATGTGATCACAATGCAGTGAAATTCAGCTACGAACTCAACTTTAGACACTCACGATTTATTTCTTATCTATTCCGATTCACAGCCAAGGACTTTTGCATTTCACAGAAAACACTTCAATCACGATTTACGGAACAGTTTACAATTTAATCACGATTCACAGAGAACAGAAAAACTGGATCACGGCGTCACGAAAATACCCTTGTCCTCTCAGTAGAGACGAATTCTGCTCAAGTTCGAAGTTTAATTCAGATTCGTGAAAGCATTTAAAGTGCACCTAACACCAAAATATTTTTTTCTCGAAAATACACCTTTGTACCAGTTCGAAACGCATTTCACCTTTCGTTTCTCCTTTTCACCAAATTCTGGCTATTGATTGCATTAGGAAAACTGTTCATCATTTGTTCCACGACCGAGCCAGAAGGGGCGTGGGTCTATTCTTGATTTGACGTCACAAATTGATTTGCATCGCATCAGGTCTTTGTAAACATGCATGCAAATCAGTTTGTGACGTAAAATCAAGAATAGGCCCACGCCTCTTCTGAATCGGTCGTGGAACAAATGATGAATAGTTTTTCGAAACTTTTAAGTGCTGTAAATAGCCAGAATTTTATGAAGAGGAGAAACGGAAGGTGGAATGTGTTTCGAACTGGTACAAAGGTGTATTTTAGCGAAAAAAATATTTTGGTTTTAGGTGCACTTTAATGGGCTCCTGGTGAAAGTCATGAAAAAAGAACCTTTATATGTAATGCTTTCGCTGTAACTTGGTAATAAAACGATTTTTAATGGTCATCCGTCACCCGTCACTTGTCACCCGCAACCCGCCACCGAAGGAAAAGTGCTGCCGGTAGAATCCAGAAATTCCATAGAAATTATCCCTAAGTTACAGTTGACTTAGCAAACTTGTACAAGAGCAGATTTAACAATTATGGTGCAATATATTTTCTTGTAGATGTAGTGTTGTATATCTACACATCAGGGACAACTGGATATCCTAAAGCAGCTATTATTACTCATTTAAGGTACGTAGAGCTAAACTTTTTGAAGTTACCTTTAAGATTTGACACATGATCGATACAAATTATAGTAAGAAATTTAAGAGGAAATTGGATTAGTGAGAGGCGAGTGGCTGTTATTAGAGTTGAACCTGTGATAATACATTCTTTACTTAAGACTCTCTGTCTTCTAGGATGCTTTGCACGACTCACCTAGGTTTCGTATGATACGAAACCTCCAATTTGTTGATTAGAAGATCATTTCGCTCTTCAATCCTTTATAATCCGCGACATCTATCTGGATTGTTCAATGGCTATTGCTTTAATGAAAAGCTTTGATATCATTCTTAACATAGAGGAGACTATTTGACTGTAAATTGTTCGCTTGGTGCGCGATGTGATTTTGTCTATGGTGGCAGCGAAGAATTCCTCAGAAGGCTGAAAAACTCTTTAAAGAAATATTTCAGAAAATCTGTCCAAAATCGGCAGAGGAACAAAGAAGATGCACCCGGATAAAATGAAAAGAAAACAAATGTTCCCATTTTCTGTAGTAAGTGACACTGATTTTCCTTTGCACTTCTCGCTTTCAGAACAGCTGAAAACATGCTATCGCATTGTTTGTAGATTCTTCCATTATCATGTTAACCTTGGTGAGATTCCTTAAAATTTTTAAGACAAAACTGCAGGTACTCCCACAGTGCTTCTCCCTACCGCGATGAATAAATGGGTACCAACAAATGTAATGCTGGGTTAACCCTGTAGTCGACTGAACCATCCCATTCATGGCGGAGTAGCAATGCTCCTAGTCTCTTCATGTTATATACTGTAATAATAATAATAATAATTATTATTATTATTATTATTATTATTATTATTATTATTATTATTATTATTATTATTATTATTATTATTATTATTATTATTATTATTATTATTATTATTATTATTATTATACATTTGTATAGCGTCTTTTCCCAGAGTAAGCTCCAGTCTTATAAGCCACTAGGGTCTAATGCTGACTTTCTGGATACAAAAGTCTTTAAGTTTATTTCTGGCAATATTAATCAGGTTCTTCAGGTTTGGAACAGTGCCTATCCTGTACGGTGTCACCCCTGAAGACATCATCTACTGTGCTTTACCATTGTATCACAGTGCTGGGGGAGGCATTGGAGTTGGTACTTGTCTTCTCAGGGGAAACACAGTGGTGTTGAAGCAAAAGTTTTCTGCAAGCAAGTTCTGGGACGATTGTAACGAACATAAGGCAACTGTATGTATAATTCATCAACTTGTTCAACTACCGTAACTATAAGTATAAAGCCCTCAACCTTGCTGCCTTGTCCCCATTTTGGGTGACAGTGATGAGGCAAAGAGAAAAGTTTTGTTAATTAGTTGAGCTTCACTCTTACCAACCATAAATTAAAGTAATGTTCAAGATTTAAGTGGAACGAAGAGCAGTAAACAAGTGGTTTCAATGCAAGGTTCTGGTCGTTTTTTATGGGGTAAACCATGGAAATTGTGATTAAGTTGTTATTTAACAGAATTGTCACCTTTTTTATTTCTAACATTTCTCAGGTCAAGCCAGATCATCCAGTTACTGTTAGGGATTTTAATTTTTAGTTGATGTCAGACCATGTGTCATATTTGGGTTAAGTTTGTTGCTATTTCTTTTTAATAATACTTGTCCTTCTCAATGTTCTCTGGTTTACTGAGCTCTGCAATTTCAGTTTGATTATGATGTATATTTATGTGTTATAACTACAGCCATGGTCACAAGTGTTGGAAAAAAACAATTTACACACATTTTTCCCCTCCCCACCACCATTATATATGCAATGTTGACAGAAAACATCCATCTCACTCACAGGTGTATTTTATCGTTTTCGGGACACTGAAACATATTTAACAGGTGTTAAGATCATAATTTCATGTTTTTACATGTTTCATGTTTTTACATGTCCATGGTTGTAGGTTTTGATAGCTCTAACATGTTATCTGGGTAGATAATACATGTATTTGTTTGAATTTTTCCATCTGAATTGTAAAAATTATAAAACAGTCAAAGACCAAAATTCAATTTCAATTGATGAATTAGTTTATCAGTCTTTCACTGTCACAATATTTTGAGTCATTTTTTACAATGAATCAGATTACCCTAATGCTTATAATGTAGGAAACCTCAAAATAAGAGTTTACTAAGGAAGAAAAACACCAAATAGGTGAAACTGAGTCAAAAAGGAACAAGGGTGGTTAAGGATGGAGAAGATTGAGATGGATTGTAAATGACATAGCTCCTTTAACTTTGAGGACAATTGCTTGACCAGTGTGAAATTTTGATAGTACGAGGACCTCACTCTAGTATCACTAATAGAATGATAATTTGAGCCTGAGCACCAACGTACTGGCAAGAATCTCTTCCTACAGTCTATGTTATTCATACAAGCCATTTATTTGTATGTTTTTCTTTTCTGTTTCAGGTTGTTCAGTACATTGGGGAGCTGTGCCGCTACCTGTTGGCTCAGCCATATCGTCCCTCAGAAAAGCAACATTCAGTCCGTATCGCATTTGGCAATGGATTGAGACCTCAGATATGGAATGAGTTCCAGTCTCGTTTTGGCATCAGCAAGATTGGAGAATTTTATGGCTCAACTGAAGGAAATGTTTCTTTTTTCAACATTGACAACACCCCAGGAGCTTGTGGTTTTGTGTCAATTATTATGCCAAAGCTGCTTCCGTATTATTTCGTCAAAGTCGACCCAGTGACTGGCGAGTTGCTTCGAGGTGAAAATGGACTGGCAATCCCAGCAAGTACAGGAGAGCCTGGTCTTGTGGTTGGAAAGATTATTAACGGTAACAGTATTTAAATCCACATGAGCCCCTGCTGTAGTTTATGCATCCTAAGACTTATTCTCATTATCTATTTTGGTTTCATATTTAGGCAAAGTGATTTTTAATAGGAATTAAATAAGTATATAACATGTTACAATGAAAAGGATAGGAAAATATCTAAAATGGATTTAAAGGTCCACACTCCACCAGTGTGCTTTGTGATTGTTATTATCCGGCTGTTTCTCGCATGTCGACTTCTCATGAGAGAAAAAGAGCTTCCTTTAATGTAACGAACAATAGTGACGATAGTAATGATAAACTGCTACAGGTATATCTTCAGTAGGTCGTAGTGCAGTCTTGAGTCAAAACACCAAGTTACAGGGAACTGATTTCGAGTAGCTTCACGAGTGGTGAGTTCCATCCATATCTTCAATCATCTGTACCTTTGGCAAAATAGGCTGTTGGAGTTATTTATGAATTGTAAAGTGCTTTTAAGTTCGTTCCACAACCTTAGCATAGAAGTTGTAAGCCATACAACATGACAGTTTTCCTTTCGTGGCGGACATCCTCTGTTTGAACACTTGATCTTCGATAACAACCAGATATACGTAAAGTAAAAACTATAAATTATTTTCAAAGAATGTCAAGGAGGCATCTAAACAGCCTGTCTCTGCAGATTGCAATGATACAGTCCGATAATCAAACGCAATCAGGAAGTCTGTCTTATCTGTATCACAGAAAACGATGCTGGTGCTGTGCTCGCCCGTAATGCATTTTGGTTGAGTGTGGTCCTTTGAACAACACTGCAGAGTAAAATATTTTTTAACTTCAGAGATTGTTCCAAGTGAAAAAAAACAACTAATAACGTTGATTAAAATTGCACTCTGATCAAACTAAATACTACCCAGGCTGTCATCACAGTTTCCATAGCAAGAAGCTACTGAAAATTCAAATCCTCAACCCAGTTTTTTAACGGCGGTGATGAAAAAGAGCGTGCGCTGTGTTGACGTGAATAAGCGTCAGATTTGCGAAGTTTTCTACACATTTCCTCATTCAAATACATGTTTGTTGACAAACTTTGGTACTTACAAGCTTGAAAGTCAAACTGTTTCTGTAGCTAATTCACTCTAGAAACATTCAAAAGAAGGAAGTGTTTTAATAGAAGCTTTACAAGCCACTACATTTTCTTACCACCTAACATGTGTGAGCGCGTGGAAGACAAAGTTTGTATTATCCGTGCACAAATGATGGTTCAGTTCATTGACCAATCAGAATAGCAAACCGAGCAGACTTGGACAGATGTTTCCTACAAAGTGAGTAAGCATCTGGGTACGAGATTATGGAATGATTATAGTATAAGGTACCTAAAGTAGATGTTTTGCGTGTGTGTGGACCAATGTTATTGATGTTATGAACATGATGATCTGTCTTTGTAGATTTCAAGTTTGATGGATATGTGAACCAGCAGGAAACCTCAAAGAAAATTGGCCATGACATCTTCAAGAAAGGAGACTCATACTTCCTGACGGGTGACCTTCTCATCAAAGACGAATGTGGTTATGTTTACTTTCATGATCGCATTGGAGATACATTCAGATGGCATGGAGAGAATGTGTCTACAGCTGAAGTGGAGGCAACCATCAGCAAGATTCTCGGCCTCCGAGATGTTGTTGTGTATGGCGTCAAAGTTCCAGGCACTGAAGGAAAAGCCGGCATGGCTGCCATTGCTGATCCAGATAACAAGGGCATTGATTTGACTGTTCTAGTCGAAGGTTTAAGAAAGCTGTTACCAAGATATGCTCATCCAGTCTTCCTTAGAATTGTAGACAGTGTTAGGGTTACAGGAACATTTAAGATTCAGAAGACCAAGTTGAGACAAGAAGGTTTTGATTTAGGAGCAGTTAAAGATAAACTGCTTTATTATGATGCTAAGGTGAAACAGTATCTTGATCTGGATAAAGACAAGTATGCTCAAATAATCTGCAGTGAAATAAGAATGTAGCATTGGATTTAATTTAATTGTCATTTTGCTGTAATCTTTTAACAGTAAAAATAGAAAATATGTTCAGTAATCTTTCAAAGATTGTACCCTACTGTTTTATAGCTGACATGCAGCCGTTGCCTATTTCCTCAGAAAATACTAAAAAATTATTAACACTCAATAAACAGCTCAAGCACGTATTAAATTTAATGTTTTTGCTTTAATTTACAACTTTATCAATACATTTTTTTCTCTTCTTTTACAACTGAATTTGATAAAATTTGATAAAATTCAGGAGTATTGTAGCTAGCCCCAGATCACTCGCTCAGTCGGTCGTTCCTTCCGTTGATCAGTCTTAAACTTTTGAATCCCGCTGGGTGTCTGTTTACAGCTGACAAGTCGGACTGACAATATTGACTCAAGTTGTACTCAAGTTATGTTTCTCTTCCATGTTTAGCGTAAGTTTTTTACAAACTCTTGACAATTAAATCTGTTTTACATATAAAGCTGTAGGTGCGTGGACAATCGATTGATTTTATTTTTGTAAACCAGGAGAGAAGAAACCAAAGTATTGCTAGTGTTAATGCTTACAAGAAAATTAGAAGCTTTTCCATACACGAATTCTTTCAGATATCTCAGATTTATACCATTGACATACATTTCAGCTGAATCTGTCTGTTTGTATTATATAACTTTATAATTCTTTTAAAAATCCATTACTTTTACTCTTCACTTCTTCTATTTCCAATGCATGACAAACAAAAGCATTTATTAGCACCCGAGAAAGAAAAAGGAGACAATAAGAGAAAATAAAAGAAAAAATATCACATCAAGATCCCACCAAGCATCAAACCTCCGACCTTCCGTTCTCAAGTTCACTGTACAAACCTGGCGTAGACAAATGAACCACTGATTGATTGCAAGCTCAAACAGGTTCCCGGTGAGGGTTGATCAGAGTGAATCAGAATTTGTTGATCTGGAAGTGGCTTTATTTTGTCACCAAATGATTTGTTTTACTGGTTATACGTCTGTGTACAGAGAAATCAAAGGCAAAATTTTGTTTCAAAAAATTCAGTTGTGGCTCACAGAGCTCTTTGGTTTGTCTTTGGTTTCTTTTGTCTTTAACTATAGATGCATTATAGTGTGTGTCATTTCCCTTAAGTATTATATAACTTATTTGATATATTTGATTGCAATTAGCTACATTATTATAGTATTGTAATTTAGTATATTAAGTCTTTGTCACTTGTAAACATCTTGAAACTGATGATGGATACAGAGTATCCAAAACATGTCTTCCAAATGCATTTTCTTTTAACGTATTTTTATTGTTGTGTATTTTAACAAAATGGCTATGTTAGATTGTAGTAATGGCAAACTTTATTAGTCACTATTGGACTAGAAAAGAACTTGTGAATACACCAGTGATTGCCAAGGAACACATGTGAAAACCCATGTGAATTTGCTTTGGCTAAAGTTGTCAATAAATAAAATTCTGAACCTGTGAAAAAGTTGGTTTCTTAGAACTGGAAGGGAAAAAACATCAATTCTTGGAGTTCACAGGCTTTGCTTGACTGGTTTTTTAACATGTTTGAATCCAATAGAGAGGGTTTAGAATTAATTTCAGTTATAAATTATCTTTATGGCTATTGAGGTAAATTTGTAAAGCACAAAATTAATAGCATGCCAATAAAAAACTGGACAACTTTATCCAATTTTTTTATTTGTGGTGATAAGTTACCTTATTTAACATGCCACCAGTAAACCCAACTCACTAAAAGAGTGTCCATAATAGAAAGTTGTCATCACCCTAGCAAACCTCACAAGGAATCTTGAGGACACCAGCATGGCACGTGAGGATATGTTGTGTTACTTAGTAACTGTAAAGCCCAGACTAAATGAGCACAAGGCTTGATTACAGTTGACTGTCAGAAGACTTTTCATAAACTCTCATTGCCGGAATATCGTTAACTCGGGCCAAACAAGAGACGACTCTCGTTGACTCTCATGAAAATTTTGAGCAAGTTATTGTGGGAGGCGCAGTGGCCTAATGGTTAGTGGCCTGGACTCCAGATCGGACAGTCCGGGTTCGAACCTATAGCCGGGGCACTGCGTTGTGTTCTTGGGCAAGACACTTTACTCTCACAGTGCCTCTCTTCACCCAGGTGTATAAATGGGTACCGGCGAATTTACTCCTGGGGGTAACCCTGCGATGGACTAGCATTCCATCAAGGGGGGAGTAGAAATACTCTCTGTTGCTTCATGCTACAGAAACCAGGATAAGCTCCGGCCTGATGGGCCACTAGGCCCGAATGCAGACTTACCTATTGAGAGCATATGCAAGTCATTTTAGAGTGCATGAGAATCTCAGGCCAAACAAGAGCAAGAGTTTTGAACTCTTGTCAACTCTCCTTGTTTTACCTGGGCTTAATGAAATTCACAAGTTCAGTCGAGACCATTTCCAAGATGCTGCTTTCCTCTGTTTCAAGACGAGTCTTGGACTGCACAACCTTTCATATAAAAATGAGTTTTACTCTCATGTCTGTCTTGAAAATGAAACTCATTTCCACACGAAAGGTTGTGCACCAAGACTTGTTTCCAAACAGAGGAAACAGCATCTTGGAAATGGCTTATTTCTCAAACAGTATTCTGTCGCTGGCTGGTATTTGTCCTCACAGCAGCTGAGAGCATTGTCAGCTATAGACTACAGACAGGCTTCTCAGACACTCTGCCGGCAGGGTCTCAGCATTTCACACCTCATTGCCGGAACAAATTGAAATAGGAGCCTGTTTGCAGGCTGTTGCCATTAAATCACATTTTTGACGTTCTCTATAGGAGACCAGGCTGGCATCATCTTATCCTCACAGAACAGAAGAGACAAAATCAAAGTGTTAATAATAAAAACATGAACTAGCTTGAGGCAAATATTCTTGAGCCGAAGAGAGACTACACACAGTCTATCTTATAAAAGCTTCATTTTGATGCAAACCCCCAAAATTAATATATCAAGAAAAAGTTTCAAGAGTTGTAGAGGTTGTTAATCAAGTTACATACAAGGGAAAGCTTCAAAATGCAGATGATTCCAAGAATTTAAAAATTAAAATTATGTTCAATAACACGTTATTCAGACAGGGTAACCAGAATATTTACAGGGTAATTTTCAGCAAGGCCCTGCTAAAATAAAGAAACAATTTGGCAAAATAAAGAAACTGAAAAATAACTTAGTCCTAATATTGGTTAAATGCTTATCAGTAACTATAAAATCATATATTTTAGATAAGATCTGATAAGTCATAATTAGTACAGCAGTTTATCATGGCTCAAGTCAAGTCAAGTAACTTTATTTAAACTCGGTAAAAAGACATCTTTAGCTTGGAAGCTAATTTTGTGGGAGGCCAAAGTGTAGAAAAAATAAGTCTTTCATTTAAAACAATTTACACAAATTCACCATAAGTACCAAAAAAGTATTCTGCTTCAGAAAACAATCCATATTAGGGGGAAAGATGTTCAACTTAGTTTTTTAACTAATCATTTTTAATAATTATCATATTTTCATAAACTGGGTTAATTTTGCATAAATTACTTATCAAAATCATATAAATTACATATAGCTATAATTTATGAGCATAAATTGAGCATAAATTATCTCATAAATAATCTCCTACCCAATCAGACAGCTCACATTTCAAATTTTTACCATAAATGGAAATCAATTGTCTATTTTTTTACCTAATTTGGTCATAATGGTCATATTAGGAGAGCATTCCTACGTTCGATTTTTGAGCGAGCGAGAAGAACCATCGGCGGCCATTACTCAGCAACTGAAATTAAAATGGCGGATGGGTTAAATCCTTGCTCAAATCCTACACGAAGCGAAACGATCGTAATTATCTCCAGCGACGAAGAGGAGGAAGAAGACGTGGGAGCACTTTTTAGAGAATTCTTATCTCAAGTTGAACGATATGTGGAGCAAAATAACGTGGTAATTTTCCTGAAACTGAAATTCGCGGAAGCTCGTTCAGAGTTCGTGTCATCCACGAAATTCAAATATGCGCTCAAATGGCGGGCGAAGCAAATGAACAAGTCTAATGGGTATATTTACACTGGGGACATTTGCAAGCTTCTTTCAGGAGATTCAAAGAAAGATGATTCCAAAAAGGAAATGAATCGCGGAGAAAATATTGTTGATCGTGATGGAAATGGTGTTTGGTCTCGCTCGTCTCGCGCGGAGGGCGATGTAAATAAAACCATTGTCCACTTGACGATCGACAAATGTGAAGAAGTAAGTACCCAACAAGTTCCAACCGAGGTTGCTGATCCTCAACCGAGCAAGAGTACAGCTCAACCTTCCACTAGTGCAGAAATGAAGAAAAGAAAACTCCAGGGAACTGCAACAACAGTGACAAGTCCTGCCAAGAAGCCGCTCACTCCAAGAAAACGAAAACGGCTTGTGAAAAAACTCGAATTAAAGCTAAAACACGTGGCTGAACGGATCAAGATTTTAAATCAAGCGGAGTTGAGCTTGGACGAAATGGCCATGAGTGATAGCACCTACATTCAAGAATGTCAACTGAAAGAACGGTTTAATCGAATCTGGGACAAGATCTGTGAATTTAAGGGAAGACCCCCAGACACGGGGAGAGTCACTGAAAAAGTTGTCAAGTGCCCTCCCACAGGCGTACCAGAAATTGACCGTGCAGTCAGCAAGTTCTTAAAAGAGAAGAAAAATCGCTTTCCAGACAAGTTTGATATCGGTAATGTGGTGATGGAAGCAAACAAAAAGCATGGCTTGAAGCTGCCCGCTCAAACTCTAAATGAAATCAGTGATGAAGTCTTTATGTGCATTGGGAACAAGTTACAGAAAAGACGGAAGAGAGATTTTGATTTCAATTTTGGATGTTCTCTCACTGACGACTATCACCCCAGTAAAGACCCAGCCATAGAAGATCTCACCCTTCGTAAAAAATTGGAAGATAATAGGAAGAAAAGCAAACGGGCGCTTGATGATGTCTTCAACAAGTTCACTCACTATGGACGCATGACAAATCATGACAGGAGCAGTTCAACTGAAAGTGAGTCAGAAAACAGTGGAAAAGCTGAGATAAAAACAAGAACATTTTCTCACATTTCTGTCACACAGTCATCAGATTCCAGTGAAAATGAATGTGATGACTTTGGCATGGAAGAAGAGATAGATGATGGCAGCGAGGAAGTGTTTGGTGGTAGATCAACATCAGGGAAGGATTCCTCGATTGTCAAATTCTCAGATACTAGTGAAAACGACTTGGATGATTTTGCCGTAAAAACTCCACAACAAGTGACTAAAAGAATAGAGGACGTAAAAAGTAGCAAGCATGGTACCAGAAATAGTACTGTATTGCCATCAAAGGAAACAAGTCCAATCACAAACCATGCTGCTGTTGAATTACCCAATTCTGTTGTGGTTGAACGTGTTGACATTTCTATGGAGCACACAGCTGTGGTCGAAATAGACTGCACTCTTCAACATACTGAAATTGAAACAATAAAGAAAGAAAACGCAAGTGATATGGAAGATCATGACATCACACCTGTACAGCACATTCCATCTAGTGATGTAGTCACCAAACGTCTTCAGGAGAGTGAAGCTTTGACAGATTCAAATGTTTCTGCGTCATCTCAGCAATCACAATCTGTTCAGAGTAATGACCTGATAAGTGGTGAGGATGGTGACGATACTCCTGAAGATTTGAGTGATAAACCATCTGGTTCTCATTCTTCTAATTTTGTTAACAGTCAAGTGGTTACTGAAAAAGCTCCAACAGAACATGAGAGGCACAATATCTTACCAGATTCCATCTCATCCAAGAAGAAAGAGAAAGTGGTTGACATTAAGTTATCACCATCTATTTCCATACCTTTAAAACGCATCCCTTTAAAAGGTCAAAAGTCACCATTCCGTCTTAGCACCAAGAAAAGGAAAGCAGACAATGGAACAATGGAGTATGAATCTCCACTCAAAATTTTCCGTGATGCAACCATGGAAATTTTAGGAAGGAGGCAAGAAGCCTGTCATAACAGGACAGAGTCAGCAAACCAGAACTCCAGTTGTAATGAAAGCGAAAGTGATGAACTGTCTGCTGCTTCAGAAAGCCCACCAGCTCAATCTAGAACCAGTGGTCATTCTACTATGGAAAAGAATGTGTCAAGAAGGCTGTCATTATCTTTGAACAAGAATGGAAGAAATTCAACCAGGACCACAAAGGAAGTTGTTGAAGATGTAATTATTGTACTTTCAGATGATGACATTGATGGTTGATAAGTTGCGTTTCTTCTTGTTTGTTCTGTGTTGATGTCTGTCTCAGAGTAAACAAATGTCTGCATTTTAGAGATTTATTTTCATCAGAAAATTACAAATGTTTGTGGGTATTAGATTGATAGGCTTGATTTCCGCTGCTGCACTAAGTCCAGTCATTGTCGCCTTTCCCCAATATGAGGAACAAAACTTTGTTCATATTCCTAACCCAGCAGCTGGTAATCTAGCATATTAGATTGACTAAAAAAGTAATACTTACCTGTAGTTAGCTGCAAAGAAGAAAAGCTTTCAACCGTACTATTATGAAATAACCTAAAATAACCCACCATTTATATCATGATTAATTTTCAAGTCAGCATTTTTAGATGCTTGTTGTAGCTCCTTTATATAGCTTTACATTGCCTTTTAAAATTATTTCTAGTGAAGAGAACTCTGATTTGTGTAAGGGCAAATCCATTTTCTTAGCCATTGCTGATGTGGTCAACAGTATAAACAGTGTAAATTCAGTCAAGTGTGACTGTATTCCAACTCCTTGTGATCTTACACATGGAGGATAATGGACAGGGCTTTAGCTTCTAGTCACTGAATGCACATTTTTTTTACTGATCTATAAGAAACCTTTAGATTCCAAGATGCAGATAACTATAAGGACAAGATTTTTCAATGCTAAAGTATTACATGCGCATGAACCAGTGTCAGGTCGGTGGGGAAACAAAATGGCCATTGTCATTCTTCAAGTTTTTAGTGGTGAAAGCAAGTTGTCTAAAATAAATGTTATCAGTTTTATCATTGTGCATTCAGGAATGGGCTGAAGTCTTTTCTGTAAAAAAAAACCATGCTATCTTTGCGGCTGAAAAAAAGTATATATTTTCTTAGTATTAGCTATAAAGAGTTGACGTCAAATCTAGTTCTTGTAGTCAAAATCTAAACGTGTCTAACAATATGACAGACATTTGACGCCAAATTGGACTTGAATTTTACTTGGCCTACTGATAACCTTGAGTGTGTACTTTAATAAAATAAATAGTAAACGAACATCTTTAGAACTGGCTCTCATTTCAGCTGAGGTGAAAGCCAGTAAGGCAGTGACAGTCGGAAAACTACTAAAGTATGTACCATTGATTTTCTTGCTGTTATTTCAAAAAAGCATAACCAGTATTTTTTGGGGCCTATCATGGGTGAAGTTCATATGGTGTTTATTTACTGTGAGATTTAACTGTATACCTCTTGTCATCAAATATTACTTATTTATGAGAAATTGTACCTACACATGAAAACAAATTTACCCAACAAATTTGTTTTCTTTTTATCCATTTCAGTATCATTTCCTGGAATACAGTTTGTACATACAGATCAGTATTTTTTATTTTATTTTGCAAGATTATTCTAAAAACAAAATATATCGTTATTAAAGTCTTGTAATAAATGTAGCTGTCCTAGATACAGACTGTCATGTGCACTGTGATTGGTTGTGAAACTGTTTCAGAGCAGCTTCAATGTGGATATGATGTTGTGTTACACTTGTAGGATTTTTAAGAGAAGTTTAAGAGAATTTGCAAGTGTTTGTGTAAACCCTTACCTGCAACTTGAGTTAACTGAACTCGGGGGTTTTTACGCATCTTTAAAGTCCTTGAAAATTGCAGTCAGTGCTGGAAAGTCCTTGAAATTTGTAGCTAATTTCAATCAACCTAGACTTTTACCTGGCTGGTAGTCACACTTGGTACTATGAGAAGCTGATTAACACTGGATTTTGCAGTGTGTGAAGTCCTTGGAAAATGTATCCTTGAAAATAACTCTGTGAACATGGCATGAACTCTGTGAACTTTCCAACTCTGAACTCCTGCATTCTGTTTTCTATTTCTTTAAGGGGCCTATTTCCCATGAAAGAAGTCATTTTTGGCAATGTAAAAAATTGTTTTCCAATAAAAGGAAACCCCAGAGGTCACAATAAATAAAGATGTTTCTACATAAGGATAACCAAGGAAGATTTAATTAACAAACTTCAAAAATTTAGGCTAAAAATGTCATCTGTGACAGAGCACATTATTTGTGGTGTGGTCTTCAGTTCTAAAACTTTCAGTATCTATGGTGCCCTGGGGCAGATTTAGAGGCAGCCCCCCCCCCCCCCACCACTTTCTTCTTTATTATTGTTTTGAAAAAATAATGACTAACTGTCTTAAGAGTGGTATTGTACAATCATGGTTTCATTTTATTTTAAATATTTTTGAGAACCTATTTTTTCGGAATCTTAAGTGATTCAGTTGTACCGATTTCTAGTTATGTTCACAGGATGATTGAATACAATGATATTCTCTTGACTCTGCAAATACTTTGCCTACCACTTTGTCTCACTGCCTCAATTTCGTCAGACCCTGTGTCTGAATTTTCTGGATCCACCCTGGTACCAGGAAGTGTCCATACCTCTGACTTTTTGAATTTTTGTGAACTTCCTTTAGTAAAATAAACAATAAGTTTGGGTTTTACGTGGCGTAAAATACTGTGGAATTCCAGGGAAATATCCATATCCACCCTAAGCAATGTCACTGGAAATTCTGAGGATTTCTTCCTGGAACATCAGTATTTATGTCAAGCAAACCAGAAATGATTTTTCCTCTTGTGGGGTCAGGCCCATGTGTTTGTGGTAAAAGGTATGATATTAGCTTATACCTCTGAATACCTGCTTGTGGAGGGAAAAAGGCAAAGTGGTATTGAGCATATTTCCCTTGCACCTTCCCTCCAGGGGGGACTCGCATATGAAAGGGGTGGGGATGCTCATCGGAAAACTCCTAAAGGAGACTGATCTGGGTGTGGCCAAAACCTTTCTTGACCCCTAAAAGGGACCATGAAAACTTTGATTTTTGTGCTCTAGCTTTGTACTCTCACACCTTGTGTACACTGAAAGATTGCATATAACTTGACAATCCCTGTACTACAGCTGTTTCAATCTGTTATGTTTATTTTGATGTCTGAGTGACCCTGAGTAGTCTGAGTAGTTGTGAAATCACCATACTTTACTTTTTTGTCTGTCCAACTGTGAAGAATAGCTAATTCGCAACACTGTAATTTGAAGTCTCAGAAAAGATATATTTTTGTGAAAAAAGTGGAGGGATGGGGGAGAGAGAGACACGTCGGAAGCGGAAGTGAACTAGAACAGAACTGGTATCTTAAGCGCATGCGTCAATGTGACACTGTTTTGGCGCGATGCATTATTTACAAACCACGTTTAGAAATAATGAAAGACGGTTTTGGTTGAGCGAGATAGGCCAGCGAGATATATTATAAATGGGCGACGAAAAGGAAAACGTTATTATAATGAGCATTGTATTGGCTTCTGCTGCTCAATATTTTGGCAGCGAAAGGGTCGTGAACGCTTGCTAGAGTCAGGAAAACGGAGAAGCGAAGCAAACGGTTTCTGTCAAGCAGGGCATAAATTGTTCATCTAAAATGATAAATACCAGCGTAGTTGTGGAGGATGATCAAGTCCTGAGGCTTATCCTCGAGTTCTTGGATTCCAGAAAGCTTCACAACACGATGAGATGTCTGGAGAAAGAATCTGGGATTGTGAATTGTGGTTATTCCGACGATATTCTGTTCTTGAGAGACCTTGTTCTTGATGGCGAGTGGGAGGCCATATTGATCTTTGCTCAGCCATTTGAAGGCATCGTCGATTTCGATTCAAGACAATTCCGTTACCTTGTTTTGAAACAAAAGTTCATGGAAGTGTTGTACTTCAAGTCGGGTTTCGGTGGAAATTCAACAAGCTACTCAATAGAAGATTTAATCAAGTGTCTGAATCAATTGGAGGAAGACTGTCCAAACAAAGATGAATATAGCAAATTGTGTTTTCTGTTGACTGTTCCCAATCTACCTGAACAGCCAGAGTATCGCGATTGGAACCCGGCCACTGCGAGGATAAAATGTTTTGAGCAGATCCTTGATTTGCTGCGTAAGGTCATTCCCATAGAAAAGAAGGCTTTGAATGGAAAGTTGCCAAGAACATTCACCCCAATTAAAGACCGGTTGGTACACTTAGTAATTAAAGGATTGTGTTTTGAAAGTTGTGTGGATTATTGTCAGTTGAGAGCAATCAACGGAAATCTCTCAGAAGACATTCATGTTTGCATAGGAGATAACATCTTAAATGGGCCTTCCCAGGAAAGCTCTGGTAATTTCTTGTCCTGGCTTAAAAATCTCTCCCAAGATGCTTTCATCACACCTTTTGAACCAGTAAGTTTAGAAGTTGACTTGAAAAGAGTCAAACAGGCCTCTGGTATTTTATTTCACAAGTCTCCTAGAAGAGACGACGCTGAAATTCTCTCCAGGAGCTTATCTCTGTCTGGAAGGCCAGCTACAACTGATATTGCTTCACATCTGACCACTCTGGAAACAGGTAGAAACTGTGGAGTGATATTGGACAACAGGCCGCATTCCACCCAACCTCTGAAGGGAGTTTCACATTCATATAATGAGTTTCACTACAAAGGCTATCGAGAGAAGGAGCCCATCACTAATGCTGTTAATAATCATGGCTTCCATGAAAATGGAGCAGCCACAAAACTGGAGGATGAGGGTCCGATGGTGACTCAAACTTTTATACCTGACAGTAATTCAAACGAAGTTGTTCAGGAACATGAGTCCACTCAACCCTCTGCTGGTGATCATGCCACAGGACCAAACAGAGATCTTGAAGCAGTTCATGCTCTAAAAGAGCAACAACAGCAGAATGTCCTGAAGCAACTGGAAGCTTATGAAAGACAAAAACAAGAACTAGAACGACAACTTGTGGAATTGTCTTTGAGAGAGACAACAAGTGGAAAACCTAATGGAGAAGGTGGGGCTGGATCTGAATTGCCTGACAAAAGACCTGTGTCTTGTGAATCATTCAAAAGCTCTAGAAATGAACATTTAGGTAACAGTACTGATTTTCAAAAACCTTCAGAGAGTTTGTTGCAGCAGCCAACAAGTCACAAGCAAAATGGGGAGAACCTGTTTTATGATCATAATCAAGAGATTGCTAATCCTATGCAAAATGATGATCTCTTTCCACAATGTCATGACAGCTTTCATGTTCAGCCGGGTGCAAAACCACATTCAAAAAATGAAAAGCAGGATTCTTATAGTTTTTCAGTCAATCATGCCATGACCTCAACCCCAGCTGTTAAACCCAAAAATAAACCAGAGGACTTGAACCTAGAAGAAGCTAAAGTAAACAAAACTGTCCACGACATCATTCCTGTAACACCAGCTGACCAAATGTTTCCACTCACCCCGCTGGCAAATGGACTTGTACCATTAAGCGTAGGTCATTGGGTTGCTTTAGCAGATGGTTCTGGAGTTCTGAATACAAGGCAAGTGATCTTGAATATATCCAAAGTAGCTTTTGATTTGGTCGATTTTTGCTAAGAATATAACCAACCTGAAAGTCACTGTTGGACATCCAAAATAAGCAGTTTTGATATGCTGACGAAAGCCAAATTATATGTTTGGACTGAGATTTGCTGAGATCAAAACCAATCATATCATAATGAGTTATAGAGTTCATATAGATTCTTGATCTCTTGAATTAGTTGGTAAATTTTCAAAATAATATGTAGCTTTCCAGACCTACAAAAACCGGAAGTATGGAAAATAAAGGGAATATCTGGAAAAAAAATCTGGATTTTTTTCCAATCTGTAGTTCCAGAAAATATCCATGCCCCTGGATGGAATTGGTAATTCTAGAGAGGTGGGGAGGGGGCAAAGGCCCATGAAATTTCTGGGAGGTGGGGCGTTGCTGGTGAATTACATTTCCAGGTGGTCAAGATCGATGCAGTACAACTTCGCTTCTTACCTACATGTACTCTGCAGAGATTTTACACAATTGATACACAATCGTAATACATTTAAACAGGTTTCCTTTCACTTAAAAGTGAATTGGAAGCAAAAACGTTTACAGAAATCCTCCATTTAGTTCCATCGATGCGGCTGCCATTACTGCCATAACACTTTTTTACCAGTCTACCGAAACAAGTCACATGTTTTGACTGCAATGCCCTGGTGACCAGCCTTGTTTGTTTCTTGCATTTGATCGAAAGAAAGTCACTCTTGTTATCAAAAAGTTTCATCTCTTATAGTGATGAAAGTGCTGTTATGATCTCAGGACCATGAATATCTTATCTTCTTGTATTTCTAGCTATTCCTCTGTAATTTTCCTCTTATATTTGGCTTTCTTACATGGTTCGTGCTACTCCTTGAAGTCCTTGAAAAGCCCTGGAATTTAATATTAGATTTCAAGGGCGCTTGAAAAACCCTTAAAAAGAATAATTTATGGTAAAAGTGCTTGAAAATAATGGCAACTCCTTGAATTTTTTGGAATGGGAAACAGTAAGGGTTGCATTACAGTAATTTAAGAATTGAACGCACATTTCCAACTTGCAAAAAGATTTTGCGACAAATTTCTGCTTTACCTGTCTGTACCTTTGCATGCTGGGTTAAAATCTGACTTGCGCACATTGCATTCTGGGATACGTTTTTCCACCATGTGGTCAGATGGATGCCATCTTGAATGTGTTGTCTCGGGTTATGAGGATTTGTGTACTAAGTACATTTGTATTGTTAAAAATCCTGGCAGAGGTAAATGCGTTTTCAATTCTGACTGGGTTTTGGACAGTGCATATAAAGACTGGTGGCAAGTTGTCAAAGGCGATAAACATGCTGCGTATTACAAACTGTGCTGCCGAGAGTTTAAAGTAGCGAGCATGGGGAAAGTAGCTTTGGCGTCTCACATGGAAGGCGCTAGACACCAAAGACGCATTAGAGAATCTGCCAAATCAGTTCCTATTGCTAGAAGTTTCACTTCTGTTGAAGAAACATCTCAGGTGGCTCCTACGACTTTTATTGTTCAGATTATTGTTTGGTTTAAGGTTGCTGAACGTTATGGATTACTTGTTAATGTGTTTCAGCCTCGACCATGTACGTTTACTTCATTTAAAACTTGTCATGGATACTGTTTGTGAATTGTTATAGCCTTGGTGAAATCAGTAAATTTAATACATTCCATTTATGGTTGTGTCTCTTAATTAAAATACACTTCATATCTGGGGCAGCTATTTTCAGTCGGTAATAACAAAGGGCAAAATTCAAAACATAGTTCAAGACAATTCAGTAAACTTGCTTTACTTCGTTTTCATTTTATGTCCACAAACCAGCACGGACTCTGTTCTTAGTGATCACGTTTGTGACTTTGTGATCATGTTTGTGGTAGCTGTTATCAGCATTTTTTGACATCTGTAGACAAAAGCTTACAGTTAGCGGTTTTCTAGTGTAAATGGGATGAAAAGGGGTGGTTGTTATACATCAAGGAAATTTAACAAGTGATTACCAAATATTTTGTCATTTTACAGTTAAAGGGACAGTTTGTGCATGTGCTAGCTATAGTCTTGGCCCATTAGATTCCATACGTAAAAAAAAACAATAGCAAGCATGCAAATGACTTTTGCGGGAACATTGCCTTTGAAAATTTCGCAGCCATTTGCAAAAACGTTGCAATAGAGGTGTAATTTCATATTTGAATTTCTTTTACTTGTTTCGACTCTGATGCTCTAAGTACCTTGCTCACTTAATCAGTGTTGCAAAAATCCCAGAAAACACGAGTTCATAAAAGTTTTATGCACTTATGAATGTATGTACAGGCTACCATGAGTACATCCTGAAAGAATGATGCAAACATTTTTCAGAATTGTCGACGGATTTTCACAGAAATGTGAAACTCCGTGTTGAACATGAAATTTATTGTCCAGCCCGTCAAATTTATTCTGGGCACAGGCACAAGTTTGTAACTCGAAAGCAATTGGTTCATAGACCCTGGAGTTGATTAGGCTTGCACATGCGCCGAACCATGAACTTTCCCTTTAAGGAAATTTCTGAATTGTGTCTT
This sequence comes from Blastomussa wellsi, assembly GCA_947652115.1. Lineage (NCBI taxonomy): Eukaryota > Metazoa > Cnidaria > Anthozoa > Scleractinia > Plerogyridae > Blastomussa > Blastomussa wellsi. The sequence goes on from OX393563.1 coordinate 8,037,544, forward strand.
TGACAATTTATACCATTTTCAAACCAGTTCTGATCAATTGGTTATGTTTACAAGAGAAAGTGGCCTAATATTGAGAACATCTGCACAATTTTTGTTTAAAACTTAAGGTTATTTTCCAAAGGGTCTATGGGGTATGCAAAATACTTTTTGACATTCCAGAGGGGTGGGTGGGTTACTTTTCTTTACAAAAATGTATATTCTGGAGAGGTGGGGGTCTTACCTGAAATTCCCTCCTTGGTGGGGGTATGAATATTTTCTGGAACCACACAATCTGCAACAAGTACCATTAAATTAAGTGTAAAATGGAATAATCTTTAGTTTCACATACAAAAATGTGTATGAACCCTTGCCACGTTTGTGTTTAAAGTTAATATATTACATGCAAATTAGTTACATTGAAATTGAATTCACTGTATCATTTCCTACATTTTAACTGTTATTCTATTAAACTCATTTTAGTACACCCAAGTCCACAAGGCAGGGATTGTCATCAACTCCAGCTCCACCAGCATCTCCTGTCTTACCCGTGGATGGTGCCACACCCCGTGGTATTTCTCTTGTCACTGAAAATGACAAGCCTAAAGTTGATACAAACTGCAATGATACAGATGATCAATCACAGCCTGTGCTAGCTTCTGACTTGGCAAAGGTATGGAGCCATTTGAATGTAAGATCTATAATTTAGGCTATTAAAGTTAAAGGAGCTACACCATGGCTTATGTAGTTTGAAAAATTCAGCCTAAATTTTTCAAATTCGTCATTTGCAATCCACCTCAATCTTTCCCAGCAAAAGCCATCCTTGTTCTGCTTTGGTTTAGAATCACCTCTTTGGGGTTTTGCCTCCTTAGTAAACTGATATTTTGAGGTTGTCTTCATTTTTGGTTTGTTGCAAAAAACGACTCAACATATTGTGATGGAGCAACAAGACAATTTGTGTTGGCCAGCATGTTCTGTTATTATTGGGGCAGTCGCTTAGCCTCGTAGTGGCATCTGGGGTTTTACAGCTCCCCTGTTGAGGTCAGGTCATCTCATTCGTGTGACATTCGTGGCACACGTTTTCTAGGTTTCTGCTCCCCTACCTGGCCAGCCCTTTGGTAAGTATATGATTAGTAAGTAATGATAATGAATTTGTATAGCGCTAAAACTATAAAGGAATATTCAAAAGCGCTTAACATTAAGTTAAAATTAATGAATAAATAATGAGTAAAAAATTTAAAAATCCCTAAAAGCTATAATAATACAATGATATGTATGCTATGATAAAATCTAAAAATGAGATTCAAAAATTCCAAACTAAATTAAAATTAAACATTAGAACTATTCCAACAAATCAAAAGCTTTCTTAAAAAGAAATGTTTTAAGTTCCTTTTTGAAAATGGCGAGGCTGCTACTTGTTCTAATAGTTAATGGCAGCGAGTTCCATAAAACAGGTGCAGCATGAGCAAAGGCCCGATCCCCAAGTGTAGAGCAGTTGGTTTTTGGAACGAAAAGAAGATATTGTGCGGACGGCCGAAGAGAATAATTAACAGATGGCTTCAGGAATAAAAGATCGTTAATGTAGGATGGACTTTGGTTGTGGAGTGACTTGTAAACAAAAAGGAGCAATTTGAATTGAACTCTAAACGGTACTGGAAGCCAATGTAAGTCAATAAGAGCAGGTGTGATATGATCAAATTTCGCAATCTGAAGAGTCACTCCAGCCGCAGCATTCTGGACTTTCTGTAAACGGTCAAGCTGATATTTAGGTAGGCCCAATAGAAGTGTGTTACAATAATCAAGGTGCGAAGATACAAAGGCATGGATCAATGTCTTTGTGGATTGCACAGTAAGGAATTTTCTGATCTGTCTTATGTTGTATAGCCCGCAGAAATCCCTACTACAAATCTTGCCTATGTGAACATCCATTCGCATATGAGCATCGAACCAGGAGCCAAGGTTCTGGACGCTTTCTAAAGGTTTAGTGACGGTGTCACCAATGATAATAGATTCAGTAGATGTTTTATCAAGTTGTTGACGGGTGCCAATAATTAGAAACTCAGTTTTCGCATCATTGATCATTAAACGATTTCCAATAAACCAAGAGCGAACATCAGCAATGCACTTTTCAATCACAGAAACAGCGTTAATTTCCGAATGGATAGAACAAGGTCGGAAGGAGAGGTAAATCTGGGTGTCGTCAGATTAACCATGGATGGAAGGGAGGTGGTGAGAAATAATGTTAAAGAGGCGGGAGACGTAGAGAGTAAGTATGGCTAGGTTTCCACTGATTAGCAGTGTGATGGTGCCTGCGTGGATCCACTCACAGGGTTGTCATGGTTACTCGCTGCACATGGTTACTTTCTGCACTCGTTGGGAGTTCATGGCTCCACCAATCTGCAAGGCACCTCCCCCACACTCATCTGTTGTTGATGAGTTTAATGGACCAATTTCGATATTTTAAAATTCAGCCTAAAACAATAGACCTCAGCCTCCGGGGCATAAATTACAGAGTTCACAGTGATGTCTATTGTTTTAGGCTGAATATTAAAATATCGAAATTGGTCTATTTCTTTTTAAGAAATTTGTTTTAAAATGACCAAACTCTCTTTGTTAAGTTTTGTCTTATTGATAAAATATCGTATGAAAATCCAGTGTGATTTCAATCATGTAGCTGCATTTAGCCCAAGACAGCATTATATTTTGTATATTCATTTGAAACTTTTTTGTGACATTGGTTTGATAATAATAGTATCAAACTAGGGAAGATTAGTTAGATTAATGTTGTCAGTATGAACTTTCCATGCCAGTCTTACATATCACTTTCTATATTATCAATGAAAGTGCTTCCAGTCTTATTTTATTTCACATTTCACTTTATTTTTTAAGAATTATTTTGAAGTAAAATTTGGCCAGCAATATAATTTGCCATGTCTTGGAGGTCTAAATAAAGGAAAAGTCAAACTTGGAAAATATTTTAATAATATTGTTTCAGTTTCTTTTGATTCAAATTTTACATGTATATATCAAACATTTTTGTTTGATGATTGCCATTAAGAGTTAGGTGGCATGTGTTCTTATAAAGACATTAAAACACTCAAAATGTCACTGACCAACTGATTCTAGTGGTTGCTCTGCAAAATATGAACTCACTTCTCTTCACACCTGCCTTATCCTTCAATGACATCATATCTATTTTCATTTAATTTTTAACACCTCCTTTTATGCCATTGGTGTGGCAGTCTGAATATAACCACAATCTTTAACTTTTACTCAAGCTAAGTTGTACTGTGAGGACAAAATGCCGGTATTTACCTTCAAAGTAAGTGCAATGGGCCTTGTACACCAAACAGGGCCAAGGTTGTCAGTGTTATGACCTTTATGAATAGTTTTTCTCATGGTTTTTAAAGCTTTTCACAGTTGAATTATTGCCACACTGTTCACTGGTGTAGTTGTGTCTGCAGGCAGGACAGATCAAATTACGGCTCAGTTCTTATACCTTGTATTTTCTTGAATTTGTATTTGTTATGAAATTTGCACTGGTCCAGAAAACATATTTGCTTGTCATTTCCCACTGTGCTTAAAAGGAGATTCTGGGGTTGTATTATTTATTCTTGTCAACATCCCTTGGCGTACCATTTTTTGTGCCATCTTTGTCTTGAGAACTTTATCTCCTTTAGTAGCCATAGAGTGCAATGCATTTGTACATGTGAAACTCTTTTATTGAGCTGACCTTTTCATAAACTGCAGAATTTTGGAGCAACTGACCACAAAAGGTGTGCCTCCAAGCAATATTTATTTTGATTCCCATTTTTGATTGTTTTACTGGTACCTGCATGGTTTTCATAATTCTACAATCCCAGGGATTTGAGCAAAACTGCTCTGTTTTGTTCCCAGTATAGACCCACTGATGCAGGTACCAGTACCTTAAGATCTTAGTATCTGTCAAACCCAGTGAAGCAAGTGGTCATCCTTGAACACCTATTCACTTGGATTGTTGTCTGATCATAAAACAGGTCTCTTATTCATAGGATTTAAGTTCATCTGTCATATTTAACTGATGCAGGACCATAAACATCTGATTTTTGATGTTTCTAAAGTATGTACTCGAGCTACCAAATGATATTTACTAGATTGGTGATTCATAGTATCAATTATTAGAGCCTTGCTGTTTTGGGGAGTATGTTTAAACTATTTTCCCGTGGCTTTCAAAGTGGAGATTACATCATTTTGTTGGTGGAGGGAGTTGATCCTTGTGTTATCATGTGGTTTGGGAAAATTAGAATCAGTGTTCTGTGATCAGTTTTCTATTTCAAGCCGTGTTTTGTGAACTTATTTATTCCTGAAGTGTAATCATTGGTAATTGCTCACAAAACCTGAAGTCAGTCTGCTGTTAACTAGTAGTAGTTTGACCTTTGAAAGACTATATACAATAATTTTATTGAACAAAATTTGCATTTTTCTTGGTAAGTGTTGCAGTACAAAGACTTCAATTATAGGTTGTGAGGCAAATTAGGTTGAAGAGTAATTTTAGGTGGTCTGTCTGTTAGTCACATTCTACATGTTTCAGTTCCTGTTTTATGGGGTGATAAGTAGAGTTTGGCTTACTTCCAGCTGTCTGAAAGCTATTAGAATAAAAGGGTGACATCCGATAATTGAATTAATACGAAAAAGGGAGTCAATACATAGTTTGTGGACTATAAATAATGAAGGACATGTCCTAATTTGCAGGACAAGGAGACTGCTGTGTCCCAAAATCAGCAAGTCCCAGTAAAACGAGGACCAAAGGTTAATGGCGTTCGGCGTTCCCTTGTGGCTCAGGCATGTACCAAACAGAAGATGGGAGCCATTGAGGAAAACAAAGATATGAGAATTCCAGCTCAAGGCCTCAGTGGCAATGTACCAACAGCAGGAAAGATCAAATCAGTCACCAACAGTGGAAACAATTCACCTGCCACACCCCAAATGCATTCCCAAAGTCAGCAAATGGGACAGGTACAGCAAGGTTTTGGTCACAATGGGACAAGAATAAATGGGCAGCCTTCAAGAAGTGGTACAACATTTGTGGTGAATTCCAGTAAGTAACCCTGGGACCATAAAGTTTCAAAGAAACAACCTTTGTTACTTTCAAAGTAGCAGTCTTTTTCTGTCACTTAATTCTGGTCACAGCTTTCAGAGCATTGCAGTTTGTAAGTAGCTAAAATGAGCTGCTAAAATATGTCTTAAGGCTGGTGTTGCACTAAAAAGGACAAATCTTATTGCAAGGGTTTATATTGCATCCAAAGCAATTAGTATGCTGCTTTTCTGGGGTAGGGGTCATCAAATGCAAACATAAGCTTGTTGCATCTGTTGTTTACATTGTTTCTTAATAACAAGTCAAGTTCCATCAAGTGGTCTGTCTGGCTCCTCTGTAGAAGGCCGCTGCCTTAGGGTGTCACTACTTTTGAAACTTTTTTATGGTAGCTTTGATATTATCCTGTCATCTTTCACTTAGGTGCAGAGAGTAGACCACAAACGTACAGAACTACAAGTATTGAACATTATCCTGGAGAAGCTAAGCAACCACACGAGGAACTAAACAGTGAAACTCAGAAAGGTACAGTTGAAACAACATATTTACTGGTATCCTCCAAAACTATGCATTCCAATTAGCTGTGTTGATCTTGTTCAGTCAATAAAATTAACAATAAATAAAAGGCTTTTATCAACGGCATCCTTTGAGACTGACGGAGGGGTTCTTCCCGAACAAGAGCACTTTCTCAAAAAAACTTTCTTCATCCAATAAAATAAACAAACCTGTCTGCAAAGAAGATCTCATGAAGAGGCATTGGTGCATTTATCACAGGACTGCAAATAACAGTCTGACATCAGACAATACATGTAGCTGACCAACATTTGCCAAATTATGTCTGATAAAATCCCAACTGTGGTCGGACAGTATGTCTAGATAATAGCGGAGCTCCAGCGGCCCAAAGGACTGCAGAGTGGAGCCCCATACCTATAGAAATAGGAGAACCAAGCACGCATACAAAGTACAAACAGGAGAACCATGCCTTTCTTTCCTCATGTTCAAAATGGCATGACTCGTGGACGCGTGCAAAATATGTCCGTACGACGTTGCCCCAAAGATCAATATGGCTGCCATAGTCCATAGAGTTCGACCTGATTAACATTTTAAAAATTATCACAAGCTTAGATCGTTGCCATGTTATGGTCAATTGCCAGCTGTCAAAAGAAGGTATCTGCTGACCAGTATCACATGACCAGATCTCAGGCTCAGGTTAGAACTCATCAAGGTCACATGTTTTTTTTAAGTTGACCGCTGACCAGGTATTGTTTTTCATTGATCGCATGCTCAGGTCCAATTGTTTTGCTTATGGCAGGATTTTTTAATTTTTCATGGTCATTCTCAGTGGAAATTCTACAATTGGAGTTGACGTTTTTAATTATTCTTATTCATTTCAGCTGGGGAATCTTTCTTGGGTAGTTGCGCACAATTTCAGAAATTAAGAACCAGCAAATTTCGGAGCTCCGCTTTTAGGCTTGGCTTTGCGCCAATGTTTTGCATTGACAACACTTGTGTTTTGTCCGATGAAAACAGTGACTTAGTTGGGCAGGGTGATGATACAAAGAGGATATTTCATGGCCGAGCAGAGATACGAAATTTCACTTTGAGTGTTGGAAGATATTTCACGAGTGAGTGCATTGAACGTGTGAAATATGTTTCAATTTTGTATCTTCAAGCAGCCATGTAATATTCCATTTATTATATTAAACACCAAATAAAAGGCAATGAACTTCCAAACCTTTTCACTTTTGCTGGGAAAGGCGTGATTTTTTTCATAACCGTAGCAACAGTGATATCTTCATATGTGAAGAAAACGTGTTATCTTCACGTGTGAAGATATCATGTTTTTGCACAAAAGCTCTCCTGGTATTTCACTGCTTTATATATGTAGTCCAGGCTCTGCAACTGTAAATGTTCATTTTCTGCAACCATTTTTTTCACAGGCAGAGAGCTGGGGACAATAAACATGACATTCCGTAAGCCTTCCACCAACAGTCCACCAAACAACACTACAGTGACTGTCAATCATGGTAACCATGGCAACCATGTTCCACTACTGGAAAAACAGAAGGAACTCTTACATTCATCCTCAGATGTTTCATTTTACACTGTAGCTACACTAGAGGATGTGCAAGCAATCAGAGCAATAGCATTTCATCCCTCTGGTGATTTGTTTGCTGTTGGGTCAAACTCCAAGACTTTGAGAGTATGCACCGCCGAAGGCTTGAATTCCCAACAAAGAATGGAAAGGTATCACTAAAATCCAGTCAGCCTCTAGTCTGTCAGTGTGGTTCCAACTAATGTATTGATTAAGCCTAATTGATTAAGCCTAAAAGCGTAGCTCTGTATTTTGTTCTGGTTCTTGACAATTTGTGAAAATGCTCTCATTGAAAACACTAGCATGCACAATCTGTGAAGGAAGATTTTACTGTGCCAAAATAAATCAGAATTAAAAGTCAACTTCAGTTACAGAAACTCCACTGAAGGTGAGCATAAAAAATTACAAAATCCTGTTAGGAACCAAGAAAAAATCTGGACTTGAGCCCATGTTCCAATAGAAAACTGTTACCTGGTCAGTGGTCAGCTTTAAAAATTCAGGTGACCTCAATGAGCTGTAAACCTAAGCCTGCAATATATGGTCACGTTATGTGGGTAAATAAAGTATTGATTGATTGATTGTCATGTGATACTGGTCAATGGATAACTTGTTTTGACAGCTTTCAATTGACTATAACATAGACTTGCCTAGACAAGTCAAGCTCACAGAGTTTATGTTTTTTAGTAAAAGTGGCAATCAGCCTCCACAGCCAACCATTCTATTCAAAAGCAACCGTCACCACCGTGGCTCCATTTACTGTGTAGCGTGGAGTGCTGGAGGAGACATCATAGCCACAGGGTCTAATGATAAAAGCATCAAGATGACAAGGTTTGATGCTGAAACATGCTCTGTGACATGGCCTGGATTAGAGGTGGCCATCCATACTGGCACTGTTAGGGATCTAGCGTTTGTGTCACGTGCTAGTGGCACACCTGTGCTGGTCTCTGGAGGAGCAGGTACTTAGCACCCTTTGTGAGATTTGTTTTGAAACAGTTGCATTAGCCATCCTGACATATGTTCCTTTTCTAGGGGATGGAAATATCATGATCTCTGACTGCAGCACTGGACAGACAGTAGGGCAGCTGAAAGGCCACTCAGGACATATCATGGCTGTATATGCTGACAGTGATGACATCATAGCGTCAGGGTCTGCCGATAACACTGTCAGGCTGTGGGACTTGCGATCACAGAGATGTATAGATGCCATAGCCACTGGGGACAGCTGTGTGGCATCAGTCTGTGTGAACTCATCAGGCAACATGCTAGCTTCAGGTAAACACAGTGTGATGATTGTCCATCTGTATGTTATCTTGCATAGCATGCAATCTATCATATCCTATTTTAAACTGACCGTTGTCAAACTTCTCTATATAGACAGTTCACTTCATCCATGAGAAATCAGAATTCATATAATCTCTGCCTTTTTACAATACCAACATGTTCATATTAAAGGAGCTACATCATTGTTCGTGCACTTTGAAAAATTTAGCCTAAACTTTTCAAAATCGTCATTTCCAATCCATTTCAATCTTCTCCATCCTCAGCCAGCCTTGTTCCTTTTTGGTTTAGTATCACTCCATTTGTGTTTTTCTTCCTTAGAAAACTATTATTTTTAGGCTTCCTAAATTGGATCTAAATTTTAAGGGTTATTTAGGTTGTCGGAGCAATAACACAAAATATCATGACATAGCTCTGTATTTAGATTCGGCTTGTATTAAACCCTGAAGTGAAATGAAAGGAAACATGACGACTGAAAATATCAAACAATCGTCGCATGTTTAGAGCATGCCTTTAGAATCACTACACCTCGAGTACAGGGTCACTATCTCTAAAATCTATGTTTACTTATTTTGTGTCAAAATAGAGGAGTTTCTTTCAAAATAGCGGTCAAGGCAACTGTCAGATTCTGCTGTAATTTTCCTACTAAAATGAGACAATGCTCTTTGCGTCCCTGGTAAACTAATATCTTGACATTCATTTTATTTCAGTCTCTCAATGGAGATTTTCACAATCTTTTTCATTCTGCAGGCCATGAAGATGGCAGCTGCATGATTTATGACATCACTGCAGGGCGAACTTTACAGCTTTTCAAGCCACACACAATGGACTGCAGATCAGTGCGTTTTTCACCAGATAATAACTTTCTTTTGACTGGATCGTACGACACTAGTATCATCGTGATGGATGTAAGGAAAGACTTGGAAACAAGAATACCTCCATACTCTGTTGTTGGCCGTCACAGAGACAAGGTCATCCAGTGCCGTTGGCACCCTAGTCTTTTTGCATTCTTGAGCTCTAGTGCTGATAGAACTGTTAGCTTGTGGGCTCCAGATTGTTAAACTCAACAAGATACATGCACGCACTTTGTTATAGTTTCATTGATGATTCTTTGAAGTGGCAAGTTCAAGCTTTAAGTATACCCATCATTTGACTGATGGAAATTTTCAGTGAATGGCCTGTAGTGCATGTGTTTCACAAAATACAATTGTTAAATTTGTTGAAGTACAGTTGGACCTACCATTCATGGATAACCATGGGACCAGGCTGAAAAAGTGTTTTCACTTAGGGAAGGTGTCTGATTTTGGGAGGTTAAAAATACTATTGTTTGTATGTGACTGGATGACTAAGTGTCTGGTTATGAGTGGAGTCCGCTTTTTTGGAGGTTAATGTTTGTATGTGACTGGGACCATGATTAAGTGTCTTCTTACTGGAGTTGCCTGCCAGAGTAGTGTAATTAGCAGAGGTTTAACTGTAGCTATTGGAATGTATCCCTTCAGAGTTTCTACTAAAACAATTAGACTACTCGCCCTCGTTTTCTATGAGCGATAGTCAACTCGGCTGCACCCCTTAGCCTGCATAGCAGTCGATTCCTTTCCAAGCGCGCTATGCAGGCTACGCCTCATTGACTATTCACTCATAGATGCTACGCAGGCTACGCCTCATTGACTATTCACTCAAAGATGCTACGCAGGCTACGCCTTATTGACTATTCACTCATAGAAAATTTGGGCTTGTAGTCTAATTGTTAACTATTAAGTTGTTGTGTACCTATTTCACTTTTTCAAGTGACTTTTCATAACATTAAGTTGTTTCTTGTGCAGCAGGCAAATGATGTCCACATCCATTTGTAAATATAGTCCAAGGGTTGATAATATTTATTGTTCTATATTTAAAATTAAGGTTGAGGTGAAGTTCTCACTCAAATGAACGACCCTTGTTATTTAAAGAAATGTCCAGCTGCTTGATAAATTATTGTCATCAGTGTGATTATTGAATGAAATTGCATCCAGTTAAATGTTGCCCATTTCATGAGTGGTCATTGTAAGAGTTAATTATTAAAGTTATTGAGTAGCATGTTGTTAATGGAACCTTTATTTATGATTGTATTACACATTGTGGCAACATCCAATTACTAAAGAGAGAAATTTAATAACAAGATTAATTATTTGAATAATAAATATCAGAGTGTATTTGTTGTAGATAACAGTATTAAAATGTGAATTTGGTTTTGAAAATAAATTTGCTTTAAAAGTCATCAACATTCTCATCCCCACAGCCCACGATCGTACTGGTCTGCCAGCCAGCAATCTTGTTCCAGAATACTTGTTCAGCAGAACGGGCAATGTGACCAAAAGGATCAGGGTCTCTGGGAACAAGGTTGGCCAGCCAGAGGTTTTTCACTGGTGCAGACAAGGATTGGGGCCATGGTTTGGTAACCAAATGCCAAATGTTTTCTAGTACTGGGGTTGATAGCATAGTTGGAGACCCAGAGGCAATTAGTTGGGGCGAAACAAAGTAAATGTGTCAAAACAAAAGTTTTCAAGAATTGTTTTGCTGCATTATTTGATTCATTTTGCCCTGACTAACTTGTACCTGGGTGTAAGAGGATAGGTTGCTAGCAAAAAAACAGTGTTTACATGAAAGTGATTTGGACAGTTGAAGAGTTAAACTGAGCAGTCCCTTTCACTTAGTTAATCAAGCAAGAAGTGAAAAAATCACTGTGACAAGGGGCAAGACATCTTCGCAGTGTTTTTTTTTTTTCTCACAGAATTTGCACTTCATGAAAAACTGGGAAAGAGGACCATCTTACAGGAAGGTCACATACAATAAACAGCATTGCACAGTCATTTAAACATTTTTCACCATTTTATTTAGTTACTGACAGTAAAACCTAGTATCATTCACAGGTGTTACTTGGATTGAAACATAATGCTTCTTCCAGAGAGATACACTGATCATGACACAAACAATCACAAGTATCCAAAGCTTTGCGACTGAATATAAATGAAATGTTGTAATACACTAATCTTCACTCAAAGAACAAGGCAAACATGGGAATGTAAAATGAGTTGTGACAATAAATACTTTGAAACATTTTATTCATAGCCAGTCGTTGACAAAGCTTAATTGGCTACCTGTGAAACAATGGCCTTGTATGACACTTCAAATAAGCCAGCCAATTCGGATGTGCGCTGACCAATAAATATAAATAATTTTAAAAATGTACCTACACTACATTTGTTCCACTCTGATGTAAGGACCGCAGGGAACATTAAGTTGCTATCCTAATTACTATACACCACACATGGCGAACCTCTTTAAACCAACAGCAACATTATTTTGCTATTTCAAATTCAACTGTCATTGATGACAACTAAAAATTTTACAAAAAGGCAATTACATATTATTAACAATAAAAGCTATCAAGCTTTTCAGCAATTCAAGATAGCACTGATAATTATACCATTTTTAAACAGCCACCATTTTAATTTAAAATAATCCCCAAAATAATTAAAAGTTAAATTGAATATTACTTGAATTAAGCCTCTTCATAAAAATGCACTTCTGCATGAAAAATGTTACACACTGACTCTGTGTTCAGTATTCAAGGATACATGTGTTCTTATAATTATTGTCTAGCATTTACAGCTATACAAGCATAAAAATAATTTAAGGCACTTCAATTGAGATTATTTTACAATTATATACCTTTTTACAGTGCGACGCGCCTAACTGCATGTGGCCACTCAACAAACTTTCTTGACAAGTTAGCCAATCAGAGGGCGTGAATTTGTTTGAGTTGTCCCACCTCCTTGTTAAAAGCGTGACAGGTTTCGTGAGAACAGCTTTGAAAATTCCTAGAAGGCGGGACAGCTCAAACAAATTCGTGCTTTCTGATTGGCTAATTATAACTTGTCAAAAAAGTTTGTTAGGTGGCCACAGTTAGGCGTGTTGCGCTGTAATACCTTATAAAATAAATACCATTCAAGTTCATTTTAAAGCCTGAATATAAGAAGTCCTTGGTTACCAGTCCTTACGACCAAGAAATGGTAATACAGTCAAGACTAGTGTGTCCGAGTTCGCAAGGATGTTGTGCACTTCCGACATGGTCTTACTTGCAGTGTTCTCGCCATTAATTTCAAGGATTTCATCTCCAGGATTGAGAAGACCAGCCATAAACTTTGAAGAAGAACAGTCCATAATGCGACTGACAAACACTCCCTTCTTGTACTGCTGATAACCTCTCTGAATAAAAAATCCAAACAAGCCACCAGGACTCCTCTGCAGTTCCAACACATAAGCACTTCCAAGATCTTCACGCATGGCAATGATTCTCCCCAAACTTTGACCGCCTGTTGGCCGGCTAACTGCGGTTCGGCAGTCAAACCATTTCTTGGTTAACTCGTTGACATGAGTGCAATCTTTCTTAGACTTCTTCTTGTGGAATAAACTTCTGCTTTTTGATTTGGTTTTACCCTTATCAATAGACAACCTTGGTTTCTCACTTACAGGCACATCATTCACAATATACAAACCAGAACGACGACCAAACTTCCTTTTCTTCTTCTTTTTTCTGTTTTCATCAAAACCAGCAGGTAGAGAATCACCGTAAAATGAAGGAATGATTGCACTACCAAGGCTATTGCTTCTACCAAGCTCAGGCATGCTTCTCCATTTTTGAACCATTAGATCCCTCGGATTAGCCTCTGATATTGTATTGAGCTGGTATGTACTGAAATATTGTTCACGTGCTGACATGTGCGGGCGCAAGATAAATTCACTCTGTACACTGCAAACTGTTTCGGCATCTGAATCAGTCTCGTCTTGACTTCCACTGAAACTGCGACTTTCTGAAAAGATGCTCCTGTGGTAAATGCTTGAACCTGTTAATGATAAACAACAAAGTCAAATTACAAAATTGTAACTGAAGACTGTAAGCAATTTATTTTGGTTATAGATTTCAAATATACAGCTTGACATCTTGAACCAACAGAATGGTCATTACACTATGCAGTCACAATGCCAAGTATAAGAAGGCAAAATATTCTTAATTTACAACCAAAGAACATTTGAATAAACTGAAACATTTCAAAACACGATTTGCAACTATTTACATTGTTTAAACAAAAGTTGACAATAGACTGACATGCCATACATCAAAAAACCTTTCAATGGTAGAAAAACAGGCACATAATTATTTGTTACTAGAACTAACAGTTTTCAAAACATTCAGAATCCATTTGTCATACACAGCTGTAACTAAACATCACAATATTCAATCCACCTGCAACAATGTTTTTTGCAACTCCTAATTTTGTGCAACAAATAGCAACTGGCTGTGTTATTTTGGGCACAAAATTGTTTACATGTATTTAGTAAATGGCAAACTTTAATTTCCATCACTTAAGCACTATTAAGTTTTTCATTCACAAGCACAGGTCATGGTTGTTCAAAGGGTGGATAATGCTATCCAGAGGTTAAATCACTATCCAGTGGATAAGCATTCAAGATTGACGAACAAACTGTGCTATCCAGTGAATATATACTGATTTACCTGGTGGAAAACATTATCCACTCCAATAGTAGCAAAAACAGCTACTTTCTTGCCATTTGCCTAGAAGTAAAGATATCTTTGGTCTCTAATGTTGCGACCCTTTTCATGCAAAAACAATTTCAAAACCATAGCTTAAATTAAGACAAACTTACAGCACAAAATATGCACAGTCAACGTTTCAATATGTTTTTATTTTATTTTGATCGGATAAGCTAAAAAGCTTGTAGAAACTGTAAATGTTCAAATTGCTAATTTTAGTACCGAAATATTTTTACTTTGAAAAGAAATTGGGCTATCAAAATGCTATTAATCACAAAATTTGATGACCAAAAATATATACATGTACCACAAAAGGGCTGCATGCAAAAAAATTAATTCATAAGTGAATGGCTAAACTTCTTAGATTCATACTGTCTCTATATTTAGCTTCTTGTATTAATTATTTTAATTTATGCCAAATAAACTGATGGAACATTGACAACTGCTTTTACCAAATGCAGTTTCTAAATGCAAATTTTATTATATTTAAATATACATTTTAAAACAATTAAAATACTTGACTTGAAACTTCCTAAATGTAAGAAAAAATTAAGCCTTCATTACAATTTATGGAAGAAAAATGTTTCTGTCAAATTTAATATAATAATTCTCCATGACTCTTGGTACGTCAAGTCATTTAATAAAAAAAGTTAATGAAATGTGAACGAAGGTATTTTTAGCTTGAACGAGTAAAATATTTCTCTAAACAATCGCAAAGCACAACATCGGAAACAGAGTCTCGAAACTGCCTTAAAATGGCAAAAACATTGATTATACACGTATGAACACAGGAAAAAATCTCGCCCCTTCTGTAATTTAGGTTTCATTAATGTTGAGGCAATTCTGTTTTAACGCCACCTGGCTAAAAGCCGACAAACTGTAAACACATGCACCGACAACAGGTAACAATTAAGCACAAAATATAACCAATCGCCAAATGTTACCATTATCAAACAAACGCGAGGTTTGCTCTGCAATAAATCGGCCGTTCTTTACATCGCAATTAATGTTTTGGCTGCTCATGACCTAATCACTGAATAAACACACGATAAAAGATCGGACAGCGATATCGTTGGTAAATTGCTCTCCTTGCAGCACTGAATCGAAACACGAAAGTCCATGAAATATTTTCAACCTAAAAATTATTTTCCCAGGGTAATTCACTTTCTTTTCCCTGAAGGTAGAATGAAATAAACGCAAACGTTTTTACCTATTTTTAGATTGAAGTAATATTTTTAGCTGGAGATGAGATCGCATAAGCAAGAGATTTGCGTCATTCGGAGGAAACGAGCATTGGAAGATCACCCCAGGATGCAAAGAGTAGCGAATATATATTTTGAAAATATAAGCATTTTTTTAAACACAGACAAGGAAACATTGCTGAAACGGGTAATATTTCTACCGTACATGAAGAGAATATTTTAGGCTGAGTGCTCCTTTTGATATCAGCGAATAATCTTCTGATTTGCCGGAAATATAATGCTTTGATCGAAATGATGAATATTTCTTAGCTATTAAATTTACAGAAACATTGCTTTTATCTGTGCTTCCTGACTTAAAGACGCCCTCGAGTGAAAACCTACCCCTGAATATACACCATTTAAATTTATGTTACTTTGAACAACATCTCTACAACAATTTTGTTTTTAAATGGCACTCTAAACCCAAATGCAGATTTGGAATCAGGAAAGTTAGATTGTTCACTTTATATGATTTCATGCAATGAACAGAAGGATAACATTCATCTTACATAAAATATTCAAAGCTCAATCTGCGCGTAATATCCCGTAACTTGCAAGTTAAAAGAGGACTTACTGGACGAAAATCAAAATCTTCTAGCCGACCTTACAATAATAAACCCTTAAAATAACAAACACCAAGCAAAAGGTGGCATTCACGCATATATGACGAGTGCCCACCGATTGAGAGGTGTGAAGATCGTCGATAATTGACACACGACCAAACTTACCCCGTCTTATTTGACCAGGAAGAGATCCGCTTCGATTTTGCCTCTGTTGGCAACAAGTGGAGCTGCTAGCAGTTGTGGGGATGTCCAGACTTTCAGCCTTAATTTCCTGATTTCTGTAAGCGACAGATTTTAGAATCCCACGCCGATCTACACTGCGGCTCTTGAGGCTGTCAGAATCGCAGCTTCCAAACTCCTGGGAATTTGTCCCAGACAACACTGTCAAACTTTTGGACTTTGGTGGAAGAGATTGCGTGCCCCTAAAACGCGGATCTGCCCATTTTACAGGTCTAGACGATCTGAAATTGGGAGTACAGGGACGATCTGTGGATATTCCACTATCCTTGTCTGATTCTACGCTCTCCCC
Source organism: Blastomussa wellsi (assembly GCA_947652115.1). Taxonomy (NCBI): domain Eukaryota; kingdom Metazoa; phylum Cnidaria; class Anthozoa; order Scleractinia; family Plerogyridae; genus Blastomussa; species Blastomussa wellsi. Next base: position 8,053,893 of record OX393563.1, read on the forward strand.
GGGGTAAAGAAAGTGGTTGTTACCAAAGGAAGTCGGGGTCGGTTCGTGGGACGTTTTCGAGTGAACCGACTCACGGTCGATTTCATCGAACGCGCTGTCACAGCTATCCTCAAGGTTGTGGAGTTTCATGGCAACTGAAAGAGGAGGAGGCCTTCGTCTTGATATAGTGGCAACATTGGAGTTTTGATCATTTGTTCCACTTCGTAGCACTTGTAATGTATCTGTTTTCGTTGTTTGTATTTCTTGCTGCTCGACTGATTTCGGTTCAAGCAACTCCGCGCGATCGAAGCTTCCACTCGGTTGATTCCAACTAGATGACGACGAAGAAGTCCTAGTACAATTTTTGAATATTTCAGGATACTTAAGTTCCAATTCTTTAAAGCGATTCCGAGCTCGTTGCAACATCTCCTTGTGAGCAAAGAGATCTTCTTCGAACATGACGCTCTTTCGAAAGCCGGTTCGCGAGGGCAGATCGACCATACTCTTGGAAAATCCGTTTCTGTGTCTGTGCGGGGAAGAAGAGACAGACTTCATTCGCTCTGATGAATAAATGTTCCGAATATCATGATCAGTCACGTTACTTTTCGATGGTATATCAAAACTCTGGGCTCCAGAAATTCGACGTGAATTTCCATTCAGTTGACAAGCAGTGGACTGTATTACTTCCTCGAGTGAATGCTCCGATTTGTATACCTTCGATCTCTGTATAGCTGCCATTTGTCGGGACTGTGTGGTTAAAAAAAATATCCTCCCCTGACAATAGTTTCACTTGTCGCTTACCAAATCCTTACTAAGGTTACATGTGACCCGCTGGGAAGCAACGACTGATATTTGAGACAGAAAATTCGTTTGAAGAATCTGCCAAGAATGCGTTTGACGTCATTTCAGCAATAAAGGTGCGCTTATTTAAAACAGCCAATCAACCTTTACTTCCGATGTTATGCTAATCGCTAATATCCCAAAAATAGATCTTTCAACCATATGATAATAATGGCAAAGAGATTAATTGAATTCTTTTCTTTTTTTTTTTCTTTTCTCTTTTTAACATTTTTGTATGCCATTATAAGTGATCGCAAAACGCAAGAGTATTTAATAAATATTTTCATAAAGTTTAAATATTTTACATGAAACGTCGGCTACACGAGGTGTCAAAATCGTAGGAGACTAGACATGCAACAATACACTTGCACTAACAAGAAAACCTGACTCATCGTGGTAAAAATCCCAGCAGTTCAGGGGGTCAATTTATACAATACATTAATATATCGGACCATCGTTTGAACATTTTTCGCCATTTTTCAAACTGCGCCCTCCCAAATGTTGTGTGATGTTAATTTAATACGCAAACTCCATGATCACGACGAGGCGGCTGTTACCTTCCTCGCGAGCGTGCTATTTTATGCACTATTTTTTATTTATGTATTATTTGCTTGTTTACTTTTCTAGTTTTTCTCGTGAAGGTGACTTGCTGTCGAAACTGGAATCGAAGAACAGTCAATCGTAACCCCGTCGTACACGGACATCACAAGGAACAACGAATTCATCACCCCACACAGTTATTCCACGCAGTTAATAAAGCAGCATATTGATTCCAAAATAGCCAGAGCTTCCTCACAACTCCCACTCATAAGAAAACTTATTAGCGACACGTACAAAAGGTCGCTTTGCAATTCAATACGTACGATCGGCCAACATTACAACGAAACTAAGAAGCCGTGCACCTGTACCTGTCTTACGGTTGTATACGTGATGTCACTGAGCTACACCCTTTTTTATAAATTAAAAAAAGAAAAAAGGAAAACAAAACTAAATTTCAGACGTCTTCCTCTGGTCTGGTCGAACTTCAGTACTCGGGAGAAATTTAGGCTATAATTTAAAAGACTTTGTAAGAACGTCGATGCTGAGCTGAGACTGATCAAAATGTCAAGAACTCGCTAACACCATACTCAACTGGCTTAGCTAAGACCATTTTTATTTTATTTTCTCTAGACGTTTTTGCATCGAGTCATGCCAAGAATATGACCCCCACAGCCCCCAAACTTATGGCGACGGTTCAGCATAAATTTCTATCACGATATATAGTTTTCCTTTGTTTTTGAAACGGCAAACTTTATGTTTGTCGCAGGTTAGTCGTGACTTGGAGCCTGTGCGTTCGAACTGTTCATGGGTCTCTGTGCATGTTATGTTATATAAAGCTACATTGGACAAGAGGAGTGCCAGAGAAAAACACCCCCCAAATACTGCCTCGTACCCAGGCGCCTCAAAGTCAAGAACTTGGGAAGGTTTCTTTTAAACGCAGAGGGCCATGGGAAGGCTCAACGAAAAAGTTGTTCGCTTTGATCTTCCCATGATCTTTGCGCGCTTCATAAGTAGTTCACGAGCCTTTGCCAACCCTTTGCCCCAAAAGATTAAGGACGCGCCTGGGTACGAGGCAGCCCGAACTAAATTAACCGTTCTTAATCATAATCTTGCTTGCGTCTCGTTTACATGGAACGGCAGAGCATCTTTGCGATTGGAGGGGGGGAGAGTAATTGCAAATGCCGTAGACATTTTTAGCGCGCGCCGACGGCGCAAGGCATCTAGGGGGTCCCGGGGCATGCTCCCTCAGAAAATTTGTACAGTAAATAGTTCATTATCCCTCCTGCATACTCATTAGCATTTAGTTATGGGAAAGTCACCCCAGACGAGCAAGCTCGCTGGGGAAAACATGAAGAGTGCCAATAGAGTAAACAGAGGGCCAGGGGTGGGTGGGTGGGTCGATTCCAACCAAAGTTAGGCAAAACTGACAACTATGAATAATTAACTCATGCTTATAATACGCACGAGGGCTAATGAATATTAATGAAGTATGAATAGTATCTCCAAGAATGGCTAAAAATGCATCCTAATAAGCCAGACCAGGAGTGATGGGCCCCTGGCCAGACAACGTGAATTACATTATTATCGCATATCTAGAGGGAATGTAGGCGACAACGTCACTGGCTCGCTTCGAATGCCTTTCGTGGAAAATCTAGTTGCCTAATTTTTATCATAATGTATGGGGACAGAAACCCTGTGGGATCAATATCGAGGGAGGGGTTCCTCCGCAGGGAGTGAATTTAGGGACCGATCGTTTATTACGTCCGAGTGGGGGGCGGTGGTTTTGGAGGGGGGTTCAATTTTAAAACAAGCTCCATTTTGAGGGGTACATTTTTATCTTGCAAGAAACGTGAGGGGGGCCAAATTTTATGACAGGAAATGGCATCTTAGAGGCCTACATTTGTAGTGCCTCCAGGGGCACCCAACGAACAAACTGTGGCAAAATACATTCTTTTATCCAAGTGAATGAAAATACATGATATTGAAACATTTTCAGGTGTTGTTGAGTGTTGCTGGGAAACATTTATCTGTACCTTTTTGCCAGAACATGATCCATATTTTTTTTCCCAGTCAGCAATTAGAACAAACAACAAACGTGCGGAAATGGCACTGAAAACCGTTGGAATCCGCTCTTCTCAACGAGATTCAAGCCTCTGTCAAGCAGTATCTTCAGTCGCCCCTCCAAGTTTCAATCGGCCAGCGCAGAAGTAGTGTTTTTTCAGTGACAACTCCCATGAGAAAACATATACTAAACCACTTTGCCAGCCAGCCAGCAACATTTGCGCTGGGGAACAGATTAAGTGAGGAACAGACTCGTTGGGCGCCCCTGCGCCTCACCAGGTAGTCGCCATAATAAATGTGCACACCCATGTCAGGGCTTTATCATGCACCATAGCATGTACCGTAACCCACCAGATTACCTACAGGTATATAAAACTATTAAAAAGAGTGATAACAATTTTATTCACACACAAACAGCTAAAATTATTGCAAACCAGGTAGAAAATACAAACAATAAACGAGAGAAAAGATAAAAGAGATATTAAAAAATAGGATAAAAATATGTATGTGTGAGGAACGAAGCAAAGAATTTTTGCCTTATTTAAAACATGGTCAGAAGGGTGGGGGGTACATTTTTAAAACTTATAATTGCGAAGGGGGTATAGCCACAAGATGCCATAAATTTCCTCAAAAGTTGCTGAAAAAAAAAAAAAAGTTGCCCATTTCTTGCAAAAGTTGCCAAAAAGTTGCTTATATTTCAGAAGGTACATCCCAATTTAAGTAAATTGTATTAACCCAGATTCACTGTAGCCACGGCTGTCCACCATCATCAATAGGCAATTTCCGAGTTCTCTTTTGCCTCAGTGTCAAAACGAGTCTAAGTGCGAAACCATTCATGTCAAAATGTGTTTTACCTGCATCTTCATTTGTTCAAAACAAGCTCATTAACATGGAAATGAGCTTGTTTGTGTTGCCACTCTGACCATTGAATGACCTTGGATATCGATTGCCTGCTCAGTTGGCCATTTCATAAGATCAAATCTTTTTTTGACCAAATATCCAACAATTTACCAATTGTAGAATTGTTCTCAACAAAATATCAAAAAACATTTCAAGCTCCTTTTTTAACGAAATTTGTAAAGTTGTCCAAAAAATTAAAAGTTGCCGAAAATCTTAAAAGTTGCCAGGTATCTTGTGGCTAGGCCTAGCCTTGGGAGGCTACGACGTGTGGACTGCCTGTGTGGTGTTTAACAACTTCTGATCTATTGATTTGTCAGTGCAAAGTTAGAAATTTATAACCGAGCTCAGCAAACGGCCCTGCTGTTCTCACAAGCCTGGCAGCAACCAAATTTCAAATCGATTAAAACTAGAAAGTCATGTCTGATGTTTTGTGCTGGGCTCTTAGCAGATTGAACAAGTAATGCATCTTGAACACTCTTGCTGTGCGCTCCCCATCAATACAGGCCATGTATGGACGGAACCAGGAGTGGACGAAGCTGAGGAAGTTTATAGAACGACTTTTGCATCAAAATGTTAAATAATTATTTTAATCCAAAAAGCACTCATTAATAAGTAAATATACATGTGAAGTCCTCCCTCAAATTTCCTAAAACCAAAACTCTTTGTAAAGGAGCTGCTACCTTCACGGAACAAGCGCGGTTGCCAATCCACCTCAATCTTTGTTGTTCCTCTTTGAGTTACAAAGCTCATTAAAATTTAACACAACTTCGTCGTTTTTTGTATCTTTACAAACTACAATTTAGAGGTTTACTTCTATTTGAAGATAATGCAGTCCAGGGAACAAATGCCAATTTTAGCAAATCCTCGTTCAAGCACTGGAGGAGTTTCGGACTTATTTTATCCAATCAAAAACTAGAGCGAGAGTTCACGAATACACCGAAAGTGATCACCTTAGTAAACACGTTATATGGCTCATCAACTGGAACTTGCTCCCCCTCTTCCCGCTTCGCCCGCCACAATATTCCCCACCAAGGAGCCTAGATCCTAGCTACAGTTGTCTGGCTGACTCAGATGGGGCAACTTTGTGGCATGCAACAATCTGACACCAAGCCTGCAACACATTTCTGGAGAGACTGGGGCAAGTCATTGGCAGATCACAACGTTCTTTTAACAATGTACTTAAAAACATAAAATGTACGAGGAATTGCGTGCATTACGATTGGTCAATTCAAGTTCATTCTAACTCCATAAAACATGCAGCTTACCGTCATATACATGCTTTACTGAGTTATGATGCATGCGGATTACATCATGAGTTGGAAGGCACAAAATTTCCTTAACATTTTATAAAAGAGATAAAGAGCTTGCCCTTATGCATTGTTGAGTTACATAAGCACTTGGGAATTTGTTAAAACATTCGAGAAGTGTGAGAAGCACTCGGCTGCACCTCATGATAAACAGTCTATGCACTTCTCTGCTAAAAATGCCTGCATGCTTATATAACTCAACAATGCACACATGCTCATTTTTTAATATCTTTAATAATTATTTGATAACAATTACATCCCAAAACTTTGTCATCCATTCCAAGTTTAAAGAAATATGAAATAATTACACACATTTTCTCCAAAGACAGAATGGATTACGATTTTTACAGGTCATCGGTAAAGTCCTTATAAAGCAACGAATAAAATAATGACAACTATCATAATCACTATCAATGTTACTAGAACACAGGTTTGTCTTTTATCTGAAATCAAATAAAGGAAAAACTTGTCAGAAATAACCATGCTAAGAAATCATGGGCACCCGACCAATAATTTTTGGTAGAATATCTGTTTGTGTGGCCTGTAATCCCCTCAGATTTCCTTTAATTTTTGCACAAAAATCCCTTTAAAGCGGCTAAATGAGATATTTTTGCTAAAATTGCCTTGTTGAGTGCACCTGATAAATAAACAAAAGCAAACAATGGATTACAGCTTACACCTAGTACAGTGAGGAATTTGTCAAGGGATTTCAAAAAAAAAATTCCCTTCTAATTCCTGCCCACCCTCTCCTCTCCCTGAACATAAAACTTTACATAATTTCACATATACTTCTTTAGAATTTCTATAGTTTTTTCTTTACCCCTCCATGGCACTTAATTAGTGAATCTCAATTGCCCCCTTAATTGCAAACTCCTAGTGGTCCCTTAATTAAATGACCTATCCTGCTCCTAACTTGTGTAGCTCTGCAGGTCCCTTGTTGTTTCAGTGCTAGGTGTACTGGTGTGAGCTGTTGTTATTGACTGTTACCTAAGACAATGATGTAGGTTAGGAATCAGGTTAGAGGAAACTAGGTGCACTTGATAGTAAGGGTCCAATTTTTGTAGCAGCGGAGCCTAAGGAATGGTAAGCATTGAAGCAATTAAACAACAAATTGGCAGATAGAAAAAGAGTGCTTACCATCAGACAATCTAAGAACTTTTTCTACTTTTAGAACAGTTTGTTGTAGCTTGGAGTCAGTCATTTCTAATTCATGACCAAAATCATCTAACATTCTGAAAGATGAACACAAAAGCAACATAATCAGGTAATCAGTATGAGAACTATAGTCAGGGCATGCTAAACTGCCCAGCTTTAGTTCATTCTGACAGGAATATGAGATCACCGGTCAGACCAAAATTTACCATTCCATTTTTACAAACTGGTTAGTTGTCTTCCTTCAGGTCAGTAGATTCTCCCAGATGTGAGACACTGGGAGAAGGAATACAAATTATAACATAGCTAGCAGAGCTGCGCAATCAAATTCAGTGTTTGTAAGTGTGCTTCCATAATCCAATGGAGAAGGCTGATAACATAAGCAAATCGCTTCACCACAACTGGTTTTCTGACAAGGGTCTTTTGATGTACATTTCCACTGGCAATGTTACAAAACAATTGGTTCATGCTTTTAGCTGTGCACCATAGACCCTATGCATAAATGGCTGCCAACTTAAAATTCTTTTGTATGTATTCAAATTAGCCTCACTAACCTCGTTTAAAAGTAAAAATTCTTTTGAATTACCAACTCAAAACCGAGGTTAGTAAGGCTAATTTAAATGAATACAAAAGAAGTGGCAGCCATTTATGCATAGGGTCTATTACGTTATGGTGCACTTGGGAAGTTAAGAGAGCACTCAAGTAGCTAGAGTTGCTCTTGGCTACCGCTACCTCCAAACTTCCTTTGTGCATCAATAATAATGCTCGAAAATAATGCTCTCAATTTTTTTCAGTGACCCTTTTAAGAGTAGTGCATCAACAAACTTCAACTTCCAGGACTATGATAAACAATTCACAGTTGTATTATGTACAATAAAAATATGCTTACACATTTTGTTCTTCAATTTCATCTCCAATTTTCTTTCCCATGGTTTTTAAAACACCAACACTGTGTCCAACCATATCTAGCTGTTCATCTTGGGCTTGTACTAGTAGCTTTTGATAAATGACAGACAGAAATAGCCAATGATAAATTATTTGCAAATATTGATTCATCAAGTGACATTCTTTTATTCATTCATTTATCGATTATTTACAGTGCAACTAACTCAACTGGCGCCACCCAACGTTTTTTAACCAATCCCAATAAAAGTTCGGAACAAATGAATTGAAGTTTTTTCATCAGTGGTAAATTTTCTAATTCCATTGTGATTGGTCTGTTGATGAAAAGACTCTGATTCTTTTGTTCTGAACTTGTCTCGTGATTGGCTAAAAAATGTTGGGGTGGCCCTGGTTGAGTTAGTTGCACTGTAATGTCCCTAGAAATTTCAAGTTAACAGTTATATATCAAGAGCTAAATAAATAGTGCTGTACAACAGAACACCAAAGTGAACTCTGAAATATTACGTCGTTTGGCTTTTATAGCAATGTCTGCTGGCATAGCCAATAAGGAGAGCTGTGCTACAAAACAGCTTCACTTTACACATGAAAACTTTAGTCATGAATGTTGCTTTAGTATTTCTAACTAACGCTAAGAGTCGTTATGACTTGCTAAAGGTACAGTGCAACAAGGCCACAATGTCAAGTACTTAATATACAATGAATCTTAGAGTTTTCTGACCATGGGAACTTGACCACACAATAGTTTTATTGAGAATAGAACTGCCATGAATGGCTCACTGATATGATTGTCATGTTCCATTAACTATACTTTACTGGTGTGACAGTAAAAACCTGAAGAAAACTCCAAACCTTTGAATACTTTTTTTTTAATAAATTGACCAGGTTGACTGGTTTATTAATAAATCACATCACAGTAAAATACTGAATTGCGTAATTATTTACAAGCTACAAATATACAAATATAAATATAATAGCTTAAAGTTCTTTTAAAAGGTTTTCATTCATCTCAAACTTGAGTTGGTTTCAGCCGCACACCTGACAAAAAACAAATTAGCAAAACGCTTTGTCTTGGCTACTGGTACGTTGTACGTTCTTTGGCGCCTGAAATTATAATGAGGGCTGTAGGCTTCAGGAATTAGGTGATGTAGTTTACTGTCTTGATTCTCGCTGATTGATCTAAATAACGACATTGTAATGTCTTCATGATGTTCCCTGATAGAAGTCAAACAGGCGCGCTCTAACGCTTCCCTGTACGGCCAACCTATGAAAACTTATTAATTAAAAATAATATTTGATATGCAAGTCTGTATATATTTTATACAAAGCATCAGAGAAAACTTGATTTAGTCTTTTGTAAGACATGAAATTGACTGGTTGTGCTGGCATTATTGATATCAAAGTTTTTTCCTACTTGTGATAACCTATTGCCTTCATGCTGAAAACCTTCACAAAATTTGGTCACCGGTGAATCAATAACTATCAGTATATTTATCTGGCACAAAATGTGAACTTGTGCTAGTATTCTTTGTTACCTCTTGTTGTTGCTGTTGGTCCATAATAAAAGCTTGATTTGACTTCTCAATCTCTTGATCCAACCGCGAGTATCTGTCTTTAGGTTTATCATCTCTTCTTCCTAACAATGCCTAACAAAAATACAAAAAGTCATAAAGAAGCAGGTAGAAACCTCTCCCAGTGAACTAGTGTAACAGTGTTCCAGTTTATAAATTACTTTATTTAAGACAAGGGGGAGATTTATTTTCACATGTAAATATGTCATCATATATTAAGAGATTATTTATTCAATATTAATTGAAATATTACTGAAATCCTGAGCTTGAAAATTGTTTTGTGTTTTTCACTGTCTCTCAAATAAATGGACAAAAGAAAGCTTGTCAACCGCTCTTTTCAACTAGTATTGAATAGTGTGACATATACTTCAATGTTTCACACATTTTAATCTTTCATCATTGCATATTCTACACGTTTCTTAAAGCCAGACAGGGTTCAGGGGTCATCATTTATTTATTCAAAGAGTATGCAGCAGCACAAACTTCAATGGCTGAGGCCGACAACAAACATATTATTATTACAAAAATATTAATGAGAATATATAATTTTCTTAAAGTTCTTTGTATTCGTAATCACACATTATTGTTCTCAGCTTTGTGTCCCATGCAATGGAATGTAGAGAGAAATTTGATGCTGGTCACTCTTGGGTGACCAGCTGTGGCTTTAACCTGAACTGCCCAATCCAGAATTCAGCTCACTAATCTTTAGGCCACTGCACCTCCCAATCAAAGAATTAAACAAACAGAATATTTTCTGAGTTCCTCACCTCTCTTGATGAATTCTCCACTTTTGCCTTAGCTGCCGGACTATTCATATGTTCTTTAATGATATTCACACCATCTCTTGTCTGCTTTATGAACTGTTTTCTCTGGTTAACCTCAGCAACATCAATGTTGAATTTCCTTGGGTTTGCTTCAACAATGCCCACAGTTTCACCAAGGTCTTCTAGATCCCATTCAATACTCCTTAAATTATTACGCAGTTCATTTGTTGTCCAGTTGTATTCATCTTTTCCGACAGTGCGTGGATTATCCAGCAAGTCTTGCCATCTTTTATAAAGGGTCTGCACATTGTTAACTGCTTTTTGCACTTCCCTGAAAAATCCAATTTTTTATAGTCAAAAACAATCAAGGTACCATATAATAACTGTAACAACTGTAGGATTAATGTGTCACACATTATAAGGGCAAAAATTAGACCGTGATGTGTGAAAACAGCTAGAACAGAAACATGATTAACAAATTTAGAACTAAATATTTCGATTAAACTATAATTTGAACTGGATAAGCTATGGCCTGATGGGGCACTAGGCTCATATGCAGACTTTATCTTATAATGGGAACTGTGAAGTTTGTACGTAGAATAGGATGGCACACCACACCCCCCTTGTTTGATACCCTTCATGATAAGCACTCCCTTTGCACCCATTTTCTAATTAATGATCCCTAATTATATTTTACCACTTCATAAGTCACAATCTTCCCAATTTTACAGTGACTTCAAATTCAAATCATATTAAAGTTGATTTTTTTGCAGACTTTCTATAAAATAATAAGTCTAAACTAGATGCTTTAATCTGTTCCTAAAAGTTCTCAAACAAAGTTCATTTGACACAACAAGAATCACACCAGAAATGGATTTCAATTGATTCCATGTTGCCATGTGTCTGTTCAGTTATAGATCACTGCTGACATCAAAATGTGGTATAAAGAACAAAAAATTGGCACACAAGGCGATAGCTGAGTGAGTCACTGATGTTCTTACTACATACTGATGTCTTCTCTGATCTATCTATTACTGAACAGGCAGATGGCAACATGGAATCTATCTGTTTTATATAACAAAGAAACAAAATATAAAAAACTTGATGTTACCGGTGCATGTCTTTTAATAGATCATAGGTAGGAACCAATCAAAATACATCCATAATTGGGCTTATTATATTTAACACTTATTCACCGAAGTGGAGGTGAATAGTGGTGGATATTAACCAAGCCGCGAAGTGGAGCCATTTAGTTTCTCTTCAGCTGCTCAGAGGTGAATAGCACTGGCTAATCACCTCCAAGTTAAGGTCATTCCCCTGAAATAGAACTGACAATAGATTTTCATTCAAACTTTGCCCATTTGTTGTTCATCGTAAGGGAATTTAAATTTTGTAATGAAAAAGAGGGGTTCCCATATTCGTTTAAAAGCAGGAGCACCTTGAAAATACCCCATAATTCGTTAAAATATCAGCTTCAGAAATGTTTTCATTTGACTAGCTCATGCCACGTCTTATGGGAGAAGAAAAAAATAGGGAGAAAGCGAAACAAGGGAAAAAACTATAGATATACTGTATCGCCTTCAATGAACAATTTAATATATGTTTCATTATGAAAGCACGCATTTCCAGTCAACCTTGATTCAACTTGTTACTAGCATGCAGTGATCTCGAGGCCACAATATCTGTTCAATAAGTTCACGTTTCTGTCGATTATTTATTTTTCTGCAATGGGAATTTGTTTATATTCCTGTTATAGGAAGAAAGTGATTGCTAGTCTCAGAAATAGGGTAAAAAAATATAGGTCACCATACTCGTTTACGAGAAAACAACGATTTATCTCCTTCACCAGCAAAGCCGTAAATAAAACGCCACAGTCTTCTTTAGGTGCGCGCGCTGATGACGCAATAAATTGTGCACAGTAAAGATGCGCAATGCAATACAGGGGAATGACCTTAACCAATCAGAGTGTGCAGAAAGCACTATTCATTTGTCTGGTAAAAACTAAAAATTATACTGTATTTCGTCCTTGAAAAAATTTGCAGTAGAGAACTGATTTAAATTGTCATAACTTGATCAACAGATTTTTTTGTAATAATTATTTTGATGCCAGTGATGCATAACGAGAAACGTCTAGAAACTGACAGATCCTTTACGCAGCCATAATGATTTCAAATTATAACAGTGAAATGTTTACACAATTTTATAAATAGTATCACAAAATGCGAATGAACCCATGCCAACTTTCCAAAAGGATAGGATAGGTTAGACTTGTACGTTTACACGAGACTGTGTACCAGTTACATGAGATCAGATCTCCATTAAAATAAATTCGCATTTCTCAACAACTCAATGAAATCAATCAATATAAATGAGTAATATAACACAAGATCAATTGCGAAAGGTCCTGAAAAAAAACATGCATCGGCTTCCATATATCCTCGAGCACTAGTTAGATTTACGAATATGAACAGTATGTTTATACATTGACCATTTTCATGTCATTTCTTGTGAAAACATGCCTTCAGGGAAGTTTTACGAAAACGTCAAGATGAGATGAAGGACGGACTTACTCTTTTACGACGAAAAACGGGTCCTCTACTGACATTTCCTTTAAAAAACGGTGAAGATTATCAAATGTTCGTCACTTTCCTAGACAACTTAAAATTTGTGGCAAGGAAGGCCGCTACAACGCTAAATCACTGTCAAAATACCGTCGGAGGCGAAACTCACCGCCATTATCACGTGATCCATCCAAACTTGACTTCCGCTACGTACTACTGTACGTTTTACTTCATGTTAGCGGAAGGGCTTTTATCCGCTTGTATCCGAGGAGCGCTACGCGCTCGTTGGTTATTTTATCACTTCATATCCAACGCGGGCTCATGGAATAATTGTTATATAGTTTTAGCGCTATACAAATTCATTATCATTATCATTATCATTATCTCTTGATCAAGAAACGCCCGTACCAGTCGTCACTCTAAGTGTATATATAACCTATATATAACCAAATTGATAGCAAGGCTGGTACTGTGACCAAAGGCCAAAATTTCATATCTCTTTTGCGAGCACGTTTATCGTATTTTTCGAAACAGTGCTTGGAACGGAACATTCAGGGAAAGTTTCAAATAAATTGTTGGACAACTTCTATTTCTGAGAAAAAAAAAACCTTAATACTGTCAACAGCACAGGATCGTATAGTTGTCTAGTGTCAAAAAGTTGTGTCAGCATTGTAAGTACTGTCCCATAGCTGTATGTATTGTATCGTAATATAAAGCGAAAGTATTAGTATCAGTTGTCATCGTCAATCTTTACTTAAAACACGAAATCTTATCATAAAAATGATCTTTAATTTCTAGGAGTCGTGAAAGATATTACAAAAGAATAAATAAACCACATTAAAAAGAAATGCCCTAATTACATTAACGAACGGACTATTTAACTTGCATACAGTAAAAACCTTTAATATAATAGAACCTATATTTTTAATATAATAGAACCTAGTATTGAATGTTGTGTATATAATATTGTAAGTAGTGTAAGTAGTCATAGTACTGTAAGTAATGTAAGTAAACATAATAAACAACTAAACTTTAGAGGGCCATTGCCACGCCATTTTAGCAAAATTTTAAAAAGCTAAAACTTGTCTTCGCTCAAAGGAAGACCAAAATGACGGTTTAGTTTTGTTACCGAAGACTGTTTTACTGCATTTAAACCATTCACTGCAACAGACGGTCTGTTGCTACGGATGGCAAGGATGGAAATGGATTCAAAATTGAAAAAATCTATTAAAAAGCTATTACGGTTTGCTCTTCCTGCTAAATTTTCATTTGATATCTTCTTCGCAACTCTGTAGCAACATTTTTTCCACGAGTAAATGTATTAAACAATGAATTAAGCACAGAATTGACCCGGGGGGACTCCCCTATTAAAATGATGGGGGTGCTCGTCGGAAATTTTCAAAAGTACCCCTAAAAGGTACCAGAATCTCCATTAGTGGGCGTGGCCCCCAAAATTTTCAATCCTAAAAGGTACCACCACTTCTACTGGAGAAACCAATTTTAAAACACCAAATTAACCAACATTGACAAGTTTCAATATCAATTCTGGAAGTTTGTAACTATGGTTCACATAAATGAAATCAAATAAAAACCATCGTAGTCACACACAATTCCTGCCACTCTAGCGGTGGTAATTTTAGCTTAAAGTACCCTAAGCGGTACCAATCCATCAATTTTACCCCCTAAAAGGTACGACGAGCACCTCCGTCATTTTTATAGGGAAGTCCGCCCCCGGGAGAATTGACCGTTGCATATGACGACACGGCAACCATATTGGTATTCCAAAACAAAGCAGTTAGCTGCTACCTCCTACCTCGCTGAAACCTCTATTTTCATTCTCTCGTTGTAAACACTATCTCTATTGTTTTCTGGGTCTAGGGGCTCGTTCCGAGAGGTAATGGCCAACCCAAAACAAAAAATCTTCGGCGAGCGGATCAATCAAACCAAACTCGTTCTTTGTGTAGGTGTAGGTCGCAAAACGTTGGTGACAGAGCGATCCAAGAAGGGTGGAAGATTTCGCCCGCACTTGGCCAGCCTAAGGAACAAGCGTAATACGAAGAGGATGGGGGGGGGGGGGTATAGTGGCCTTGGCAATGGACTAAAGACGTGATGGAAAGTTGAGTGGGAGTGGACAAAGCAAATATTTTCTCTTAGCGCCTCCCTAACCCCTGCCCGTTTTATATTCACGGCGTCGCAGGCTAAGCTCACTGCTCGGTTGACTACTTTTCTATTTAAGTCGCCCGTTTACTGCCCCATAGCAGCATATTTGCCTTGCAAAATGAACGGATTCCACTAAAACGTGATAAATGGATTTCTAAAAAAACAGTAGACTGTTGTCAAGACAAAAATGACGGCCATGAAATATTTGTTTGGCTAGTGTTTCCAGAACAACTAACGGCGACAGCTAACACTGTATCAACTTATTAAAGTGTATCAGAGAAAGCGAGAAGTTTGGGTGTACGTTACAATCCAGTGGCTGCAAGGTGCTGGTTCATCTCATTCTTGATTTTTTGAAAAGTAAATGTAACTTTGCTTTTATCAATTAATTTTCCATTCATAATTTTGCGTAGCATGTGAAGGCAAACAGATACCCGCCGTCAGAGAAACAGTAGTGGCAAACGGGTCCGTGTTCAGAGGCTAACATTTTGTACTGCATACTGATTTACTTATTAGGATTCTTGTACAGGTAAGAGGGATCTGAAGGGCTAAAATGGGAACTGGGATTTGCCTTTTTTATTGTTAAAATAAGATTTGGGTGATTGGGACTTGGAATTTAGAAACAAAAGATGGGACTGGGATTTGGGAAGGCTGAGAAATGGAATTTAAGTAAACTTTTGGCTGGGAATTGGGATTTGGTCCCCCTACCCCTTAAGGACCTTCTAAGGAGAACCCTGAATAACCTTGCAAAGCTGAAACGCAATGCTATTTATTCAATAATATCTATCACTAAAGCTTTCTTTTCAGTGTTATTTTATGTGAGAATCATTTCAGTCATGACACCATGGTAGGCTTACTGAAGAATTTGATTCCTTCATGAATGATGCTCATTTCGTTGGAAATTATACTAAGCCTTTCATTGACCCTATGCTCGCGGATGCCAGAGAAATCGACTTATTTCAGTTTGCACAATGTATTTTTTTCTTTTTATTACAACATAGCAATAATCAGGCTAATAACCATTTAGAAGTGTCTTCTTGTAACAGAAAAAAAATTCTTGTTATGACCTGGAGGAATATACGATGTCATGTATCAGGCCAGCATCTGTCAAGAACCAATTCTATTAAATGGTACTGGTGAAAGGTTATTTAATTACTCTTCCAGTCGATCGTTATACATGCCGAATATCTTCATGACATCGCTATAAACTGTTATATTGCACAGAAAAGAAAGAAAAGGGAAGAACTTCAAGTGAGCTTCGTCGCAGAATTTCTCCCGAATAACTGTTTAATTTGCCTTCACCCCGGGAGGAAAGGCGGGGGGAGGGTACTTGACCAATGTTTGGGTATCGGGGTGCTGCTGGAGGTTTGAAACCCTGACCCTGTTCAGGACAAAAGTAACGTCAAACAACTACCCTGTGTTATGGACTGAGGGGCCAAAAACAATACCCTAGCGGCACGTCCCCGTGTAAGCCATATAAGGAAGTACCCCCGGGAGACCTTCACATTCTCGAGGTCCTTCTCCACTGATGATGGACATAATGACGTGATGATGATTTAGTGTTTCTAACTTACCGTAAATTTATTTTTATTTTTCTTTTTGGCTTGTATCGATTTGAAAATAATTTTGGCGTTGAAAAGTGGGTAGCTAGTGGTATCGCATGAACGACATGGTGCAAAACATTGAGCAAATTCACCCAGTTTCCAAAGCAACGGCTAAATTTGAGCAGATCCACTTGTTCTTTGTTTTACACAATGCCCGAATGTGTTAAAAACGTCCAAAAAATTGTAAAAATCAAGACGTTCGCAATTCACACGCTTATTGAAACTTTTACAATTTAAAAATAGTTCGCCGGCTTAAACTTGAAAGCACGTTGTAGGTTGTCGTTGCGGCACACGTTGTGCATCGTAATGAAAATCCTTTAAGCAATCTATCATTTTAATCTGAACACCAGCTTGATACAGACCGTCGTCTTTTTGATAGTTTTCTTCCAGCTGCTGTTGCCGGAATTCTGAGCGTTTTGCCTTAAAAATGGCGACACTTTGAAACTGGGCGGAGGAGGTCTCCCCGGCTCCTACACCTATGATAGCCGAGGAAAGAAGATATAATACATGAAATTATGTGTGACTTGTTGTCTGGTGATCAATATCGAGTCTATTCCATGCAGGAGAAAATTCGAGTAGTGTAGCAGCTCTCCTTTGTAGCAGTTGACATATAATTTGTTAGGAGCTAGGGGCATCGTTCCTATTGTTTGTTTTATTGGTTTCACGCAGAGTTGCGATCCATTGATGTGAGACCTTACGAGAGCTTCTACAAGCTCTGGTTTCTAGTCCTGCAAGTGAAAGCGACTATGACCCTCGTTCTGCCATGGCTAAATAATAATTAGTCCCTAAAACGAGTTTGTAAATTCAAGAGTCTTTCGAATTTGGAAGCACCGAACCCGTTTCTGAAATAAACTTTGCGCCGGTTTCATTGTACATACATGTATGCACAGCATGACATATTATTCACTGACCTTTTGCGGCATTGCTCTTGCAGTCATGACAATGTGATACCCTAACCGAAAATTTCGTCTTTGTCACGAAAACTTTTCAGCGTGTGTTATTAAAACACCTTGATATTTGCGCGAGTTGAGAAATCGATTTACTACCAGGGTCTATTCCCTGGCTTGACGAGGTTGGGTAGACTGATTTTTTTTGGAGACGCACGTTGGTGAGGCCACAAGTGTAATAATTGGCCTAAAATGTAATAACGGGTGATCAAATGCAATAACTATTGTCTGGTCAGTGGTCAACTTCAAAAAACACGTGAGCCCGAGTCCTTAATCTGAGCCCGCGATCTGGTCTTGTGATACTGGTCAGCGGATATCTTAATTTGACAGCTGTCAATTGACCATAATGGATGTCCAATATCAAAGAGATATGCTGTAAATCATGAGCTTGGTATTAGCTGGATGGCCGCCATGTTGTGCATGGAAATCCTGCTTTACACATTTATATATATATTCGCAGCATCCACAGAAACGAAAACCAAAGAAGATTCTTGCTGCAACAGTTGCAAAATGTCCAGTACGGAGGCTAATGGCGAAAAACAGCCGGAGTTTTCTGACTCCGAAACTGCTCCTGAAACAAGTCAGGTCCAATCACTTGACGCCACCGGTGAGTCACACATTATTACAAGGTTAGCGGATGTTAGTCACGTGATCGAATGTTTAAATGGTCCGTCTAAGAACTAGGCAATAAAACAATAGGCTAGCAAGTGCAATAGCGGCAGTTAAGTTTCGGGCACCAATTACCCTAATCAAATTAAATCTAAATAAGCCGACTGCTCCAATCGGCAAAAGCGCGAAATTTGGGTCGAGCGCCATATACCAAGTCAATAGCAAGTCCCGAAGTACGCAACTCAACAATTGGGCCTAGCCCTTAGCACAATAGACTTCACACATTAGAACGACACAATAGGGCATATATTGACTTGGTATATGGAGCATCACCCCAAAATTTGAATTTGCAATAAGCTGTTAGCAAACGGGACACTTGAACGCGATGCTCAACGAGTTTGCCAAGCAGAAAGGTCTCTTAATTACAAGCGCTGAGTCAGACTAGCAACGAACAATGTAATTATCTAACTAGTTTTTTCCTTGTAATATTATAGCCTTTTGTCTTCGTTGTTTCAATTGTCACGTTTTTTCTCAGGCTGAATCAATTCCCTGGCGTCGAAGTCAGGCCGTACTTGATGAAATATTGTAAATAAATAGTTAATCTTAACCGCACGGTCAGCCTTTCTGTGTCGGTTCAGTGCCATTAAGTCACCAGTCAGTACTGGAACATTTTAATAGAAAGTTCACATTTTTATTCATTGTCTGCAATAACTCTTCCACCCCCCCTTCCCCCCCTCCTCCCACACACTCACAAACACACACCCTCTAATAAACGAAGAAGACATTACCACCGCATCCCCAGACACTGAAGTTTTCAGTTCAGAAAATTGGAGTCATTAGAACAACGTATTTGACATGTATTTGTCAACAGATTTGGAGTGGCAGTTTCATTTTTCTGGGCCTTTATTTTAAACAGTAAAATCCCGTGGAGGTTTATGTGTGGAACTTTTGGTTTTAATTGCAAATTTATCACACATATACATTGGCAGCATCCACAGAAACGAAAACCAATGCAGCTTCTTACTGCAGCAGTTGCAAAATATCCATTACGGAAGCTAATGAAGAAAAAGAGCCGGCGTTTTCTGACTCCAAATCTACTCCTAAAGCAAGTCAGATCCAATCACTAGGCACCACCGGTGGTAAGTCACATAATATTGCTATATTAATTAACTGCTTAATCACGCGATTGGATGGTCTAGAAAACCGAAGTTGGAGAATGTTTCGTGATCACTGTTTTCGAAGCATTCCCCCCACAAAAACCGCCTGCTTTGCAGGCTAAGAATGATCATACCGATCAATTAATCTCCAGAGTCTTAAGACGGAATTGCACCAACGAAAACCTACAAATAGGACAAATAGTAGTCCAGGTTTGGAGCTTTCGATCTCAACTCAGGTTAGGCTGACGTTTTCAAGTTCTATCTTCGTGGCCTGGAAAATAGCCAACAAAACTAATTACTGTTTTTCCCTTCCTTGAGCAATTTCCTTGATATCTTCCTCTTCTAACCACTTTATCTGTATGACCGAAAGCAACCTTGCTCCCAGAGCTTTCCCAAAGACCTGAGAGCGAGGTTGGAGCGAAAGTTAGGAGAAAAATCAACGCGACAGAGTCACTTAAACTAGTACACGAGTGTGAACCCACAATGCGAACCCAGATCACATCAATATATCAAAAGAGCTTAGGCGATGCAGTGGCTGCCATGTCAGGGCTCACTCTTTATCTAACGAGACAAGTGTTCTTTGGATTTGTCTGCAACGAATCGAACATTCGACCAATTGAAGTGATCAATCTATTACATTCATTTCAGATGTCACTGATAACGAGAATGCAAACAGGTCATCCACTCCACCACCGCCTACTCAACCTTCATATCCCCAAACTGACAGCGGTGATTCGAAAACTATGACGAGAAAAAACATAACGAAACTGCGAGTGCTGAACATTTGCTGTGCAAAGGAAAGCAAGCTCATTCTGGATACCTTAGAGCCGATAAAAGGAGTCTCATCAGTTTCAGTCAATGCGATTGGTCGTATTGCATATGTTCGTTATGATCCGGAAGTGACGTCACCCAACAAATTGGTCAATGCACTCAACGGCTTATATCTGGGAGCAAGTATCATGGAAACCGGATTCCATCATCTCGAAAGTGAAAGTGTGCCGCTCTCGTTATATTGGTATGGAATTTATCTTGTCATTCAAACAGTGCTCATAATTGTGGCCACTGTAGCCTTCTTCGCTGAGGCCCACTGGTTCCAGTGGGTGGCGATAGCTGAAATCGTTTTCGGCATAGGTCCGGTTTTCAGGAAAGCATTTATTTCCATCAAAAACTGTAACGTGGACATCAACATACTCATGCTCATTGCCATAACAGGAACGCTGGCAATTCAGAGCTGGCTAGAAGGCGCAGCTGTAGTGTTCGTCTTCTCCCTTGCTGACGCCATGCAAGAGTTCTGCATGTACAAAGTTCAGCGGACTATCTCAGGGCTCATGCTCAAAGCACCTCAAGTGGCGATATTAGCGAGTACTGGTGAATGTGTTGCAGTGGAAGCAGTTATCATAGGAACGACAATTGTCATTAAACCTGGAGAACTGATTCCGTTGGATGGTGAGGTCGTAAAGGGTCGAGCCGCTGTAGACGAGAGTTGTGTTTCAGGCGAATTCGTGCCTGTTGAGAAAACAGTGGGTTCAAAGGTATTCAGTGGAACAGTTAATCAAGATGGTTACCTGGAAGTTCAGACTACATCTGACTCGACTACCTCGACAGTATCCAAGGTAGCGCAGCTTGTGCAAGAAGCCCAAACCGGTTCAGCCAGAATCGAAGAAGTCATAAATAAGTTTTCTTTGTACTACACCCCAGCAGTAGTAATTGGAGCAGCATTGATGTTTCTTATTCCAGCCATTCTGGGTGCAGCCGGTGTGGGAACCTACTCACACGATCTCAAAGAATGGGGGCTGAGAGCGCTGGTGATTCTGGTCATAGCGTGCCCCTGTGCTCTGGTCATGTCCACCCCGATTGCTGTGGTTTGTGGCATCACTGCGGCTGCGCGGAAAGGAGCTCTGATTAAAGGAGGCGCTCACCTTGAGACCCTAGCCCAGTTGGAAGTCCTTGCGTTTGATAAAACAGGAACTCTGACTGAAGGGAAGTTTAAGGTTGTTGATGTTGAAGGTTTCCTTGATGTAGACAAACGAGCAACGTTACGCCTAGCCGCAGCACTCGAAAGCAAGTCCAGTCACCCTATAGCGGCAGCCGTAGTTAATGAATTTGTTGGTTGTGTCGCGGGAATGGCTTCTTCTCCAACCGGCACAGTTTTCCCCGAAGTGTTAAGCTTTGAACTTCATGAAGGGCGAGGTATTTCCGGTGTTGTTGAAGGCCATCTTGTAGAAATCGGCAACTACGGGTTCCTTGGCCGGGGAATCGAAGCGCTTGATAAATACATGGAGGGAAAATATCTTGCGTGGTGTAACGAAAGCAAAACGGTGATCTTCGTGTCCTTGGACGGTGAGCTGGCTATAATGATAGCTCTTGCTGACACCATCAGACCAAACAGTTTTGCAGCTCTTGATTGGTTACAAAGACTTCGCGTCCAGATCGCTATGATCACTGGCGACAACTCACGCACAGCCATGGCCGTGAAGAGTAAACTGAGCCTAGATGAAAGTATTGCAGAGATGAAACCACAGGACAAACTATCGTGGATCAAGGCGAGACAAGATGTGGAAGTCGGCATAGAAAATGACGCAAAGTACTCTTGTTGGTGCTGTTGCTGTCTTGCAATTCGTCGTCGCGGCTACAGTTCCTTGGAGGCACGTGCTAAAAACAAAAACATTGTGGGTATGGTGGGCGATGGTATCAACGATGGTCCAGCCCTGGCCGCGGCGAATATTGGGATTGCAATGGGCGCTGGGGGAACAGCTTTAGCCGTGGAAGCGGCCGATGTGGCGCTGATGAGCAACAACTTGGCTAAAATACCAGAGCTGGTGGAACTTGGCCGTTTCTGTCGCCGAGTAGTGACCCAGAATATATTCTTTGCAGTGATATTTAAGCTTGGTATTGCGATTGCAGCGATCCTAGGGAAGGCTTCTCTATGGATGGCTGTTCTGGCAGACGTATTGGGTTTGCTGTTCGTTCTTGTAAATGGCTTGAGGCCATTACGGTGGCAGAGTAGCCGAGAGAATGATACCAAGCACATAAAAACGTCGTAAAAAATTTCATATAACCGAATGCGAGAGAAGGAAATACATAGGAAAAAAACAACGTAGAAAATATTTTGCAATCACTACCTGCTGTTTTCTTTTAGATCACAAAACTGTAACTTGTAGTCGCCTTTTGGTAAACTGTTATTTACCCGTATTATTTTGAAAGTAATTAATTTTGCAAAGCTAACACTCCGTTCTATCCAATAGAGTTCTGGAGATTTTTGTTTATACCGTTGCAATTAGGCTGTTTTATTTATTAAGTTGGCTCACAACAGTTTCCAGCACATTCCAGCTCTTAAGCTTTGATGGGTAAGAATTTCTACTCTTTATCATTTAATGCTTCGTACAGTATTGGTATCAAACAAATTTTCTTGATGTTACTGATTACCATAGAAACAGACAACCTGTTAAAAAAAACCCTCGCTTATAATCCGAAAACGAGCTCGGTGACTCCCATTTTTATTATTAAATATTAAAATTTGTAGATATTTCTAAACCCCTTCAAAGCCATGATAGCCTTAGAACAACAAGTACTTCCCCAACCACGCAAAGACAATTTGCCATTCAGCTATCGACATACATCTCATATGAAAACGAAACACACAAAAGTCTCGAATGAAAAATGTTCCGAGGAATGGTCGACGTGCGATACCACTTACTTCCCAAATCGTCCACGTTGCCAGCGTGCATGGTTGCTCCGGTAGTGTAGTGGTCATCACGTCCTACTAGTAACCTGGGGAACGTCGGTTTGATTCCGGCTCGGAGAAAAAAGTTTTTCTTTCATACGAGATGTGTGTCGATAGCTGAATAGCAAACTGTGTTTGCGTGGCTGAGGAAGTACTTAATAATTATTGTTCCCGCTTTCTTAAAAAAAGAACAATATTTGATATGTTCATGATGACATTCTAGACACTTAGCCGCGTTGGAAGGCTTATCTGCGTTTCTCCGGCTCTCTGTCAGAGTGGTCAGTCGTTGACAAACCGCGCCGTTGGAAAAACTCTTAGCTTCTTAGCTCGAAATTAGAAAAAGGCGCCAAAACACGCTTAACTACGCTTCAAAACGAAATATATGAAACAAAAACATTTAAAGAAATCTTGTAAAAAAACTGAGCCCGTTACGTCGATTCTCGGTTTCACTGTTACACCTATTATTAATAGCGGGGAAGAGCCGAAAACATGTGTCGTCACGGAGTATAGCTTTGTCGCCAAAAATGTCATGAAAAATCTAAAAGCCTTTCAGTTTAAGTCTCAAAAAAATTCTTTAAAATGCCCTTGCCAAAATGTGACAATTGACCTCAAAAAGCATCCAGAAAATAGCTCAGAAAACTTTAGAAGTTCAGAAGACTATAGAAACACCGGCTTCGTCTTGATAAACTTGACAACATTGCCTGTGATTGATCTAATGCTACTGGTAGCCATTCCATCTCAAGCAACTTTTTATGATAGGATGTTTTTTTCTTTGGTTTGTACTGCAGATTTATAGCAGACTGTAGAGTAGTTTTTGTAGGAGCGAGCCTCAAGGGAGGGTCCTGAAGTGGGGGAACCAATCCCATTTCCCAGCCCAATTTTTTTCCAAATCCCACTTCCCAGTGTTCAAATCCCATTCCCACTAGCAGAATTCATTAAAAATCCCAGTGTCATACATATTTGGCAGTGCATACTTCGTATCGCTTCAAAATATGACACAACAAAGACACAAATCCCATTTTCCCATTGCAAAAAGAGGCCAATCCCAGTTCCCATTTTACCCCTTCAGGAACCTCAAGGGGCTTAAGTCTGGATCGAACCTGGCGCTCAAAAATGTTTTAGTGAGGCTATCTTGGCCGCTTTTATTGATATGTGCGTTGTATGTTGAGACGCTCAAAGGAAAGGCACAATAACATTAAAAACAATGATTTAGGTACTTGCTAATGCGAACGCAAATAAGCTCAACGACTTTCCAATATGGCGCCCTCGATATCGATGGTTTGGATACCTCTTGAACGTGGAAAAGCGAGTAAAAAATAACCGGTTTGGGGTCCATTTTGAGTTCGCGATCTATATTGCTATTTTTAGAAGTTGCGAAATTGTGACTTGATATTAATTTCATCATTACACCATACAAACACTTTTTTATGTTTTGCACATTCTGCACCGACATCGGAGTTAATTTGGACTTTATTTATTAAGCCAAAAAAGAGGAGGAGGGGTGGTGAGGAACATCTGAAATCACTTCCGGATTTGTCTGATCTACGGTCCACAACTTCCGTTCACCAGCTTCCGTTCACAAACGTTGGTAAACAAATGTTCCCCGCAATACCTCATTCACGGCGTACCCGAATGGATGAGCTAAAAATGGGGGTCAACGTGCTCGTTTTTGAGTTATAAGCACTTAAAGCTAAAATTAAGTGTGTTTAAACAGTTTACAATGTTGTTATGGTAACGAGTAATGTTACGAAAATCACAATATGTTCACCAATGATTGGGCATTTGTTTGATAGAGCGATAGTACTGACCCATCAAAGATTAAGAGCTGGAATGTTCTGATAACTAGGCTGAACCACCTTGATTCGCATCAGTCCTTTCTTGGTCTTAAATAGAGTTGTAAGGCAGGGTATTATTTGGCTACAAACTAGTGTACCTGAAAGTTAGCAAATGCAGCCGAAAGAAAGGCAAATGTTACAGTATGTGACACCTGGTAATTGTACTTACACATTTTAGTACCGATAGTAATTTTCAGAGCTAGAAAGAAGTTATAACTCTTGAATTGCTAAGGTTTGGATAGCTTGCAGATCAGGTGTATTTTCTGGTGCGAGCGCTGAATAATCCTCCGTTCATGGTTATGATCGCCATCTCGGATGACTATCGCGCAGAATCGCGTAGGGGACAGGAGCATGTCAAAAGTGACCCCAAGGGAAGTCAAAAAGGTTAGCAGAGGGAGAGGGGTGTTATTTTCCCTTTACCCTGCCCCGCATTGCACCAATTTTATTTTTTGCATTTCCCTGCCTCAACATCATACCCATTCAGCCCCTACTAGTCAAACATGTAAACCAAGATGGCGGCATAACGTCCTAAAATTCTATCAATCGATCCGCGCCAAATAACACCTGCACTGCAGGCTTGGGTTTAGAAGCAGTTTTTAATTTTTTTAATATATCCTTTATTGATACACATAACACTATATACAATACAATGCGATAAACTACAATTATAAGTCAATAAAAATATTTAACCTTGGATAGAAAGCGTAAGATTTAATAATAATTGTGACTTTACCAGAGCAGACCAAAGCAGAAGCATCATTGCAAATGAAAAATTTAATCTAAATTTTCTAGCCTGTACTTAGAGGATCTTAGAGGAGATTTTGCTGACAAAATCTGTGACGAAAGAGAATTATTGAGTAGCATATTTGTATAAATAAAATGACGGGCAAAAGCAAGGTGTTGTTAATTTTTCAGAAGCATATTTATTGTCAGGGTTGGAAAAAATCTCAAATAAATATTCTTAATTATGTGACGACTTAAAGATAGACTGATAGAATTCAGTATTAACAAATATTCTCCTTTCCATTATAATACTATAATATAATACTATATCTATATATATCCTGGAGAGGGCAAAGCAGAAGAACTGAAAACCCTCTAAATCGCTATAATTCGGCCCAGAAACCTCACAGGAGACAAAAAGCGAGGTTAGCTATTTTAATTTAAATCATTGGATTTTATTATTATTAAGTTTTGAATATAACCGTTTTCGCTATACAAACCAATACAAACCCTTCTCTTTCTACTTAGTTCGAGATTTCTATTTAACAATTAGACTACGAGCCCGAGTTTTCTATGCGCGAATAGTCAACGAGGCGCAGCCGAGTTGACTATCGCTCATAGAAAACGAGGGCGAGTAATCTAATTGTTTTAGTAGAAACTCTAAAGGATTGCATTCCAAAAGCTACCATTTCATGTATTTTAAAGCAAAAAATGAAGGTAGGAGAACCAATCAGATCCAAGGATTCCAATAGAACACAGCTGAGTTTCTACTAATGGCTGATAGTGTGCAGTAGCTGAGCCAATCAGATTGCGGCATTTGCATTAGTATACTAGTAGATTTTTACTAATGTTACTTATTGCACTGGACAATCATTTTTCGAACTACCAAGTTTGAAAATTGGATATAATAACGGTTTTCACCGCTTTGAAGATTCAAATTTTCACGATTTTTCACGGAAACAGCGGCGGCTTAAAAACGATCCTGGAAAAACGAAACAGTTTTTTCTAAACAGTTTGTAGAAATTTTGTTTGTAGCCTTTGAACTCAGTGTATGTTTTTCAGTTGAAGCACATTTCAACGGGTCTTGTCAAAGTGCGAGCAAGCGAGCCATGTGAGTCACGCGCGCGAGCCATACAGGAACACTTCCGGGCTGCTCGCTGGATTTACTTAAAAAATTAAAAAATTCGATTCCCAATGTTTGGAATAAAATATTTTCTTTCTTTTTTTGACATTCATGTAAAAATAATTATGTGTGTAATCTGGTTCCGGTCAGTGTAAAAGGGCCGTAGTAAGCCACACCTTTGTTATTGTTTACGTGCGAAAATTTCAGTATTATATTTTACGCTGAGCGTGTCGAAACAAAAAAAGATCACTGTGAAACCACTTCCAGTAACATAAATTACAGCAATGCAATAAGATTATGCTTCGCCATTCATTTTCCATAATTTCGATGGCATCGAAAATGTCGGAGGCTGACTTTTTGGGCCTTTTAAGTAATGTCTTCCATCGGCGATAGGCGAAAGAAGTGGTGGAAAGTTGAAGTAATATGTCAAAAACGAGTGCGAGTGTTTCATCAGGGGTTCCAAACACCGAGAAACAGATGAAGGCACGAGGCCGCAGGCCGATTGCTTTTATTGTTTCGTAACGGCTTACGGTATTCCGCGAAACGAAACGAAACGAAACGAAACAAAACAAATTAATCGATAGGGAAATAACCGTTGACTGAGTTTACCATTACCACTAAGATTTATTCCTTCTTTTCGAAACCGGTCCTCGCTAGATGCTGTGTTTCGCAAAATACCAATAGCGGTCGATTAGTAATCGACGAAACAAAGTCCGCAGAGAATTTTTAAAGGCGCCCTGCTCCCGAAAATTATCTTGCTAGGTGAAGCAAATACAGGCTTACACACGCTCCCAGAGAAGAGCGAACCTCCTGCGAACGTTTAGTTATTTTTGGCTCAGGATGAAAATTTATTGCTATTAGCAAGTACAATTGTTTAAATTTTAAGGTGTTCCCTATCTATGTCGCGATCAGTGTGTTAGTTTTGAGGATTTTCTTGGCGCTTGAATATGTTTACTGATTCCCTCAAGTGTCGCGACATAATAAGACATGACCAACCAACATAATGCAATTAAAGGATACTGTTTTGTTCTTGATGGTGTTCGCAATGCTGCAAAACGGCGGAAAATAATATGCAATGCAAATGATTGCGTGACAATATATTTCGGAGAGAGGGCAAATTTTTCGGGTCATTTCAAAGCAAGATAGCGCCTAAAAAAAAGTCGGCGATTACCAATTAACGTCGAAGAGAGGAATAATTTCTTGTCGCGTGTGTAAGCCTGTCTTTGCTTTATCTAGCAAGACAATTTTCCGGAGCAGAGCGCCTTTAAAAATTCTCTGAGGATCTTGTTTCGTCGATTACCAATCGGCCGTTATTGGTATTTTGCGAAACAAAGCATCTAGTTAGAACAGTTTTCGAAGAGAGGAAATAATTTCTTGTCGCGTGTGTAAGCCTGTCTTTGCTTCATCTAGCAAGATAATTTTCGGGAGCAGAGCGCCTTTAAAAATTCTCTGCGGACTTTGTTTCGTCGATTACTAATCGACCGCTATTGGTATTTTGCGAAACACAGCATCTAGCGAGGACCGGTTTCGAAGAGAAGGAATAAATCTTAGTGGTAATGGTAAACTCAGTCAACGGTTATTTCCCTATCGATTAATTTGTTTTGTTTCGTTTCGTTTCGTTTCGTTTCGCGGAATACCGTAAGCCTTTCGTAACCTGCGATCAGGCGATTTTTTTGGGCGTTTTTTTTAATGATGAAGAATTACGCCTGATAAATTTATTGAACCGGTCGCCATCCGCCTCTGAGTCACGCAACGACTATATTTTTAAAACTTCTTAGATGAAAATTTATTTAGAAGAAGGTTGAACTGGTGTTCGCGGATTTATTTCAGGATCTAAAACTAATAATTTACCGGTAAACATTTTATCTAACACCTTTGAAATTATTGGAAAACCCGTTGGTCTAAACACCAAAACATCTCCACGCAAACAAATTACGCGTCTTGTAAGCGTTTTAAAACGCTCTGTATGCTCGACCTTTTGAGAATTATGCCGCAAATTTGTCAGGGTTTAAATCGTTACAATCGTTCGAACTCGACCTCGCTGTAAACATGCTTTGTCTCGACCGGAAGCCTCATTTAAACAAGACAGCCAATGAGAACACAGGACGTCATAAGCATTGTTTCTCGACCAATCAGATAAAAAGCCAAAATCTGGCTTTTTACATGAGATCCGACAAACAAATGTATCATGCCCTCCTTCCCCGAGATGACAAGTAGGGAGGGAGGGAGGGCATGATCGCAGGTTAATTGTTTCGAGGTGTTTGGAACCCCTGATGAAACACGAAGCACGAGTTTTTGACATGACTTCTCAAACTAGTGTTCCCTTCTTCTTTGGTTGTCAAAATTCGTGATGGAGTTAGCTAAAATGTCCAGTGGAAGATAACCTCCCAAGACTGTTTATGGTATCATTTGTGCTCTCAAGCGTTATTTGGAGAAGAAAAATGGTCCGAAGCTTTGAATCCTCTAGACGCTAGTGACAAAAGGTAATTGACAACTTTTAGACCGCATTGTTCAGAATTTTAAAATGCAGTGTTTTGGAAATTGAATTTGGTGTGTTGTTTTTCTCTTTTTCGAAGGTTTGTCCTGTTCCGTTGCTTAGATGCCGAGATGAAGTATGGCGTTCGAGAAGGGCTTCGCATTAAGTGCAAGAAGGAGGAGAAGGAGTATGTGTGCAAATAATATGTTGCCGTATGTTGTATATGTCGTATATGTTGTAATTGTTGTAAGTAATGATTGAAGCGGCAAATATACTGTATTTAGTATTAAGACTAATTAAAATTCAAGTTTTTTTTATCATTGTTTTCATCAGTTTTTTAACTAACTGGAGTAATCTTGATCTAGATTTTCATTGGGTATCAAGATACATGTACCTGACCAAGATGGGGCACTCCGATTGGCTTATAACCGTATGAATAATTAATGAGTTTGATCATCTCTTCCCTCAAGAGACCCTCGTGATACCCACGGGTTTTTGAGCATGTTATTTATACGCCCGCCTGATCTGTGATCGCTCTCTTATGCGACCCGATCGAGAGCCAGGTAAGATAAAAACTTTATTTAGACATGATATTTCCTTCAGGACGTTACAATATTTTAAAAATTAAACTAGAAGTAATCAAAGATTAGAATACCCTGCGAGCAGAGTCTCTTCGATCTGCTCGCAGGGGAGTATGACTTTTGGTCGTGGGCTTCACATTAAGTGCCAATCGAACGCAATCGAATGTTCGGTAATCGAACAGTTCAACAATCATGAACATAATCGAACACCTCAACAATCAGAAACACGAACCAGTTCGAACAAAATCGAACCAATCGCGTCGATTGAGTTCGATTGGGTTCGGTAATCGAACTTAATCGAAATAACAAAAAAGCTCCGCACTCGCATTCGTTTTTGACATTTGACGACTCTCCTGTAGCAAGAATCTGGACTTTTTCCTGATTGGTCACGAAACAAAGACAATATTAAAATGTGTGTTGTGATTGGTTACCTGAGTGAGAGTGCGACAACTGGTCTAAAAATATCGCGCCCAGAAATTTTTAAATTATCCCCGCTGAACTGGATGTAGGCTCGATTCCCGCCGCTCTTCGAGTCCGGTCTTCGTTCCTCCCCGAGAAGAACGGCTGGACGCGTGAGCGGCCATCCATGTCTGTGACGTATCTGAAAAAAAGTAATTTTATGCATTCTCAGATGTCACCGGATGTGAATTAGGACTCGGAAAGCAAGCCTAAATGTACACACGCGCCCATACCAGATCATACCAGCAACCTGTTCTCGCTCTTATTTCATCGAAAAGTCAAAGCGCTTTGAAAAGTTCCGAGAAGATACAAAAACTATTCATCGCTCGTCGAAGGAAAAGTTTGAAACGAATAATAGAAAAGCGTGGCGTGCCTTCTCGCCCAGTGTGGTCGCGTCAACAAAATCTCTTCGCCAGACAGCAGTTCAAGGAAGAGTGAAGGCAGCAAAAAGCCTTTTTTCGGTATTC
The DNA here is from genome assembly GCA_947652115.1 of Blastomussa wellsi. Lineage (NCBI taxonomy): Eukaryota > Metazoa > Cnidaria > Anthozoa > Scleractinia > Plerogyridae > Blastomussa > Blastomussa wellsi. The sequence goes on from OX393563.1 coordinate 8,084,330, forward strand.
AAACAACGTAATAGCTAACTTGTTCTTTTAATATTTCAAGCAATTGTCACTAGGTACGAGTCGGGGAGGAAAATTGTGGAATTGCCAAAGGATCGCTACGGTCTAAAAGCAACCACAAATACTAAAAGTATCAGACAGAAATCTCATCTTGTTATATTTTTAAACATAGCTTGAAATGTTCCAATATACGCGTAAGGTTCATGTCCAAATATTTTCACATCGACAGTATAAGCTAGTGGTTAAGTGTTGTGTAAAAGGACTACAAATCCATCCATCGCTCTTCATAGATTCTGCTCGAACTGTTGACAGCATCTTCCTCCATCGATCCGAGGACAAACAGGACTCGGCTGATCCAAAAACGATCTGGCAGTCACCTCTTTCCACAGCTTTTTCAGTAAGACCTATCGACTTTAGTTATTTCAACGATATCAAAAATCATCGGTGCAGACTGGAAAATTATAGGCTGGGAATAATAGACGGCTGCACGCAGGCTAGAAAATTACGAAAATTACGAAGGGCTAACGCTCGAAACGTCAGCTCTTGAATTTCTTTACGGTGGCCAATTCACATTGTCAACCCAGTTGATAAAACCAAATTATATTGTTATACTTCCCACCGACGCAGCACCACTAAACTTACCCCCTCTAGAAAATTAAAAACTGCCCTACTCCAGTTGGTTGAATAACGAAGTTAACAACTTCTCTAACGCCTATCTCTGTGGATCTTTCATTTTCTTGACTTTAAAGCGCTTCAAAATACGATCGCACGCCAAGCCAATCACTCCTTCGCATCCGTCATTCTGAAAATCTGCTTTGAAGAAATAATTTATGCGGCCTTCGCTGCCTGCTCGATTTGAGCAGGTGACCTCCTGATTGGCGGAAATCAACAATGGCATTCTCACGCGTCCAGCCGTGAGTTCGGGGAGGAGCGCGGGCTCCGGTTCCCGAACAGCGGCTGGTAATCGAGCCTAAACTGGATGTGGAAGGCGAATTTTTGCTAGTTTTAAATATATTGACAGTTTTGTTCACAAATAGCTCAAAGATGAATAAATAACTGGTCACCTTTAGCAGAGTTTGTTATAAAAGGAAAGAAGCTTCCCAATTTTCGAACTTTCGTGCTGGCATTTATTGTTGAACCGTTGACGACCGTTGACGCGTTACACTCGATTGAAAACAGACGTGACTGGGCTTCAGGCGTCAAGTAATATTTTATTTCGTGTTAGAAATTAATAACCCTTTGCAAAGAGACGTTAAGCTTCCAAATAGACCGAGCACAAGCTGACTTAGTATTTATTTTATTTATGCAAATAATTAAAGTTTCACGCATGAACACAAAATGACGAGTTTCCCTAATGGTCGCGGGTTGCGGGTTTTGAAAAAAGTCGCGGGTTTGAAAAAAGTCACCGGTTTTGAAAAAAGTCGCGAGTTTTCAAAAGGTTGCATTAGCGTTATGAAATTAATGTGAATTTTCGCAAAGTTAAGCATCGTTAATTTCCTATAATTATAAAGGTATTTCCAAATGAAATTCATTCAAATAAAATTAAATCTATATGCGGGTGTTTACTGTAGTTCCTAAATGACGATACATTTTTGTGAATGCAGCGCGGAAATGAAGAAGAGAATTCATGAAATTCAGAGAGCCCTTGTAGATCAGTCTGAATGAAATCATCAGTGATCACTAGAATCACATAATGCATACTGAAAAAAGGGAGGAAGAAGAAATTGTTGTACCACTATTCAGATTACTAAACCTGAACGAATAGCAATTTGAAACCACTGTATCTATCGAACAATACCAGTCATTCGACTCTGTTCAAAATGCACGCATTTCACATGGTACAAAATAACACCCTGCTGGTGAGCAAGCTATGCTGAAGTGGCTTGTTTTGGATGTCCAAGCGCGTAGCTTGTTCAACCAGCAGGGTGTTATTTTGTACCATGTGACTGGGTCGTGCAAAGAAACGAAAACTAATGTCCAGTACGGAAGC
>OX393563.1:8091316-8135588 GCA_947652115.1 Blastomussa wellsi
GAATGCATTTCAGAGATGAAACCAGAAAACAAACTATCGTGGATCAAGGCGAGACAAGATGGGGAAGGTGGCATAGAAAATGGCGCAACGGACTCTTGCTGGTGCTGTTGCTGTCTTGCAATTCGCCGTCGCGGTTACAAATCCTTGGAGTCACGTGGTAAAAGCAAAGGCACTGTGGGTATGGTGGGCGATGGCGTCAACGATGGTCCAGCCCTGGCCGCGGCGAATATTGGGATTGCAATGGGCGCTGGAGGAACAGCTTTAGCCGTGGAAGCGGCCGATGTGGCGCTAATGAGCAACAACTTGGCTAAAATACCAGAGCTGGTGGAACTCGGCCGTTTCTGTCGCCGAGTAGTGACCCAGAATATATTCGTTGCAGTGATATTTAAGCTTGGTATTGCGATTGCAGCGATGTTAGGGAAGGCTTCTCTATGGATGGCTGTTCTGGCAGACGTACTGGGTTTGCTGTTCGTTCTTCTAAATGGCTTGAGGCCATTATGGTGGCAGAGTAGCTGAAAGAATGATGCCAAGCAACATAACTAGCCCTTTGCCCTTTGTAGGGGACATAAAATTTCATATAGCCGAATGCGAGGAAGGGAAATATAGGAAGAATAGCCAGAAAAATAGAAAATAGAAAAGCCGACTTTGAAAATATTTCGTAATCACTGCCTGTTCTTTTGCGTTGAATCATAACCAGCCTCGTACCCAGGCGCGTCCTTAATCCATTGGGGAAAAGGCTTGAGAACGAGTTATGAAGCGCGCAAAGATCATGGGAAGAGCGAACAATAACTTTCAGCCTTCCCGTGGCCCTTTGCGTTTACAAAAAATCTTCCCAAGATCTTTGTCGAGATATTTTGGTCCGTAGCCCATGTTTCAGATAGCGAACAGTTTCGTCGTAACGTGATCCCGTTACATCAGTTTCATTTAAGGACAAAAGTCCTGGCAATGTTTAAAGTTTATGTACCGTCGAGTGTCCAGAAGTTTTATGCTAGAAATTAGAATTTCATTTGAAGGTTACTTTGTCGGAAAAGATAGTTTGAAAACAGACATTATTTGCCCATGGCTTTTTGATCAGTTCCTTGCTGGACTACTAGAGACAGAAAGTCACTCATAGTTTATCATTTTAATTGCTTGAATCAAGAGTGTTGCAAGCTAGGGTCGGAGAAATGTCAGCAAAAGAAATATAGGAAGAATTGTTAGAAAAATAGCAAACCCAACGTAGAAAATATTTCCTAACCACTACCCGTTGTTTTAATGCACCAGTCATGTGAAACCCCCGCCATCACCCATTGGGGGATACCAGTCAGTGAAATGCAGTGAAAAGTCCCGCCTGGCGGGGAAAAAAATTAGAGTGAACTCCCCCGCCCTCTAAACATCGATCACAATTCATTTAATAGAGCTTTCACATGATTTTTTCATGATTTTCATACATGATTTTTTTCATACCACTGAAGTCAAGGCTACTTATTTTTGCCCTTCCTCTTCGTTTTCACTGTTTAGGTAAACATACGCTCTTCGTCAGTTTTTCAGCCTCTACATTTTGAACCCAGTCTTCTAAAAGAGGTCGCGAACCACGAGTGAAATTCCCGCCAAACCCCCTCTCAGCCCCCGCATTGTATAGCAAAGCCGTGAAAAAAGGTGCATTCCCCGACTATTGGGGAACCTAAATTGAGTGAAAATGAGGTGAAAAACCCCGGTTTGCCCCTGGTATCCCTCAATGGGGGTTGCGGGGGTTTCAAATGACTGGTGAATAATTTTGTGTGGATCATAACGGTAGTTAGCGTTGACGCGTAACTGTAACCTGCAGTTGCCTTTAGTTAAACTATTGTCTACCTATTAGATTCCTTTCTATGCAATAGAGGTTTAGAGATGCATTTATACTGATATAAATCGAAGACATTTAGGAGTGTTTTTTGAGCATTCATTAACCGAATTGGCTGAAGACTGTCGAGGTTAGTGTTGATTAGTGTGTGTGGTGTATATTTTAACTACAGGAATAGCCAGAAACTTTATGTCCAGTCAGTGCGTTGCCGAAAGGAGATTCATTCTCCTTGGCCAGTGCTTACGCTGCAGATTGCACTGTAGAATTTACTCAACAAAAGTAACAAGACTGTTTTTTACGGACAAAGCGGTACAACTAATACAAATAGAAATTTATTGTACATCACCATCACTGGAATAGGTGTTACAATTAGATTTTATTGCCTGTATAAGAGTAGTTAGTAACATGGTATTAAAGGGTGTATTCCTTGTATGAATGCGCATGCGACAACACGTCTGTCATTCGTGCTTGACGTCTCTGGGAGGCTGGGAACCAAGTTAATGCATACGCCAACGGGCAAAAATAGCACACAAGACTCATTTAACATTTCACCTCAACGTTTATCGAACATGTAGGATAAACTTAGAATTTAGAGCAAATCGCGGCCAACTTATGTACATTTATAATTCTCTTGTAACCGCCATTGATCGGTGTCACGCAACAAACTCAAACATCGGGTGGTCCGCCTGTGATCATACTGAATCTGGAAGAAATGCACACACTTATTCAACTTTCAGTATTTATTTATTACAATTTATGGATTATGGATTAAAAACCAAAGGATGACCCGTAAAGGAGTCCTAGACCCCATATCAAAACAGATCACCTAAACTATATATATATATATATATATATATATGACTGGATTTATGTAAACCGGGTCAAAGGAAATTGTGAGCGAAACTCCTGCGAAGCTGTATTTTCTCGCCAAAAGCGGTTGTTTTATCGCCAGAAACTCTCTCCAATGTCGACGCTATAAAATTTAAAAGGATTGGCAGCTTCTATTCTCCTTGGGGACTCACTTATCCGAAAGTTCAGTGCTAGTATTACTGTTATCATTACTCTGTCTTGATTCAACAGAACTCGGTTAGATAAAGTTGGCATGACACTATAGTTCTGAAGGCATATTTTCGCAAGGACTCACGGTGTCAATGGGCACTATTCTGAACTCAAATCAACGCAAATTACTCTAACCTATGTCTTTTCGGAGCAAGAAGATTGTAGTTTGGGCATAACAACAAAATCTACTAATTCAATTAAATTATTATTTACAACATAAAATGGCATCACAGACTTCAAAATTTCCAGCGCAAGAGTTGACCCGGCAAGCCATGCATGGTCTCAAATGATCTGAGGAATAGTGTGTAACATCAAGGATTCGCTTGATTTTTAGGCAGCTCCGGATTAAAGCTGAGAAATGTACTTTGATTAGTGAGTGACCCGCACATGGTTCATGTCGGTCAGAGACCGGAAACTACGCTTCCGAACTGAACAAATCGCCGTTTAGATCAGCGGAAAACCGATCTGGTACTTCTACCTAGCATGAAAAGCATGAACATGAATCAATCGTACTCACATCAAATAGGGCTCTGTAATTCCACGCTATTCCTCGGTTTTCCCACACAGCTAGCCATTTTCTAGGAAATTGAATGCAATCGCCCAGATGTAACGAATTTTTTTTTGCGCGGGACACAATACTACCAAAATTAGAGCAGAATTTTTCTAAGTCTTTCGCCACAGAATAGTTCCAGCCACATATCGGCATGGCCGCCTTCGAATCACCCGTCAAGTCCGGTAGGGAGTCCTATTTGGTGTGGCGAAGGACTTTTTTCCGTCTAAAGCAAGCACCTCACTATCCCGCCTCGCACAAGTCGTAACGAGTTGTTGAAGTTCACCCGTTAGAGCTTTGTTTAAGGAAAGATAATAGCCGACGCTTAGATTGCAAATCGTTGGACTTCCACCTTCATTGGACTTAATGATGTCCTCCGGCAAACTTCCTTTAGACGGCAGGATTGGTAAACCTACAGATCAGCTACCGCGCGGTGTCAAAAATTCAAACCGATGTACTCATCGAGCTGGGGCCTGGGTAAAAATGGCCAAAAATGACGGGTGGGGTGCGGGAGGGAGGGGGGGAGTGGGCCACAGTAAAAAGTACCAACCAATAACTAGGCTGAACCACCTTGATTCGCATCAGTCCTTTCTTGGTCTTAAATAGAGTTGTAAGGCAGGGTATTATTTGGCTACAAACTAGTGTACCTGAAAGTTAGCAAATGCAGCCGAAAGAAAGGCAAATGTTACAGTATGTGCAACCTGGTAATTGTACTTACACATTTTAGTACCGATAGTAATTTTCAGAGCTAGAAAGAAGTTATAACTCTTGAATTGCTAAGGTTTGGATAGGTTGCAGATCAGGTGTATTTTCTGGTGCGAGCGCTGAATAATCCTCCGTTCATGGTTATGATCGCCATCTCGGATGACTATCGCGCAGAATCGCGTAGGGGACAGGAGCATGTCAAAAGTGACCCCAAGGGAAGTCAAAAAGGTTAGCAGAGGGAGAGGGGTGTTATTTTCCCTTTACCCTGCCCCGCATTGCACCAATTTTATTTTTTGCATTTCCCTGCCTCAACATCATACCCATTCAGCCCCTACTAGTCAAACATGTAAACCAAGATGGCGGCATAACGTCCTAAAATTCTATCAATCGATCCGCGCCAAATAACACCTGCACTGCAGGATTGGGTTTAGAAGTAGTTTTTAATTTTTTTAATATATCCTTTATTGATACACATAACACTATATACAATACAATGCGATAAACTACAATTATAAGTCAATAAAAATATTTAACCTTGGATAGAAAGCGTAAGATTTAATAATAATTGTGACTTTACCAGAGCAGACCAAAGCAGAAGCATCATTGCAAATGAAAAATTTAATCTAAATTTTCTAGCCTGTACTTAGAGGATCTTAGAGGAGATTTTGCTGACAAAATCTGTGACGAAAGAGAATTATTGAGTAGCATATTTGTATAAATAAAATGACGGGCAAAAGCAAGGTGTTGTTAATTTTTCAGAAGCATATTTATTGTCAGGGTTGGAAAAAATCTCAAATAAATATTCTTAATTATGTGACGACTTAAAGATAGACTGATACAATTATTAACAAATATTCTCCTTTCCATTATAATACTATAATATAATACTATATCTATATATATCCTGGAGAGGGCAAAGCAGAAGAACTGAAAACCCTCTAAATCGCTATAATTCGGCCCAGAAACCTCACAGGAGACAAAAAGCGAGGTTAGCTATTTTAATTTAAATCATTGGATTTTATTATTATTTAGTTTTGAATATAACCGTTTTCGCTATACAAACCAATACAAACCCTTCTCTTTCTACTTAGTTCGAGATTTCTATTTAACAATTAGACTACGAGCCCGAGTTTTCTATGCGCGAATAGTCAACGAGGCGCAGCCGAGTTGACTATCGCTCATAGAAAACGAGGGCGAGTAATCTAATTGTTTTAGTAGAAACTCTAAAGGATTGCATTCCAAAAGCTACCATTTCATGTATTTTAAAGCAAAAAATGAAGGTAGGAGAACCAATCAGATCCAAGGATTCCAATAGAACACAGCTGAGTTTCTACTAATGGCTGATAGTGTGCAGTAGCTGAGCCAATCAGATTGCGGCATTTGCATTAGTATACTAGTAGATTTTTACTAATGTTACTTATTGCACTGGACAATCATTTTTCGAACTACCAAGTTTGAAAATTGGATATAATAACGGTTTTCACCGCTTTGAAGATTCAAATTTTCACGATTTTTCACGGAAACAGCGGCGGCTTAAAAACGATCCTGGAAAAACGAAACAGTTTTTTCTAAACAGTTTGTAGAAATTTTGTTTGTAGCCTTTGAACTCAGTGTATGTTTTTCAGTTGAAGCACATTTCAACGGGTCTTGTCAAAGTGCGAGCAAGCGAGCCATGCGAGTCACGCGCGCGAGCCATACAGGAACACTTCCGGGCTGCTCACTGGATTTACTTAAAAAATTAAAAAATTCGATTCCCAATGTTTGGAATAAAATATTTTCTTTCTTTTTTTGACATTCATGTAAAAATAATTATGTGTGTAATCTGGTTCCGGTCAGTGTAAAAGGGCCGTAGTAAGCCACACCTTTGTTATTGTTTACGTGCGAAAATTTCAGTATTATATTTTACGCTGAGCGTGTCGAAACAAAAAAAGATCACTGTGAAACCACTTCCAGTAACATAAATTACAGCAATCCAATAAGATTATGCTTCGCCATTCATTTTCCATAATTTCGATGGCATCGAAAATGTCGGAGGCTGACTAGGGCCTTTTAAGTAATGTCTTCCATCGGCGATAGGCGAAAGAAGTGGTGGAAAGTTGAAGTAATATGTCAAAAACGAGTGCGAGTGTTTCATCAGGGGTTCCAAACACCGAGAAACAGATGAAGGCACGAGGCCGCAGGCCGATTGCTTTTATTGTTTCGTAACCTGCGATCAGGCGATTTTTTTGGGCGTTTTTTTTAATGATGAAGAATTACGCCTGATAAATTTATTGAACCGGTCGCCATCCGCCTCTGAGTCACGCAACGACTATATTTTTAAAACTTCTTAGATGAAAATTTATTTAGAAGAAGGTTGAACTGGTGTTCGCGGATTCATTTCAGGATCTAAAACTAATAATTTACCGGTAAACATTTTATCTAACACCTTTGAAATTATTTGAAAACCCGTTGGGCTAAACACCAAAACATCTCCACGCAAACAAATTACGCGTCTTGTAAGCGTTTTAAAACGCTCTGTATGCTCGACCTTTTGAGAATTATGCCGTAAATTTGTCAGGGTTTAAATCGTTACAATCGTTCGAACTCGACCTCGCTGTAAACATGCTTTGTCTCGACCGGAAGCCTCATTTAAACAAGACAGCCAATGAGAACACAATACGTCATAAGCATTGTTTCTCGACCAATCAGATAAAAAGCCAAAATCTGGCTTTTTACATGAGATCCGACAAACAAATGTATCATGCCCTCCTTCCCCGAGATGACAAGTAGGGAGGGAGGGAGGGCATGATCGCAGGTTAATTGTTTCGAGGTGTTTGGCACCCCTGATGAAACACGAAGCACGAGTTTTTGACATGACTTCTCAAACTAGTGTTCCCTTCTTCTTTGGTTGTCAAAATTCGTGATGGAGTTAGCTAAAATGTCCAGTGGAAGATAACCTCCCAAGACTGTTTATGGTATCATTCGTGCTCTCAAGCGTTATTTGGAGAAGAAAAATGGTCCGAAGCTTTGAATCCTCTAGACGCTAGTGACAAAAGGTAATTGACAACTTTTAGACCGCATTGTTCAGAATTTTAAAATGCAGTGTTTTGGAAATTGAATTTGGTGTGTTGTTTTTCTCTTTTTCGAAGGTTTGTCCTGTTCCGTTGCTTAGATGCCGAGATGAAGTATGGCGTTCGAGAAGGGCTTCGCATTAAGTGCAAGAAGGAGGAGAAGGAGTTTGTGTGCAAATAATATGTTGCCGTATGTTGTATATGTCGTATATGTTGTAATTGTTGTAAGTAATGACTGAAGCGGCAAATATACTGTATTTAGTATTAAGACTAATTAAAATTCAAGTTTTTTTATCATTGTTTTCATCAGTTTTTGAACTAACTGGAGTAATCTTGATCTAGATTTTCATTGGGTATCAAGATACATGTACCTGACCAAGATGGGGCACTCCGATTGGCTTATAACCGTATGAATAATTAATGAGTTTGATAATCTCTTCCCTCAAGAGACCCTCGTGATACCCACGGGTTTTTGAGCATGGTATTTATACGCCCGCCTGATCTGTGATCGCTCTCTTATGCGACCCGATCGAGAGCCAGGTAAGATAAAAACTTTATTTAGACATGATATTTCCTTCAGGACGTTACAATATTTTAAAAATTAAACTAGAAGTAATCAAAGATTAGAATACCCTGCGAGCAGAGTCTCTTCGATCTGCTCGCAGGGGAGTATGACTTTTGGTCGTGGGCTTCACATTAAGTGCCAATCGAACGCAATCGAATGTTCGGTAATCGAACAGTTCAACAATCATGAACATAATCGAACACCTCAACAATCAGAAACACGAACCAGTTCGAACAAAATCGAACCAATCGCGTCGATTGAGTTCGATTGGGTTCGGTAATCGAACTTAATCGAAATAACAAAAAAGCTCCGCACTCGCACTCGTTTTGTTCACAAATAGCTCAAAAATGAATAAATAACTGGTCACCTTTAGCAGAGTTTGTTATAAAAGGAACGAAGCTTCCCAATTTTCGAACTTTCGTGCTGGCATTTATTGTTGAACCGTTGACGACCGTTGACGCGTTACACTCGATTGAAAACAGACGTGACTGGGCTTCAGGCGTCAAGTAATATTTTATTTCGTGTTAGAAATTAATAACCCTTTGCAAAGAGACGTTAAGCTTCCAAATAGACCGAGCACAAGCTGACTTAGTATTTATTTTATTTATGCAAATAATTAAAGTTTCACGCATGAACACAAAATGACGAGTTTCCCTGATGGTCGTGGGTCGCGGGTTTTGAAAAAAGTCGCGGGTTTGAAAAAAGTCACGGGTTTTGAAAAAAGTCGCGAGTTTTCAAAAGGTTGCATTAGCGTTATGAAATTAATGTGAATTTTCGCAAAGTTAAGCATCGTTAATTTCCTATAATTATAAAGGTATTTCCAAATGAAATTCATTCAAATAAAATTAAATCTATATGCGGGTGTTTACTGTAGTTCCTAAATGACGATACATTTTTGTGAATGCAGCGCGGAAATGAAGAAGAGAATTCATGAAATTCAGAGAGCCCTTGTAGATCAGTCTGAATGAAATCATCAGTGATCACTAGAATCACATAATGCATACTGAAAAAAGGGAGGAAGAAGAAATTGTTGTACCACTATTCAGATTACTAAACCTGAACGAATAGCAATTTGAAACCACTGTATCTATCGAACAATACCAGTCATTCGACTCTGTTCAAAATGCACGCATTTCACATGGTACAAAATAACACCCTGCTGGTGAGCAAGCTATGCTTAAGTGGCTTGTTTTGGATGTCCAAGCGCGTAGCTTGTTCAACCAGCAGGGTGTTATTTTGTACCATGTGACTGGGTCGTGCAAAGAAACGAAAACTAATGTCCAGTACGGAAGCTAATGGTGACTCCCAAACCACTCCTGAAACAAGTAAGTTCGAATCACCTGGTTCCACTAGCCTGCGTTGCAGCCGGACGTGTCACGAGTAAGTTGAAAAAAATCATCAAGCTACCCATACTTACCACAAGGGATGGGAAGGACGGGAGCAAAAGCAATCGCTGACCCAGCTAGCGAAAGGTAAATGAATTGACCTCAACACGAGACCTGTAAAATTACTCAACCCCTTGGGGCACCCCGGATTCACGCATAAGACCGGTGGCCAGCATTGCCTCGAGTTCAACCTCGCCTAAATAACATTTAGCCACATGAAATTCTCCATGTAATCGCATTCATCGGACCAGCCCGGCTAAACGAAGCCAGCATCAAATTTCTCTTTCGAGCACGATATCCGATCAAAATAAATCAATTTTCCTCCTAAACAGGAAAGGCAACGTAACCCATCCAGCTTCATAAGGACAAAAAAAGAACCACCAAATTGCCAGAAAAAGGTGATCAAGATCATTCGTGCTAGAATATAATCATTCGTGCCGTAACCGGGTTGAAAATCGTCTCGGCAAACCAGGCCAGCCCTGCTAACCGGCCCAGCCCGGCTCATGTAATCAGGCCCTTACACAGTGTTTTATTTATAATGGTAATAGGACTGAGTGGAGTCCAATTAGGTCTGTATTGTGATTATCGTGATTAACAAATCGGACTCCCCATTCGCGGTCGTCCGATTTTTATTCATACGAGTGATTAATAAAAGACAGAACTGGACCACACGATGTCATGTAACTGTCCGATTACAGGTGTCCGATTACAGCCAACTGTCCGATTACAACTTTGCAGATTAATTAATGCAAAATACAGCAGTTTATGCACCAATCAGTTGTGAGGAAATTGTAATGGTTATGAATAACCAGCATACCTTTGGAGACTCAAGTTTTTAGTTCAGAAAATTGGCGTCAGAAGAACAATGCATTTGCTGTCAGGAGTGTTGCTAATGACACTTTCATTTTTCTGGGCAATTATTTTAGACATTAACATGATATGAAAGCTTTTGTGTGGAAATTTTGGTTTTATACAAAGTTATCACAGATTTACATTCGCCAATTCGCAGCATCCACAGAAACAAAAACCAAAGCAGATTCCTGCTGCAACAGTCGCAAAATGTCCACTAAAGAAGCAAATGGCGGTGACTCAAAACTCACTCCTGAAGCAAGTGAGGTCCACTACTTGAACGCCACCGGTGAGTCACACAATATTGCTAGATTAATTAGCGGTGGTTAGTCACGCGATCGGATGGACTGGGTTGTTTAAAGAGTGGACAACTCTATCCACTGGATTAATCTCAATCAAGTGGATAGTACAGTTTGTTTTGCCAACACTTATCCACTGGCTAGTGATTTATCCGGTGGATAGCGTTATCCACCCTTTGAACAACCGGGGCCTGGAAAATAGCTGCCCATGGCTACCACTGCCCGGGTAATACGGCTGTGCGCATAAGTGAGTTGCTGGCAAGGCCGTGAGTTGGTGTCCCCGAGCGTGTCACTTGCAATTTTGTTGTTTTAAAACTAAATACTACTTTCCCCTTCCATCAGCATTTTTCTTGATATCTTCCTAATTCAAGCCGTAGTCGGATTTAGGGGAGGGACCGAGGGGGGCGCGGCCCCCCTTTTTTCGTGTATTTTCAAAACGCTTTTGTAACCTATGTTCCGAAACGTTTACGTTACGTAACTTTGCATCACAAATACGCCCACAATGCTGTATGCTGCATCTTCTAAAAAGTGAAGTGTTCAATCGGGACGGGGGGGGGGGGGGGGGGGGACAGACTCGGCTCCCGCTTTCTGAATTTTCTGGTTCCGCCCCTGCAAGCATATTCTGTGTATGACCGAAAGCAACCTCGCTCCAGGGCTTTGGAAAAAGCCCTAGGAATGAGTTTGAAGAGAAAGTAAGGAGAAAAATCCCCGTGACAGTGTCGCTTTAAACGTTACACGAGGATGAATTCAGAGTGTGAACCCAGATCAAATTAATATATAAGAGCTTGCGCATTGCAGTAGCTGCCATGTTAGCGAGATTCGTTCCGTGCTACCTCCTTTATCTAACGTCAATTTTTTTATTTGCACGTGCTTTTAGATTTGCAATTGAAGTGATCAGTCTATTGCATTCATTTCAGCTGTCACTGATAACGAAAATGCAGACAGGTCATCCACTCCAAACTTAACTAAACTGCGAGTGCAGAACATTTGCTGTCCAAAGGAAAGAAAACTCGTTCTGGATACCTTAGAGCCGATAAAAGGAGTCTCGTCAGTTTCAGTCAATGTGATTGGTCGTATTGCATATGTTCGTTATGACCCGGAAGTGACGTCACCCAACGAATTGGTCAATGCACTCAATGACTTTCATCTGGGAGCAAGTATCATGGAAACCGGATTCCATCACCTCGAGAGTGAAAGTGTGCCGCTCTCGTTATATTGGTATGGAATTTATCTTGTCATTCAAACAGTGCTCATAATTGTAGCCACTGTAGCCTTCTTCACAAAGGCCCACTGGTTTCAGTGGGTGGCGATAGCTGAAATTGTTTTTGGTATTGGTCCGGTGCTCAGGAAAGCATTTATTTCCATCAAGAGCTGTAACGTCGGCATCAACATACTCATGCTCATTGCCATAACAGGAACGCTGGCCATTCAGAGCTGGCTAGAAGGCGCAGCCGTGGCGTACGTCTTCTCCTTTGCTGACGCCATGCAAGAGTTCTGCATGTACAAAGTTCAACAGACCATCTCGGGGCTCATGCTAAAAGCACCTCAAGTGGCGATATTAGCGAGTACTGGTGAATGTGTTGCAGTGGAAGCAGTTACCATAGGAACGAAAATTGCCATTAGACCTGGAGAACTGATTCCATTGGATGGTGAGGTCGTAAAGGGTCGCGCCGCTGTAGACGAGAGTTGTGTTTCCGGCGAATCCGTGCCTGTTGAGAAAACAGTGGGTTCCAAAGTCTTCAGTGGAACAGTTAATCAAAATGGTTACCTGGAAGTTCAGACTACATCTGACTCGACTACCTCGACAGTATGTAAGGTAGCTCAGCTTGTAGAAGAAGCCCAAACCGGTTCAGCCAGAATCGAAGGAGTGATAAATAAGTTTTCTATGTACTACACCCCAGTAGTAGTAATTGGAGCAGCATTGATGATTGTTATTCCAGCCATTCTGGGTGCAGCGGGTGTGGGAACCTACTCACACGATCTCAAAGAATGGGGTCTGAGAGCGCTGTTGATTTTGGTCATAGCGTGCCCCTGTGCTCTGGTCATGTCCACTCCGATTGCTGTGGTTTGTGGCATTACTACGGCTGCGCGGAAAGGAGCTCTGATTAAAGGAGGCGTTCACCTCGAAACCCTGGCCCAGTTGGAAGTCCTTGCGTTTGATAAAACAGGAACTCTGACTGAAGGGAAGTTTAAGGTTGTTGATATTGAATGCTGCCTGGGTGTAGACAAACGAGCAACGTTGCGCCTAGCCGCCGCGCTCGAAAGTAAGTCCAGTCACCCTGTAGCGGCAGCCGTAGTTAATGAATTTGTTGGTTGTGTCGCGGGAATGGCTTCTTCTCCAACCGGCATAGTTTTCCCCGAAGTGTTAAGCTTTGAACTTCATGAAGGGCGAGGTATTTCCGGTGTTGTTGAAGGCCATCTTGTAGAAATCGGCAACTACGAGTTCCTTGGCCGGGCAAGCAAAGCGCTGGATAAATACATGGAGGAGAAATATCGTGCGTGGTGTAACGAAAGTAAAACGGTGATCTTCGTGACCTTGGACTGTGAGCTGGCTATAATGATAGCTCTTGCTGACACCATCAGACCAAACAGTTTTGCAGCTCTTGATTGGTTACAAAGACTTCGCGTCCAGACCACTATGATCACTGGTGACAACTCACGCACAGCCATGGCCGTGAAGAGTAAACTGGGCATGGATGAATGCATTTCAGAGATGAAACCAGAAAACAAACTATCGTGGATCAAGGCGAGACAAGATGGGGAAGGTGGCATAGAAAATGGCGCAACGGACTCTTGCTGGTGCTGTTGCTGTCTTGCAATTCGCCGTCGCGGTTACAAATCCTTGGAGTCACGTGGTAAAAGCAAAGGCACTGTGGGTATGGTGGGCGATGGCGTCAACGATGGTCCAGCCCTGGCCGCGGCGAATATTGGGATTGCAATGGGCGCTGGAGGAACAGCTTTAGCCGTGGAAGCGGCCGATGTGGCGCTGATGAGCAACAACTTGGCTAAAATACCAGAGCTGGTGGAACTCGGCCGTTTCTGTCGCCGAGTAGTGACCCAGAATATATTCGTTGCAGTGATATTTAAGCTTGGTATTGCGATTGCAGCGATGTTAGGGAAGGCTTCTCTATGGATGGCTGTTCTGGCAGACGTACTGGGTTTGCTGTTCGTTCTTCTAAATGGCTTGAGGCCATTATGGTGGCAGAGTAGCTGAAAGAATGATGCCAAGCAACATAACTAGCCCTTTGCCCTTTGTAGGGGACATAAAATTTCATATAGCCGAATGCGAGGAAGGGAAATATAGGAAGAATAGCCAGAAAAATAGAAAATAGAAAAGCCGACTTTGAAAATATTTCGTAATCACTGCCTGTTCTTTTGCGTTGAATCATAACCAGCCTCGTACCCAGGCGCGTCCTTAATCCATTGGGGAAAAGGCTTGAGAACGAGTTATGAAGCGCGCAAAGATCATGGGAAGAGCGAACAATAACTTTCAGCCTTCCCGTGGCCCTTTGCGTTTACAAAAAATCTTCCCAAGATCTTTGTCGAGATATTTTGGTCCGTAGCCCATGTTTCAGATAGCGAACAGTTTCGTCGTAACGTGATCCCGTTACATCAGTTTCATTTAAGGACAAAAGTCCTGGCAATGTTTAAAGTTTATGTACCGTCGAGTGTCCAGAAGTTTTATGCTAGAAATTAGAATTTCATTTGAAGGTTACTTTGTCGGAAAAGATAGTTTGAAAACAGACATTATTTGCCCATGGCTTTTTGATCAGTTCCTTGCTGGACTACTAGAGACAGAAAGTCACTCATAGTTTATCATTTTAATTGCTTGAATCAAGAGTGTTGCAAGCTAGGGTCGGAGAAATGTCAGCAAAAGAAATATAGGAAGAATTGTTAGAAAAATAGCAAACCCAACGTAGAAAATATTTCCTAACCACTACCCGTTGTTTTAATGCACCAGTCATGTGAAACCCCCGCCATCACCCATTGGGGGATACCAGTCAGTGAAATGCAGTGAAAAGTCCCGCCTGGCGGGGAAAAAAATTAGAGTGAACTCCCCCGCCCTCTAAACATCGATCACAATTCATTTAATAGAGCTTTCACATGATTTTTTCATGATTTTCATACATGATTTTTTTCATACCACTGAAGTCAAGGCTACTTATTTTTGCCCTTCCTCTTCGTTTTCACTGTTTAGGTAAACATACGCTCTTCGTCAGTTGTTCAGCCTCTACATTTTGAACCCAGTCTTCTAAAAGAGGTCGCGAAC
Source organism: Blastomussa wellsi (assembly GCA_947652115.1). Taxonomy (NCBI): domain Eukaryota; kingdom Metazoa; phylum Cnidaria; class Anthozoa; order Scleractinia; family Plerogyridae; genus Blastomussa; species Blastomussa wellsi. The sequence continues at coordinate 8,105,871 of OX393563.1, forward strand.
CACGAGTGAAATTCCCGCCAAACCCCCTCTCAGCCCCCGCATTGTATAGCAAAGCCGTGAAAAAAGGTGCATTCCCCGACTATTGGGGAACCTAAATTGAGTGAAAATGAGGTGAAAAACCCCGGTTTGCCCCTGGTATCCCTCAATGGGGGTTGCGGGGGTTTCAAATGACTGGTGAATAATTTTGTGTGGATCATAACGGTAGTTAGCGTTGACGCGTAACTGTAACCTGCAGTTGCCTTTAGTTAAACTATTGTCTACCTATTAGATTCCTTTCTATGCAATAGAGGTTTAGAGATGCATTTATACTGATATAAATCGAAGACATTTAGGAGTGTTTTTTGAGCATTCATTAACCGAATTGGCTGAAGACTGTCGAGGTTAGTGTTGATTAGTGTGTGTGGTGTATATTTTAACTACAGGAATAGCCAGAAACTTTATGTCCAGTCAGTGCGTTGCCGAAAGGAGATTCATTCTCCTTGGCCAGTGCTTACGCTGCAGATTGCACTGTAGAATTTACTCAACAAAAGTAACAAGACTGTTTTTTACGGACAAAGCGGTACAACTAATACAAATAGAAATTTATTGTACATCACCATCGCTGGAATAGGTGTTACAATTAGATTTTATTGCCTGTATAAGAATAGTTAGTAACATGGTATTAAAGGGTGTATTCCTTGTATGAATGCGCATGCGACAACACGTCTGTCATTCGTGCTTGACGTCTCTGGGAGGCTGGGAACCAAGTTAATGCATACGCCAACGGGCAAAAAATAGCACACAAGACTCATTTAACATTTCACCTCAACGTTTATCGAACATGTAGGATAAACTTAGAATTTAGAGCAAATCGCGGCCAACTTATTTATGTACATTTATAATTCTCTTGTAACCGCCATTGATCGGTGTCACGCAACAAACTCAAACATCGGGTGGTCCGTCTGTGATCATACTGAATCTGGAAGAAATGCACACACTTATTCAACTTTCAGTATTTATTTATTACAATTTATGGATTATGGATTAAAAACCAAAGGATGACCCGTAAAGGAGTCCTAGACCCCATATCAAAACAGATCACCTAAACTATATATATATATATATGACTGGATTTATGTAAACCGGGTCAAAGGAAATTGTGAGCGAAACTCCTGCGAAGCTGTATTTTCTCGCCAAAAGCGGTTGTTTTATCGCCAGAAACTCTCTCCAATGTCGACGCTATAAAATTTAAAAGGATTGGCAGCTTCTATTCTCCTTGGTGACTCACTTATCCGAAAGTTCAGTGCTAGTATTACTGTTATCATTACTCTGTCTTGATTCAACAGAACTCGGTTAGATAAAGTTGGCATGACACTATAGTTCTGAAGGCATATTTTCGCAAGGACTCACGGTGTCAATGGGCACTATTCTGAACTCAAATCAACGCAAATTACTCTAACCTATGTCTTTTCGGAGCAAGAAGATTGTAGTTTGGGCATAACAACAAAATCTACTAATTCAATTAAATTATTATTTACAACATAAAATGGCATCACAGACTTCAAAATTTCCAGCGCAAGAGTTGACCCGGCAAGCCATGCATGGTCTCAAATGATCTGAGGAATAGTGTGTAACATCAAGGATTCGCTTGATTTTTAGGCAGCTCCGGATTAAAGCTGAGAAATGTACTTTGATTAGTGAGTGACCCGCACATGGTTCATGTCGGTCAGCGACCGGAAACTACGCTTCCGAACTGAACAAATCGCCGTTTAGATCAGCGCAAAACCGATCTGGTACTTCTACCTAGCGGCAAAATCTCCATAAAAAAAGCATGAACATGAATCAATCGTACTCACATCAAATAGGGCTCTGTAATTCCACGCTATTCCTCGGTTTTCCCACACAGCTAGCCATTTTCTAGGAAATTGAATGCAATCGCCCAGATGTAACGAATTTTTTTTTGCGCGGGACACAATACTACCAAAATTAGAGCAGAATTTTTCTAAGTCTTTCGCCACAGAATAGTTCCAGCCACATATCGGCATGGCCGCCTTCGAATCACCCGTCAAGTCCGGTAGGGAGTCCTATTTGGTGTGGCGAAGGACTTTTTTCCGTCTAAAGCAAGCACCTCACTATCCCGCCTCGCACAAGTCGTAACGAGTTGTTGAAGTTCACCCGTTAGAGCTTTGTTTAAGGAAAGATAATAGCCGACGCTTAGACTGCAAATCGTTGGACTTCCACCTTCATTGGACTTAATGATGTCCTCCGGCAAACTTCCTTTAGACGGCAGGATTGGTAAACCTACAGATCAGCTACCGCGCGGTGTCAAAAATTCAAACCGATGTACTCATCGAGCTGGGGCCTGGGTAAAAATGGCCAAAAATGACGGGTGGGGTGCGGGAGGGATGGGGGGAGTGGGCCACAGTAAAAAGTACCAACCAATAACTAGGCTGAACCACCTTGATTCGCATCAGTCCTTTCTTGGTCTTAAATAGAGTTGTAAGGCAGGCTATTATTTGGCTACAAACTAGTGTACCTGAAAGTTAGCAAATGCAGCCGAAAGAAAGGCAAATGTTACAGTATGTGCAACCTGGTAATTGTACTTACACATTTTAGTACCGATAGTAATTTTCAGAGCTAGAAAGAAGTTATAACTCTTGAATTGCTAAGGTTTGGATAGGTTGCAGATCAGGTGTATTTTCTGGTGCGAGCGCTGAATAATCCTCCGTTCATGGTTATGATCGCCATCTCGGATGACTATCGCGCAGAATCGCGTAGGGGACAGGAGCATGTCAAAAGTGACCCCAAGGGAAGTCAAAAAGGTTAGCATAGGGAGAGGGGTGTTATTTTCCCTTTACCCTGCCCCGCATTGCACCAATTTTATTTTTTGCATTTCCCTGCCTCAACATCATACCCATTCAGCCCCTACTAGTCAAACATGTAAACCAAGATGGCGGCATAACGTCCTAAAATTCTATCAATCGATCCGCGCCAAATAACACCTGCACTGCAGGCTTGGGTTTAGAAGTAGTTTTTAATTTTTTTAATATATCCTTTATTGATACACATAACACTATATACAATACAATGCGATAAACTACAATTATAAGTCAATAAAAATATTTAACCTTGGATAGAAAGCGTAAGATTTAATAATAATTGTGACTTTACCAGAGCAGACCAAAGCAGAAGCATCATTGCAAATGAAAAATTTAATCTAAATTTTCTAGCCTGTACTTAGAGGATCTTAGAGGAGATTTTGCTGACAAAATCTGTGACGAAAGAGAATTATTGAGTAGCATATTTGTATAAATAAAATGACGGGCAAAAGCAAGGTGTTGTTAATTTTTCAGAAGCATATTTATTGTCAGGGTTGGAAAAAATCTCAAATAAATATTCTTAATTATGTGACGACTTAAAGATAGACTGATACAATTATTAACAAATATTCTCCTTTCCATTATAATACTATAATATAATACTATATCTATATATATCCTGGAGAGGGCAAAGCAGAAGAACTGAAAACTCTCTAAATCGCTATAATTCGGCCCAGAAACCTCACAGGAGACAAAAAGCGAGGTTAGCTATTTTAATTTAAATCATTGGATTTTATTATTATTTAGTTTTGAATATAACCGTTTTCGCTATACAAACCAATACAAACCCTTCTCTTTCTACTTAGTTCGAGATTTCTATTTAACAATTAGACTACGAGCCCGAGTTTTCTATGCGCGAATAGTCAACGAGGCGCAGCCGAGTTGACTATCGCTCATAGAAAACGAGGGAGAGTAATCTAATTGTTTTAGTAGAAACTCTAAAGGATTGCATTCCAAAAGCTACCATTTCATGTATTTTAAAGCAAAAAATGAAGGTAGGAGAACCAATCAGATCCAAGGATTCCAATAGAACACAGCTGAGTTTCTACTAATGGCTGATAGTGTGCAGTAGCTGAGCCAATCAGATAGCGGCATTTGCATTAGTATACTAGTAGATTTTTACTAATGTTACTTATTGCACTGGACAATCATTTTTCGAACTACCAAGTTTGAAAATTGGATATAATAACGGTTTTCACCGCTTTGAAGATTCAAATTTTCACGATTTTTCACGGAAACAGCGGCCGCTTAAAAACGATCCCGGAAAAACGAAACAGTTTTTTCTAAACAGTTTGTAGAAATTTTGTTTGTAGCCTTTGAACTCAGTGTATGTTTTTCAGTTGAAGCACATTTCAACGGGTCTTGTCAAAATGCGAGCAAGCGAGCCATGTGAGTCACGCGCGCGAGCCATACAGGAACACTTCCGGGCTGCTCGCTGGATTTACTTAAAAAATTAAAAAATTCGATTCCCAATGTTTGGAATAAAATATTTTCTTTCTTTTTTTGACATTCATGTAAAAATAATTATGTGTGTAATCTGGTGTAAAATTTCAGTATTATATTTTACGCTGAGCGTGTCGAAACAAAAAAAGATCACTGTGAAACCACTTCCAGTAACATAAATTACAACAATGCAATAAGATTATGCTTCGCCATTCATTTTCCATAATTTCGATGGCATCGAAAATGTCGGAGGCTGACTAGGGCCCTTTAAGTAATGTCTTCCATCGGCGATAGGCGAAAGAAGTGATGGAAAGTTGAAGTAATATGTCAAAAACGAGTGCGAGTGTTTCATCAGGGGTTCCAAACACCGAGAAACAGATGAAAGCACGATGCCGCAGGCTGATTGCTTTTATTGTTTCGTAACCTGCGATCAGGCGATTTTTTTAGGCGTTTTTTTTTAATGATGAAGAACCGGTCGCCATCCGCCTCTGAGTCACGCAACGACTATATTTTTAAAACTTCTTAGATGAAAATTTATTTAGAAGAAGGTTGAATGTGGTGTTCGCGGATTCATTTCAGGATCTAAAACTAATAATTTACCGGTAAACATTTTATCTAACACCTTTGAAATTATTTGAAAACCCGTTGGGCTAAACACCAAAACATCTCCACGCAAACAAATTACGCGTCTTGTAAGCGTTTTAAAACGCTCTCTATGCTCGACCTTTTGAGAATTATGCCGTAAATTTGTCAGGGTTTAAATCGTTACAATCGTTCGAACTCGTCCTCCCTGTAAACATGCTTTGTTTCGACCGGAAGCCCCATTTAAACAAGACAGCCAATGAGAACACAGCACGTCATAAGCATTGTTTCTCGGCCAATCAGATAAAAAGCCAAAATCTGGCTTTTTTACATGAGATCCGACAAACAAATGTATCATGCCCTCCTTCCCCGAGATGACAAGTAGGGAGGGAGGAAGGGCATGATCGCAGGTTAATTGTTTCGAGGTGTTTGGGACCCCTGATGAAACACGAAGCACGAGTTTTTGACATGACTTCTCAAACTAGTGTTCCCTTCTTCTTTTGTTGTCAAAATTCGTGATGGAGTTAGCTAAAATGTCCAGTGGAAGATAACCTCCCAAGACTGTTTATGGTATCATTTGTGCTCTCAAGCGTTATTTGGAGAAGAAAAATGATCCGAAGCTTTGAATCCTCTAGACGCTAGTGACAAAAGGTAATTAACAACTTTTAGACCGCATTGTTCAGAATTTTAAAATGCAGTGTTTTGGAAATTGAATTTGTTGTGTTGTTTTTCTCTTTTTCGAAGGTTTGTCCTGTTCCGACGTTGCTTAGATGCCGAGATGAAGGATGGCGTTCGAGAAGGGCTTCGCATTAAGCAAGAAGGAGGAGAAGGAGTTTGTGTGCAAATAATATGTTGCCGTATGTTGTATATGTCGTATATGTTGTAATTGTTGTAAGTAATGATTGAAGTGGCAAATATACTGTATTTAGTATTAAGATTAATTAAAATTCAAGTTTTTTTTTATCATTGTTTTCATCAGTTTTTTAACTAACTGGAGTAATCTTGATCTAGATTTTCATTAGGCATCAAGATACATGTACCTGACCAAGATGGGGCACTCCGATTGGCTTATAACCGTATGAATAATTAATGAATTTGATCATCTCTTCCCTCATGAGACCCTCATGATTCCCATGGGTTTTTGAGCATGGTATTTATACGCCCGCCTGATCTGTGATCGCTCTCTTATGCGACCCGATCGAGAGCCAGGTAAGATAAAAACTTTATTTAGACATGATATTTCCTTCAGGACGTTACAATATTTTAAAAATTAAACTAGAAGTAATCAAAGATTAGGATACCCTGCGAGCAGAGTCTCTTCGATCTGCTCGCAGGGGAGTATGACTTTTGGTCGTGGGCTTCACATTAAGTGCCAATCGAACGCAATCGAATGTTCGGTAATCGAACAGTTCAACAATCATGAACACAATCGAACATAATCGAACACCTCAACAATCAGAAACACGAACCAGTTCGAACAAAATCGAACCAATCGCGTCGATTGAGTTCGATTGGGTTCGGTAATCGAACTTAATCGAAATCACAAAAAAGCTCCAGTTCGATTGCCGAACCAATCGAAGTGCAATCGAACGATTGGGTTCGATTGGTTTTTGGTTCGGTTTCGTTCGATTGACTACGCCGGGCACAACAAACACACAAGCTAAAATGCAAACATAAAATTCAAAATAATTACAAAGACTGTCACAGCACCGATCGAAATCTGCTGTTATATATTCGCACCAGGAATTGTACATTATTCGCTGCAAGAGGCGGGTGAATAGGGGTATGCGAATCCGTGCTGTTTTTGGGCCAAATCCTCCAATCCGCCACTATTTTCGTTCAAATCCGCATCCGCATTCCTTGAAAACTTTCTGTGTCATAGTTTCACTGAAAGGACAGTAGATTTTGTTTTCGGTGAAAAATTTTCAAGAGGTTTCGTTTCATTGCCTTTTTTGCGGCAGTTCTAATGTAAAGCGGTGGTTTGGGTCTCGTGCAAACAGAAAATGGACAAAACGAGAACATTGAGACCAGGACTAATGACACGCCAACTTCATGGCATGAAGAGTCCGGAATCCGAGCTAAAATTATCAGCTAATCCGTGGTCCACTGCATTATCGAAATCCGCGAATCCGCTTAATTTTTCGCTGAAATCCGTGTTCTCTTTTAAGGCTAAATCCGTTGATCCGCGAACCTATTCACCCCCCTCCTGCAAGGTTCTTAAGGCTGATTTGAACAGTAGAACGTCACAACTCTCTGTATGCGGACAGAAGTTGAATCTCCAATGAAAAGCAGCTGAGTTTGTTGCTTGGGCGAATTGCAGCATCTGTTTCCCAGAAAACACACTGGCCTCAGCAGCAGGCAGGTTTCTGATGTTGTGATAACAAGCTTCAATCATCTTTACCAGTAGTAATTACTACTTTATCAGTAGTAAGGTTGCTCTGAGCTTTGATGTTATCGTAGGCACGCTTCTGCGTTTGTTAGATTTCTGACGACAAATTGTGGCCAATTTTGGAACTACACGATTTAAATCATGGCCGCTTCGCGTACACACAGCACATGGTTTCAGTGGCGATGACGTAGTTCGTTTTTCGCCCCTGCTGCGGGGCGGCCAAATCGTCTTTGGACCAAGGTTAGCCTCCTACGCAGGCGTTATTAGGGGATTGCGTTACCACTTGTCCCCCGCAATCCCCTAATGCTGACCTTTAGCAATGAAGACGAGGACGTGAACGTGAACGACCGGAAGTTGGAAATACGAGACTCGACGCTACCACGCATACCCCGGGGAGAACGACTCGTCGTCCACACCTCGTTCAGGACGTCATTTGGCGTCATTTGCCGTCTTGTAGTGAACGAGTCGAAAGGAGGGTATGTTTCGTGGAGTTTTTGCATTTTTACGCAGGCTTCTTCACTCGGAATGGCTCTTCAGTGAATAAGATAGCGTCCATAACATATTTGAAAGGACCGCGAGGAAAAAAGAGATCTTTAGGCAGAGATTAAAAGTAAGCTTATGATTTGTGCATTTGTGGTCGCACTGCGTGTGGAGGAATGCCGGCGGATTGTGGCGATAAAATTGCACCGGGATACGTATGTAACCTTATAAGATATAAATCACATTCTGTCAACTGCATTAGTATTTACATTGTAATTTTTGCAATTCAATCTTGACTTTATTTTTAAATTTGAAAGATTTCCCGGCTTTAAAAATACAAACTATTCGTTTAAGTTGTGGTTTATGCAAACGACGATAAAGTTAGCTTTGTTCTGACACGCGTACTTCTCACATATCGTTATCGGCGGAGAGAAGTTTTAGCAGCCCACGAAACTATCTAAAAGATATTTTCGCTATTGACTTCCACAGCATGAAACTCATCCACGCTACCGGTTTACTAAAGTGTTTATGTTTCCTGCCGTGGACGACTGTCTCGTCCCAGGGCTTAATCGACCATACAAGTCTAAAGGTCACGGCTGCGTAGGAGACGATACCAAGGTGAGCCAAACCTGCGATCAGGCGTTCTTATTTTTAGTGGCGAGTAAAAAAATAATTACGCCTGACACAATTATTTGACGACTCTCCTGTAGCAAGAATCTGGACTTTTTCCTGATTGGTCACGAAACAAAGACAATATTGAACTGTGTGTTGTGATTGGTTACCTGAGTGAGAGTGCGACATCTGGTCTAAAAATATCGCGCCCAGAAATTTTTAAATTATCCCCGCTGAACTGGATGTGGAAGGCGAATTTTTGCTAGTTTTAAATATATTGACAGTTTTGTTCACAAATAGCTCAAAGATGAATAAATAACTGGTTACCTTTAGCATAAAAGAACGAAGCTTCCCAATTTTCGAACTTTCGTGCTAGCATTTATTGTTGAACCGTTGACGACCGTTGACGCGTTACACTCGATTGAAAACAGACGTGACTGGTCTTCAGGCGTCAAGTAATATTTTATTTCGTGTTAGAAAGAACGTATAGATAAACTATTTGGACATTTTTTACATTAATAACCCTTTGCAAAGAGACGTTAAGCATCCAAATTGACCGAGCACAAGCTGACTTAGTATTTATTTTATTTATGCAAATAATTAAAGTTTCACGCATGAACACAAAATGACGAGTTTCCCTAATGGTCGCGGGTCGCGGGTTTTGAAAAAAGTCGCGGGTTTGAAAAAAGTCACGGGTTTTGAAAAAAGTCGCGAGTTTTCAAAAGGTTGCATTAGCGTTATGAAATTAATGTGAATTATCGCAAAGTTAAGCATCGTTAATTTCCTATAATTATAAAGGTATTTCCAAATGAAATTCATTCAAATAAAATGAAATCTATATGAGGGTGTTTACTGTAGTTCCTAAATGACGATACATTTTTGTGAATGCAGCGCGGAAATGAAGAAGTCATTCGCGTAGAATGTCAGAGAGCCCTTGTAGATCAGTCTGAATGAAATCATCAGTGATCACTAGAATCACATAATGTTATTTTGCTAATGGTGACTCCCAAACCACTCCTGAAACAAGTAAGTTCGAATCACCTGGTTCCACTAGTATGGTGGCCGATGACTGCCATTCGATTTTTCCCATTCTTTTCGACAAAATAATTAAAAAAAAGAACTAAAAAGAGAATTAACTATAAAAATGAAATCAAACCACTTTCAAAGTGAAAACTAAATGATTTGCAATAAAAAAATAAAAGTAAAGTAAAATTGAAATAAATATAAAATTAGTTAAATAAAAAGTAAAGTGAAAATTAAATGTAAAAGAAAATAAAATCATGATAAATTCGAAACTAAATTGAAAAGTAAAGTTAAAGGAAAATGAAAAGTAAAGTTAAAATCATTTTTGATTTTAAATTAAATGAAAAGGAAAATAAAATTAAAACGGCCATGGCCTATGACTGCCACAGCATCCCAGCAGACTTTGCAAAGAGGCAAGAGAGGGGACTGGAAACGGTTTGGTTTGCAGTCCGTAAACATGGCTACCCAGTGGAAACATTTTAAAACCGCGATGAAAGAGAAACGTTCTGGTAAGCGAAAAGCACCTCACGACATCCTTCAGAAAGAGGAAATAATAATACAAAGATTGACTGCAAGAAACAATCCTGTCTGATGCCTGATACGAGTTGTTGATTACAAATTATGATAAAATAGGAGTTGCCTAAGATACCTGCAAATTTATAAGGATATGTTACAATTTTGTTTCAAATAAAGATATGCTTCTCTACAGTCTTTGGCCTCAATGTCTTGAATGTTGGGAATCAGCCGTTCACATTCCATTCGAAATGCAGGATCAAGGAAGTCATCTTCGACATTAAGAACACCAGACTGTTCAGCTGTTTCCTTTAATTGCTCCTCTGAAACTGGCAACCCTACAAAATATGATTGAGATAGTTTTCTAACCGAGAGTTTCTCAATGAGTAGAAAACAAAATGTTCCGTACTCCAAAAATGTTCTGTATGTCCCCCCCTCTGGGAGGTACTCTGGCTATTGTTGGGTAGGGGTGTGCCGCTGGGACTCTGAGACCCCTACCCTATAAAAGACAATGTTACGCTGCATTTCACGACCCTATTCTAGACTAAATGTGAATAATTCCTACCCTATTTTTTGATGCAATGAGTTTCTTAAATTTTTAATGATATCTGGCAAATCTAGGAAAACATAGACTACCGCATTGTTCTAAGCCATATTCCTCTGGGAAACTGTACATGTGGTCAGGTATACCAGCTGGAAGCACCGCATCCTTCTGTGGTCTAATTCTGTGTGCATTCCAGATGGTGTCTTTGAAAGTATTGAGTTCTCTCTGCATGAGGGGGATCATAACAAATGCAAGAAGCATCCTTTGGGTCAAAACACAACAAACAAGAATAAGCAAGCAATAAGCAAACCTCCACTGGGGATTAATAAACGAACAGAAGGTGTTTAATAGCTAGAGCTTGTACATTAAAGAAATGAGAAGTGTAATCTGTTTCATTTTGAAGGATTTGCAATTGAGCATTCTATGGTTCCAGAAAATATCTATACCCACCTCAAGAATGGTCATTGGAAATTCCAAGGAGGAGGGGGGTCTTGAAAACCCAAAATTTTTATGGGCAAGTATGAAGCAAAACTGGAAATTCCAGGGGGTGACAGGGGTCGAAACAAACAAAACAAAAACCTTGGGGGAGGTATGGTTATTTCCTGGAACCATACCAGGGATGGAAACTTAATTTCGTCAGCACTTTCCACAGGATGATCGTCTTTATACATGTTACAAAATATTCTAAGATTTGGACAAAAGTGGGCGAGTGCTAATTTCCATCCCTGCAATAATTATTAGGCAAAGGTAATAAGTCCAATTTTTGGAACAGTATTGACTCACAAGCTACAAAATCCCTATATATCTTGCTCCTAAATTATTTTTTCTTATTTATTGCAATCACCTGTCAGTGGCATTTCTTGGGTCATAGTGACCTTGCTCTTTCAACCAGCTCAGATGGCTCTTGAAATACTTCTCCAACCTCTCATGGAGATCTCTCCACCACCTTTCAATCTTAAAAATATGGACAACTGGTTTGATCATCTATATATTTCTTTACCCTATCCTCGACTAAACTGCTCGAAAACCTTACCCTTCAACCAAGAAGTATATATACCTTATCCCCCCCCCCCCCGGGACTGAGTCATATCCACAAAATGGTACTTTACCCATTGTTTCCACACTTAAGCAGGAAAGAGCGTGCTCTCCACACCCTTCCACCCCTACCCTCACGGATTGCAAAAATATTTACACTGTTCCTTTTTTGAAATTCTATTCCCAGTTTTTCTTCTACCTACTGCCAGCACTTACTTTCACACTGAAACTAACAGTTTCTTATTATTATATTAATATCTTTAAGTTTTCTAGTGTTCTTCTAATAAAGAACTCACTTGGTTTGAGGTTGATGGGCCATAAATTACGGTCTCATGAGGATCAATATCACCATGATGTCGTCTCAAAAATGCATGCATAGTTGCCAATGTTCCTGTTTCAGTACCTCTGTCCATTCTTATGTAAGGATAGGTACTATTCTGATAACCCATAAGCTTATCGTGACCGTCAACCGAGTGTACAAAATTCGGCCCCTTAGTAGTAAAATGCCCCTTTGGCTTTCTTTTCTTTGCAGCAACTCCACGAGCTTCGAGACCCTCTGGATCCAAATCATACATGACAGCATGGACCAAGTCTCTCGGTACATTCAGTTCATACTCGTGTCGAATCTTTTTTTGCATGGCCCGGTATCCAAGAAGTTTCCCAGGTCCATCAAGCTCTTCTGCAACAGCCTGCCTTACGTCTTCAACCGTTACGTCGGTGTCACTGTAAAAGATGCCAAAATGGCGCAGCCGGCGATCGAGCGATCGAATGCTCCAAGTGTAACAAGAATAATCTCTTGTCACAAAGCTAAGAATTTCCTCTCGTTTAAACAACTGCCGTACGTATTTCTTCAAATCTTCCTTTAGATCTAGGTCTTCCTTCCAGGCATCATTACGAAAATAAGACATTTTTTCTCTCGAGGAGAATGTAGAAGAGAAATGTCACTGGTTTCCAGTCTTCGCTCTTGCTTCAAAATCCCTCTTTGCAAAGTCTGCTGGGATGCTGTGGCAGTCATAGGCCATGGCCGTTTTAATTTTATTTTCCTTTTCATTTAATTTAAAATCAAAAATGATTTTAACTTTACTTTTCATTTTCCTTTAACTTTACTTTTCAATTTAGTTTCGAATTTATCATGATTTTATTTTCTTTTACATTTAATTTTCACTTTACTTTTTATTTAACTTCAAATTTTACTAATTTTATATTTATTTCAATTTTACTTTACTTTTATTTTTTTATTGCAAATCATTTAGTTTTCACTTTGAAAGTGGTTTGATTTCATTTTTATAGTTAATTCTCTTTTTAGTTCTTTTTTTTAATTATTTTGTCGAAAAGAATGGGAAAAATCGAATGGCAGTCATCGGCCACTATACACTAGCCTGCGTTGTAGCCGGACGTGTCACGAGTAAGTTGAAAAAAATCATCAAGCTACCCATACTTACCACAAGGGATGGGAGGGACGGGAGCAAAAGCAATCGCTGACCCAGCTAGCGAAAGGTAACGCAAGCAAATGACTTGACCTCAACACGAGACCTGTAAAATTACTGAGCCTCTGCAAAGCCTTGGGGCACCCCGGATTCACGCATAAGACCGCTGGCCAGCATTGTCTCGAGTTTAACCTCGCCTAAATAACATTTAGCCACATGAAATTCTCCATGTAATCGCATTCGCCGGACCAGACGACCAGCCCGGCTAAACGAAGCCAGCATCAAATTTCTCTTTCGAGCACGATATCCGATCAAAATAAATCAATTTTCCTCTTAAACAGGAAAGGCAACGTAACCCATCCAGCTTCATAAGGACAAAAAAAGAACCACCAAATTGCCAGAAAAAAGTGATCAAGATCATTCATGCTAGAATACAATCATTCGTGCCGTAACCGGGTTTAAAATCGTCTCGGCAAACCAGGCCAGCCCTGCTAGCCGGCCCAGCCCGGCTCATGTAATCAGGCCCTTACACAGTGTTTTATTTATAGTGGTAATAGGACTGAGTGGAGTCCAATTCGGTCTGTATTGTGGTTATCGTGATTAACAAATCGGACTCCCCATTCGCGGTCGTCTGATTTTTATTCATACGAGTGATTAATAAAATCACAGACAGACAGAACTGGACCACACGATGTCATGTAACTGTCCGATTACAGGTGTCCGATTACAGCCAACTGTCCGATTACAACTTTGCAGATTAATTAATGCAAAATACAGCAGTTTATGCACCAATCAGTTGTGAGGAAATTGTAATGGTTATGAATAACCCTTCCCCCTCAAATAACCAGCATACCTCCGGAGACTCAAGTTTTTAGTTCAGAAAATTGGCGTCAGTAGAACAATGTATTTGCTATCAGGAGTGTTGCTAATGACACTTTCATTTTTCTGGGCAATTATTTTAGACATTAACATCGTATGAAAACTTTTGTGTGGAAATTTTGGTTTTATGCAAAGTTATCACAGATTTACATTCGCCAATTCGCAGCATCCACAGAAACAAAAACCAAAGCAGATTCCTGCTGCAACAGTCGCAAAATGTCCACTAAAGAAGCAAATGGCGGTGACTCAAAACTGACTCCTGAAGCAAGTCAGGTCCAGTACTTGGGCGCCACCGGTGAGTCACACAATATTGCTAGATTAATTAGCGGTGGTTAGTCACGCGATCGGATGGACTGGGTTGTTTAAAGAGTGGACAACTCTATCCACTGGATTAATCTCAATCAAGTGGATAGTACAGTTTGTTTTGCCAACACTTATCCACTGGCTAGTGATTTATCCGGTGGATAGCGTTACCCACTTTTTGAACAACCGGGGCCTGGAAAATAGCTGCCTATGGCTACCACTGCCCGGGTGATACGGCTGTGCGCATACGTGAGTTGGTGTCCCCGAGCGTGTCACTTGCATTTTTGTTGTTTTAAAACTAACTATTACTTTCCCCTTCCATCAGCATTTTTCTTGATATCTTCCTAATGCCGTAGTCGGATTTAGGGGAGGGGCCGAGGGGGGCGCGGCCCCCCTTTTTTTCGTGCTGCATCTCCTAAAAAGTGAAGTTTTCATTCGGGACGGGGGGGTTACAGACTCGGCTCCCGCTTTCTGAATTTTCTGGTTCCGCCCCTGCAAGCATATTCTGTGTATGACCGAAAGCAACCTCGCTCCATGGCTTTGGAAAAAGCCCTAGGAATGAGTTTGAAGAGAAAGTAAGGAGAAAAATCCCAGTGACAGTGTCGCTTTAAACGTTACACGAGTGTGAATTCAGAGTGTGAACCCACATCACATGAATATATAAGAGCTTGCGCATTGCAGTAGCTGCCATGTTAGCGAGATTCGTCCCGTGCTACCTCGTTTATCTAACGTCAATTTTTTTGTTTGCACGTGCTTTTAGATTTGCAATTGAAGTGATCAGTCTATTGCATTCATTTCAGCTGTCACTGATAACGAAAATGCAGACAGGTCATCCACTCCAAACTTAACTAAACTGCGAGTGCAGAACATTTGCTGTCCAAAGGAAAGAAAACTCGTTCTGGATACCTTAGAGCCGATAAAAGGAGTCTCGTCAGTTTCAGTCAATGTGATTGGTCGTATTGCATATGTTCATTATGACCCGGAAGTGACGTCACCCAACGAATTGGTCAATGCACTCAATGACTTACATCTGGGAGCAAGTATCATGGAAACCGGATTCCATCATCTCGAGAGTGAAAGTGTGCCGCTCTCGTTATATTGGTATGGAATTTATCTTGTCATTCAAACAGTGCTCATAATTGTGGCCACTGTAGCCTTCTTCACAAAGGCCCACTGGTTCCAGTGGGTGGCGATAGCTGAAATTGGTTTTGGTATTGGTCCGGTGCTCAGGAAAGCATTTATTTCCATCAAGAGCTGTAACGTCGACATCAACATACTCATGCTCATTGCCATAACAGGAACGCTGGCCACTCAGAGCTGGCTAGAAGGCGCAGCCGTGGTGTACGTCTTCTCCTTTGCTGACGCCATGCAAGAGTTCTGCATGTACAAAGTTCAACAGACCATCTCGGGGCTCATGCTAAAAGCACCTCAAGTGGCGATATTAGCGAGTACTGGTGAATGTGTTGCAGTGGAAGCAGTTACCATAGGAACGAAAATTGCCATTAGACCTGGAGAACTAATTCCATTGGATGGTGAGGTCGTAAAGGGTCGCGCCGCTGTAGACGAGAGTTGTGTTTCAGGCGAATCCGTGCCTGTTGAGAAAACAGTTAGTTCCAAAGTCTTCAGTGGAACAGTTAATCAAAATGGTTACCTGGAAGTTCAGACTACATCTGACTCGACCACCTCGACAGTATCTAAGGTAGCTCAGCTTGTAGAAGAAGCCCAAACCGGTTCAGCCAGAATCGAAGGAGTCATAAATAAGTTTTCTATGTACTACACTCCAGTAGTAGTAATTGGAGCAGCATTGATGATTGTTATTCCAGCCATTCTGGGTGCAGCGGGTGTGGGAACCTACTCACACGATCTCAAAGAATGGGGTCTGAGAGCGCTGGTGATTCTGGTCATAGCGTGCCCCTGTGCTCTGGTCATGTCCACCCCGATTGCTGTGGTTTGTGGCATTACTGCGGCTGCGCGGAAAGGAGCTCTGATTAAAGGAGGCGTTCACCTCGAAACCCTAGCCCAGTTGGAAGTCCTTGCGTTTGATAAAACAGGAACTCTGACTGAAGGGAAGTTTAAGGTTGTTGATATTGAATGCTGCCTGGGTGTAGACAAACGAGCAACGTTGCGCCTAGCCGCCGCGCTCGAAAGTAAGTCCAGTCACCCTGTAGCGGCAGCCGTAGTTAATGAATTTGTTGGTTGTGTCGCGGGAATGGCTTCTTCTCCAACCGGCATAGTTTTCCCCGAAGTGTTAAGCTTTGAACTTCATGAAGGGCGAGGTATTTCCGGTGTTGTTGAAGGCCATCTTGTAGAAATCGGCAACTACGAGTTCCTTGGCCGGGCAAGCAAAGCGCTAGATAAATACATGGAGGAGAAATATCGTGCGTGGTGTAACGGAAGTAAAACGGTGATCTTCGTGACCTTGGACGGTGAGCTGGCTATAATGATAGCTCTTGCTGACACCATCAGACCAAACAGTTTTGCAGCTCTTGATTGGTTACAAAGACTTCGCGTCCAGACCACTATGATCACTGGTGACAATTCACGCACAGCCATGGCCGTGAAGAGTAAACTGGGCATGGATGAATGCATTTCAGTGATGAAACCAGAAAACAAACTATCGTGGATCAAGGCGAGACAAGATGGGGAAGGTGGCATAGAAAATGGCGCAACGGACTCTTGCTGGTGCTGTTGCTGTCTTGCAATTCGCCGTCGCGGTTACAAATCCTTGGAGTCACGTGGTAAAAGCAAAAGCACTGTGGGTATGGTGGGCGATGGCGTCAACGATGGTCCAGCCCTGGCCGCGGCGAATATTGGGATTGCAATGGGCGCTGGAGGAACAGCTTTAGCCGTGGAAGCGGCCGATGTGGCGCTGATGAGCAACAACTTGGCTAAAATACCAGAGCTGGTGGAACTCGGCCGTTTCTGTCGCCGAGTAGTGACCCAGAATATATTCGTTGCAGTGATATTTAAGCTTGGTATTGCGATTGCGGCGATGTTAGGGAAGGCTTCTCTATGGATGGCTGTTCTGGCAGACGTACTGGGTTTGCTGTTCGTTCTTCTAAATGGCTTGAGGCCATTATGGTGGCAGAGTAGCTGAAAGAATGATGCCAAGCAACATAACTAGCCCTTTGCCCTTTGTAGGGGACATAAAATTTCATATAGCCGAATGCGAGGAAGGGAAATATAGGAAGAATAGCCAGAAAAATAGAAAATAGAAAAGCCGACTTTGAAAATATTTCGTAATCACTGCCTGTTCTTTTGCTTTGGATCATAACCAGCCTCGTACCCAGGCGCGTCCTTAATCCATTGGGGAAAAGGCTTGAGAACGAGTTATGAAGCGCGCAAAGATCATGGGAAGAGCGAACAAAAACTTTCAGCCTTCCCGTGGCCCTTCGCGTTTACAAAAAACCTTCCCAAGATCTTTGTTGAGATATTTCGGTCCGTAGCCCATGTTTCAGATAGCGAACAGTTTCGTAGTAACGTGATCCCGTTACATCAGTTTCATTTAAGGACAAAAGTCGAGGCAATGTTTAAAGTTTATGTACCGTCGTGTGTCCAGACGTTGTATGCTAGAAATTAGAATTTCATTTGAAGGTTACTTTGTCGGAAAAGTTAGTTTGAAAACAGACATTTTTTGCCCATGCCTTTTTGAGTTCCTTGCTGGACTACTAGTGACAGAAAGTCACTCATAGTTTATCATTTTAATTGCTTGAATCAAGAGTGTTTCAAGCTAGGGTCGGAGGAATGTGAGCAAAAGAAATTTTGGAAGAATTGTTAGAAAAATAGCAAACCCAACGTAGAAAATATTTCCTAATCACTACCCGTTGTTTTAATGCACCAGTCATGTGAAAACCCCGCCATCCCCCATTCGGGGATACCCGGGGCATTCACTTTCACTGTCAGTGAAATGCAGTGAAAATCCCGCCTGGCGGGGAAAAAAATAGAGTGAACTCCCCCGCCCTCTAAACATCGATCACAATTCATTTAATAGAGCTTTCACATGAATTTTTCATGATTTTCATACATGATTTTTTTCATACCACTGAAGTCAAGGCTACTTATTTTTGCCCTTCCTCTTCGTTTTCACTGTTTGGGTAAACATATCCTCTTCGTCAGTTGTTCAGCCTCTACATTTTGAACCCAGTCTCTAAAAGAGGTCGCGAACCACGAGTGAAATTCGCGCCAAACCCCCGTCTCAGCCCCCGCATTGAAAGCAAAGCCGTGAAAAAAGGTGCATTCCCCGACTATTGGGGAACCTAAATTGAGTGAAAATGAGGTGAAAACCCCCGGCTTGCCCCTGGTATCCCTCAATGGGGGTTGCGGGGGTTTCAAATGACTGGTGAATAATTTTGTGTGGATCATAACGGTAGTTAGCGTTGACGCGTAACTGTAACATGCAGTTGCCTTTAGTTAAACTGTTGTCTACCTATTAGATTCCTTTCTGTGCAATAGAGGTTTAGAGATGCATTTATAATATAAATCGAAGAAATTTAGGAGTGTTTTTTGAGCATTCATTAACCGAATTGGCTGAAGACTGTCGAGGTTAGTGTTGATTAGTGTGTGTGGTGTATATTTTAACTACAGGAATAGCCAGAAACTTTATGTCCAGTCAGTGCGTTGCCGAAAGGAGATTCATTCTTCTTGGCCAGTGCTTACGCTGCAGATTGCACTGTAGAATTTACTCAACAAAAGTAACAAGACTGTTTTATAACGGACAAAGCGGTACAACTAATACAAATAGAAATTTATTGTACATCACCATCGCTGGAATAGGTGTTACAATTAGATTGTATTGCCTGTATAAGAGTAGTTAGTAACATGGTATTAAAGGGTGTATTCCTTGTATGAATGCGCATGCGACAACACGTCTGTCATTCCTGCTTGATGTCTCTGGGAGGCTGGGAACCAAGTTAATGCATACGCCAACGGGCAAAAAATAGCACACAAGACTCATTTAACATTTCATCTCAACGTTTATTGAACATGAAGGATAAACTTAGAATTTAGAGCAAATCGCGGCCAACTTATTTATGTACATTTATAATTCTTTTGTAACCGCCATTGATCGGTGTCACGCAACAAACTCAAACATCGGGTGGTCCGCCTGTGATCATACTGAATCTCGTAGAAATGCACACACTTATTCAACTTTCAACTTCCATCACTTAATATCTAAATTTTCCAAATATCCCAAAACGTTCTAAATATCTTAAAAAATCCGGATATTTGTGTCTTGGCCATTCACGTCCCCAGAGCCACTTGTCCCTCTTAGCCGGCTGGGCCTGTGCACGAGGAACAGGTGGCTCTGGGGACCATGATTCAATTGGCTGAAATCTAACAAAGGGAGTCCAATCACATCTACCGTTTTAAACGCGCCAATGATTTGGGATTTTAAAACGGCCGATGTGATTGGACTCCCTTTGTTTAATTTCAGCCAATCATATCATGTGTCCCCAGTTCCTCGTGAACAGGCCCAGTCGGCTTAGCGTAAGGTTCCCCCAATCTCGTCCCCAGAGTCCATGGGTCGCCACGCGCCCGAGTAACGCAGAGATTGGGTTCCCCTCGCTTTAGCGTACACCACACAAGTGTTTACTTTCAATTTTCCCACTGACCAAGAAGTATTGCCGCGGGCTCATTCCGTGAGATGGCACTACTCCGCACTTCTAGGGATGGCACTCCTCACTTTCGACAACAGGTGTCACTTCAACGTTTGAAAAGGTGCGAAATTTTCTTGTTTTTTGTTTTTCTATTCCTTGTATGTGCTCATCGCATTTATGACACCCTCGCTATTTAATTTGCTCTTTACTGTGATCTGTACCACATCTGTAACTGAAAAGAAAATGGCATCTTTATCAATCGATCGCGAGTCTTGCTTTGTTTATTGTACTTTCGTTTCAGCAGCTCTCAGGCCAGCACTTGTTTTAGCAAAATGCGTGTGGAATATTTTGGACACTAGTTTCAATATCTGTCAACAGCGGAGAGAACAAGTTTTAAGTGCTAAAGTTTCCTTGTAGGTAAGTAAAAATGAGCCTGAGTGTTTACATTACTCTGCTTGTTGTGACGTGTCCGAGCTTTGTTTTATATATCTTAAATTTTACAATTGAATGCCGCATCTCTTTTTAGTAAAATATCGGCCATGATTATTCTTTGATTATGCATAAGTTCAGAAATAATGACAATTTCAGTATTTTCTAAGCTATTAAGGGTATATTAGTCTACGTACATCTACATCGACATGATTTATTTGCAAAATCCTATTCTTGGTTTGCAAGTGACGTCAGCAACGCCATGTTCAATTTGGATGACAGGGACAAAAGATTTTAGGTAAGGGGTGGACCATTTGATTTTTGATGGGGGGGTTGTGCAAATCCCAAAAAAAATATCGAGCACATGTTTCTGGTTAAAAAAAAATTTCTTGCAGAATTCTTAAGAAGGAAAAAAAAATCGAGCAGCCTTAACCTGGGCGTGGCAAAGGATTTTGCGTGATGCGTGACAGCCCCAAAAGTAGCTGTGAGTCACATGATACAGGACTGGGCATCACATTTTTTGATGCATGAATTGGTATTTTGCAAGCGCGACGCATGATTTACCAATTAGATTTCCTATTAAAGTGAACCCTCTGATCTAGAAGGATATTATGATTCAAAGATATACATGCATTCAGATTCCCACCGTAACAGTTGTCATGTGCAGGTATTTTTGTAACAAAATAAGATTTACTTTATAGAAAAGGAAATGGGACAAACAAGAGTAAAGGCAGGCCACATTGAATTGGTGCAGGGTTCAAAATATACAAAGAATGTGAAACGGATGCGCTGGATATGTGCACGAGACAAAAGACGATCAAATAGATCGAGGAGCATTTTTTCCCTCTGGGTCATTCGTGTTTTTGCAGAGTTCTATTACTTTTGTGTTCATTGCCTATTTTCAAGCCAAGAAAATAATAGTAAACAGTCCGTAGCACATAAATTAAAACGTATAAAGTGTTTTAATTATTTAGGCATTGAAATATTGTAATTTTATAGATCATGTACCTATATAAAAGATGATTCAAAGGGGTCAACTACCAATCTGATTTTCTCACCTATTGACAACTGTAGTAACAAATTGCTTTGAAAGCAAAAAACAGGATTCAAATAAGATGGAATTTCCAGCTCGCCCTTTGGACAAGTTGGAACCATTACACCCAAGTTTGAAAGCTTTTCTCAGTAGCATTACGTAATTAGAAAGATAAAAACGTTCACTTGTTCAGTGGGCAAGTGATCTGTTGGGCAAGTACAGAGAGTGATGCATATAACATCCACTAGCCTGACAGGGAAATCAACTAGCCACAGATTAGTGGAGATGCATTTCTTTGTTCACTGAATAAAGATGAAACTCTTTATTACTTTGAAAGAAAGATGTAAACTTCAAAATGCATTGCGTGTAAAGGTGGATTTTAATAGCCTAAAGGGTGAATTTTTAGTGGCTGGTGATGGTCAAGTTATTAAACTTCAAAATTTGTGTTTTAAATTTCCATTAAAAAAATATCATGCAAGGACAGGGAGATTAAAAAAAAAATCCTGCAGGGCTGGAGCAATAAAAAAAAATATCTAGCAGTCTAAAAATTTTGCAACCCCCCCATCAAAAATCAAATGGTCCACCCCTAATCCTCTTTTGTTTGGTCATCCAACATGGCCGCCGCGCTTATTGTCATTTGAATCTCTTGGGATTGGTTGCAAACCAGCAATAAGGACATCTAGCAAATTTGGGTGCAAAGTGCAAGAGTAAAACTGAATAAATAAATATGTAAAAATAAGCTAATACACACTCTTAAATTTGTGTACTTTGAATCCGTCATCAGTTTCCGGATCATCAATGTTTACAAGTGACCAACGCTAAATATACAAAAGGTGATAGAATTACAATATTAGAATAATGTAGATAATTACAAACAACGATGTAAAATAAGTTATATTAATAATACCTAGGGAAAATGACACACACTGTAGTACATACCGGTAGTTCTAGACAATAGAAACCAAGTTATGTTCGCTCTTAGCTCCTTTTATTCCACAATAATACATTGCACAGGATGCCTTCTCCTTTGTTAGTGAAATTACCAAATTATTCCAACCACGTTCCCAGGGCCTCTCATCTTACCGCCCTCCCGGAGCAATAGAGGAGACTGTGACACAGGCAAGGGTATTGCATGCGATACGATTGCGTGGGTGCCATGGTTATCTCGAAGTTCTCGGATAGTATTTATTCAAACGTCAATCTAAAGGTTTAGCAAGTGATTGTCTTGATTCAATTTACGTGGTTGGAATGTTAGGGTAGTGTAGCAGCTATCCAAAACTACTTTTATTTGTTATTGTAAGCAGCTTCTATTGTTTTCGAGACAAAGTCATTGTTTCAATTGTTGAGTCTTTTGTTTAGGGCTAGGGTATCAAACCAATCACATTATATGTTAGGAAAGCTGCTACATGGCCTGAATGTTATGTAGAACCAACAAAATACTTCAAGTCTTTTGTATTTTGCTGTTACTTGACAAAATTGACTGTGCTCGTCTCCCAACAGTGCTATCTGTGAATTCCATCATTTTTCGATGCTCTGATCGTACACCAGATCAGATTGAAGGCCCAGTGAAGGAAACTGCAGCGCAACTCTATTTACAAACGTGGAAACAAAAGCGAATTTGAAGAATTTATGACTCAATCTCTGGCAGCAAATATGTGAACCCCTCGCAGTATTAAGACATGCAAAATAGAAATACAATTATCGCCTTCAATGACCGCTCACCAACGAGTGTTATGAGTTGTTTTGCCAACAGCCAGTTCACTAACCTAGGAAACAAGGAATGTAGTTTTTCCAAACAGTATACATGTAAACAGAATATTTACGTGACGCGATAGTAACAACTGAATGAAAAATATCAGATGAGGTGTCACAATTTCGTAAACCACAAATCATGTAGACTAAAATTGTATAACGAGCAGAGTGGACGAACGAATACCATGGCAATATATTTCCTTTCCTAACCTTCATTTTCTGTTGAAGATTGGATGCCGAACTTGTTTTCAGCGGCAGCAGCGGCAAAATTCAGACAGAAAAGACTCTTTTCATATCTGTCATAGTTCACCACGCTCTTCTGAGACAGTGAGATATCAATACATCTTTTCAACCTTTCGCTCCTTTCAAAACAACGTTGACTTTGGTGATCATGGCCCTGATTGTTATGAAATTATTTAAATCGTCTTTCACGGGTTCAAAATGGTAGACGTGGCCTTTGCGGGGCCAAGACATTCCATACAAAACGTTGACCGCAGTTTGCAATTCCTGATAAGCCTTCCTCCTTCCTGGAGAGATTTTTAAATTATGTACGCTGTATTGAGGAAACATACGACCTAAACAACGTGGATGTGTGCTGTCAGACAATGTATTGACTTTTTTCGGTGCTTACAATAGATTACCAATGGAAATAATTTTGCCGTACTGTGTTTATTTTGGTGACAACGCACTCCCATAGTCTCAGTATAGACAAAATTCATACTGGGCTGCCCCTCCCTCTAACAATTATTTCGAAATAATCTGGGAGGCACGTGACCAGCCTGTGCCAGGGTCTCTGCTCTGTCACTCCAGGAGGGTGGGAAGATGAGAGACCCTGGGAATGAGGTTGAAATTATCCATGCATGGCAAATTTATGGTTTCCTTTGCTGTGGAAAGTTTATTTGCCAACATAGCAGTCAAAGAATCCATCGACCTAGCCATTCACTACACTGTAGAGGGTAATCGTGGTCTTAAAATAAAGAGGCATTGTCACGGTGATTTTTGAGTGTTCAGGGAAATGCTGTGGTTAAGTCATTGCTTAATTCCTTTGCTCATGAAAAAATTCTCCTGCAGAATTGCGAAGAAGATATCGAATGAAAATTTAGCAGGGAGGGCAAATAGTAATTGCAGGGCTGTCACCAATTTTTCAAGTCGGCAGGGGATTTTGTTCAATGTATTTTTCACTTTCCATTATTTTGGTTTTATTTCAAAGTAGCCCCAGGCTCAAACTCGTAGTATAGTAACAAAGCTAAACCATTATTTTTGGTTTTCTTTTGAGAAAAGACCAGTTTTACCTTTTTAAATTATTGCTAAAATGGCTTGACAATGCCACTTCAAGTAAGGTTCATCACAAAAGGATTCGGCTTGAACAATATAGGGGCCCTAATATCATTTTTTTTTGCAGCTAGATTGAGCAACGAGCATGATGTGCTATTATTTTTTGATTACATTAACTCGCAACATATCAAAATCAAATTCACAGTGAAGAAGGAGAATCACCAACTGCCTTTTCTTGATGTCTTGATTAACAACAGTCACCTTGATTTTCTTGATTTTCCATGTTACTATACTACGAGTTTGAGCCCGGGGTACTTTGAAATAAAACCAAAACAATGGAAAGTGAAAAATACATTGAACAACAAAATCCCCTGCCGACTTGAAAAATTGGTGACAGTCCTGCAATTACTATTTGCCCTCCCTGCTAAATTTTCATTTGATATCTTCTTCGCAATTCTGCAGGAGAATTTTTTCATGAGTAAAGGAATTAAGCAATGACTTAACCACAGAATTTCCCTGAACACTCAAAAATCACCGTGACAATGCCTCTTTATTTTAAGACCATGATTACCCTCTACAATGTAGTGAGTCAGAATTTTGTGACAAGGAGAAACAAAAGGTGAAAATATGCGTTTTGAACTGGTGCAAAGGCCTATTTTAGCCAAAAAATGTTTTGGGGATAGGTGCACTTTAAAAGCGACTATTTCACGACCAAGGGCGAATTGTTTTAAGGAAACTGTCACCCGGAGGAAGAAATAATGCGACAGGGAATGAATGCTATATGATCTGGAAGGTACACTGTAAGCCTCTTTGTTGTGTTGTATTTTTTATTTTCTTTTATTTCAGAGGGGGTTAGATTAGAGCTGCCTTTCGGCATTTTGAGTCATTGGGTGTTGGTTTTACAGAGTTGACTTCGATCCGTTTATTCAATATTGGCTATTTTTTGCTGCTATGGATGTAGTTTGTACAGAAAATTCTGATAACAAGTCTCTCGTATATGTGGGACAAAAGCATTATTGCAATCATTAAATCATTGGTCGCTGTTACAGTCAAACCAAGTGAAGCATACCCCTCAAGATTACATTTATGAATTGATTATTTGAATATTGAACCTGCTAGTCATTTCAAGAATGCAATAATGAATCGATTATTTGAATATTGAACTTGCCAGTCATTTCAAAAATCAATATTACAGTGCAAACACTCGAACCGTGAACGCCAAGACTTTCCTTTCCACTTTATTTGTGCGTTATTTTCACTTTATTTGTACTTTATTTTCACTTATTTTGTAGTTATTATTACATTTTTTCAGAATTAGCCAATCACAGCCACGAGTCAATGCAACGGCCGAGACATTTTGTCTACATTTTTTCCACGTCAGTTTAAAAGTGACGCCGTGATTTCGCACAATGGCGGAGACATTTTTACAAATTTTTACACATTTTTTTATCAATCACGGTCGGTCCGCTTATAACAAAAGCGGGATATTCTATAAGTGAAACTTTTATGGCGCTTTCTGATGGGCCCAGCTCAGTAGAGTCTGAAGAGTCAATCACTACCTTCATTCAACGGCAACGCTCATAATTTCCCACCACAGGAGCTATAAGTAGCTTGCGTGAGAATAAATGTCTGTGCCATTGTTTCAGTTCACAGATGTAATTGGTTAGTTCTGGAAAAATGTAAAAAATAACTACAAACTAAATGAAAATAAAGTTAAAATAAAGTCTTGGCGTTCACGATTCGAGTGTCCGCACTGTAAATTGAGCTTTTTTGAACATTAAACCCATTATCCGTATTCTTGAAACGACTAGTGGGTTCTATTTTCCAATGATCAATTGTTTATTGCATTCTTGAAACGACTAGCGGGTTCAATATTCAAATAATCAATCCATTAATGTAATCTTGAGGGGTACGCTTCACTTGATTTGACTGTAATTAAATTTAAAATTAACACCAAAAAATCACTCGGCCATGAAAGGTCAAATGCTGTGGCTTAGTCGGTAGTCCCTTTTTTCGTGCCTCACCGCGTGGGTGCCTCTCCCAGGTTTCGTGTGGCCATTTTTTGCTTCGCTCTCGACGGACTAAGATGAAAAGGGACTGCTCGTAGTCTATTCACAAAGAATGGGAGCGACCCTGACTTAACAAGCCTTATTTGTATTTATTCTCTCCTCTTTTTTCTTTGGTTTCTTTTGTCTAAAACTATGTATTACAGAGTGTCATTTGCCATAGGCATTTTGAAATTACAAATTAACGCTGAAATTTCAAGCCAAAATTAAGGAGGTAACTAATATCTATGGGTGACAAATTCCTCCTTAATTTTTACTTGAAATTTCAGCGTTAATTTACAATTTCAAATGGGAAATTACAAAATTGCTATGGCAACATTTGGTGTGAATTAGACCAGTTTCGATAGTTTAAAATTCAGCCTAAAATAATAGACCTCAACACGAGGCTCAGTTTGTGGAGCTTATTCCCCAGAGCCTCGTAGTAATTTCAATTGTTTTAGGCTGAATTTTAAAATATTGAAATTCAGCTCTTTCTTGATAAAATAAAGAAGTCAAAAAACCACGATTGTGAGTGTAATTTGTCACCTATGATATTAAAAGGTCTTCAAATTGTGCACTTGTGAAATGAGGAAATAATTTCACTTTAGTTTTGTCAAAATTCTTATAAATTCCTAATTTTGTCACCATTTGATTACCAATACTAATTTCACATTTGTTTGTAATTAGCTACATTATTCTTGTCTTGTAATTTTCTACCACATTTTTTATATTTAATCTTTGTTGCTAGTAAACATCCTTAAACTGTTGATGGTTACAAAGAATCCAAAAATATTTCTTCCAAATTTAAGAGTGTGTGCATTTTGTTTAAATGTGTAATTTTGTTCATACTCCTAAGAAATTTTGGTAACCCAAAAAGTCATTATGAAATCACAAGATTCGAAATCAAAAACATCCTTTAGTCACCATTTGGCAACTAAATTCAAATTCAAATTTTTGGTCACCAGATTGCATTCAATGAGACACAGGCATACATGGCATATATATAGATTACTTCATAGAAAGTGCGACGTACGGATTTTTATTCACGAGTTGCAAAACTTTGGAAAACGAACGAGTGAGCGCAGCGAACGAGTGAGTTTTCCAAAGTTTTGCGACGAGTGAATAATAATCCGTACAAAGCACTTTCTATGCTGTAATTTGTTTATTATATATAACGAGTACTCAACCATTGTAAACTTAAAGCGATTTTTCTAGTCTATAATTAAAGAGTTAAACGCAGCGCGAGGAAAACAAAGCTACAAATGCATTCTGATGGCTTTCCAAGCGAGATCTCTTTTAAATAGAAAAGAAAAATTACGGCGACGACAAGCTATCGTGAACAAGAACTTTATTTAAATAGCGGTATAAAACGCACTGTGTTAATACTTTTTAAAAGGAAAGCTTTTGCTATCGCATCGAGAAACGTCGCCATAAGTGAATCAACTACTGCGCGCAAATCAACTGGCGAATTTTTGAACAAAAGTTGTGATAACACAAGGAGTCGGTTCATTAAACAATAATTACGAAATCCATATTCAAAAGTGAAATATTTACTTTACCCTGGTGTTCCCAAGAGTGCTTGAATTTTCTTAGAACGTCCACGGCTGCGTTGTATCAAAGCTACAATGAAAGTCTTTCATTTCTTGGCTTTCCCTTATCGACATTTAGTTTGTCTTCGCTCCGCCTGGAGAATGATTTTAGCATTTCCATATCATAACTGTGTTCTCAAGGTTTTGCTTGGCGTGTTTCTGATGGCTTTCCTTTCCATAAAGTTCTCAAAAGTACAAAATTTGTAGCCAAAACATAAACTGTCTTCGAGAGCTTGCAAGTTGTTTTCACAACCTCGTTGGAAACCATTTGAATTCCCGCGCTCTGATTGGTTAGTCGTTCTACTCTTGATGTTGATTGGTTATATTTTTCACATGTGAAGAAAGCTATACGCGAAGCTGATTGGACGTATCGCTTTTCTCACATGTGAAAATATAGCAGATATAGAATTCTATCTGCAAGGTTTATTACCTAAAATTGTCGCTATATATATAATAAAAAAAGGTTTGCAATGCTTGAAACTTCCAAGTTTTACAATGCGAGAGAAAGTTTCGGAGCAAAGCAAAAGGATGACTTCTTTTCGTATCTTGGAATTACATGTTTGTCCTTTATAGGTTTCCCTACCATTTCTCAGGAAATGGTTTGAACCCAGGAGTAACAGGTGACCTTGTAGTCTGATTGTCCTTGTGAGAGAGAGCTGTTGTCACTGGTAGTGACTGACGTTTTGACAATCTGATTGGAAGTCATTACCAGATTCCTCTTGACTCTAAAGACAACTTCCGTACAGGTTGTCAAAACGTCAGTCACTACCATTGACAACTGTCATTTTCAGTACTACTCTCACCTGGACGATCAGACTATAAGCTGTGTCAACTTGCTGGTAGCAATATGGTGAATGCCTTAGGGCACTAAATGAGAATTGTACCCATACAAAAATAATTTTGAAAGGTAATGTTTTTTCTGTAAATGACACGGGCATACTCGGAAAAGAAATTCCAAGCATTCCCAACTGGACCTGAACCTATGAGAACTTCGGTCTTGTCGCATTGTATATAAATTGATGCAAACTGTATTGAAGTCCAAGGTTTAAGGTTTATTTCCTTGTTATTTTTCTTCTTGTTACTGAATGTTTTAGCAGAGGCAATTAAATTGGCAGTTCTACAACTTATATGTGTTAAGATATTTCAGATATTAGTTTGGCCTAAGAAAAGAAATGTAAGCCAACTGAATGAAATGTTAAACCCTTTGTATAGAATGATGAAGGTACTGCATTAAAATACTGACCAACAGGTTTGAATGGGTCACACTAGGGTTTCATCTACGCTGCAAAGATGTCAGTACCCACTGGTTGTTTATGGCGTTACATCCCCGCCAAAATTCTAGCTACTCTATGCAACATTGTTGTTTAGAATTAGTGCTCGATTTTACAATCCAACATTCAACTTCTGCAATTCAACATTGTGCTTTCACAAATCAACATCCATATTTTAAAATTCAATGTGCTTCAATTACACGCAACCCGATGCGGTGTATGGTGCGATATGCTTGCCTCGCAATCCAACATCCTTGTTTTCCACATTCACAAACCAACATCGATTTTCTAATTCAATATTTGCTGTGTAGAGTGCGATATGCTTGCAGCGCAATCCAATGTTCTTGTTCCGACATCGAACTTCACGCTTGAGTGAACTGACCTTGAGGATGTACTCCGCTGCACAAGATATGTGGGCTCAAAATAGAGGCGTGTGGAAAACAAAGAATCCGGAACCGAAATCGGAATTTTAAATAGTTTAATTTTTATCATAATTGTTGTCACATTTTTATATTTAAATCATTTCAAAGCGAGTTTCCTCGTAGCTCGAGTCAATTGAGTTTCACAGATGACAAACAATATTTTTTTACAGACATATGATTTTTCTTTCGTCCACCATTATAAATAACAATCACATTG
>OX393563.1:8135788-8183288 GCA_947652115.1 Blastomussa wellsi
CCATACACCGCATCGGGTTGCGTGTAATTGAAGCACATTGAATTTTAAAATATGGATGTTGATTTGTGAAAGCACAATGTTGAATTGCAGAAGTTGAATGTTGGATTGTAAAATCGAGCACTAATTCTAAACAACAATGTTGCATAGAGTAGCTAGAATTTTGGCGGGGATGTAACGCCATAGTTGTTGAGGTGCCATCCCAGGATGCTATAGAGTAGTAAAGTGTGACGTAATTAAGATCTTTAGAAACTACATGATCACGAATGGCTACTTGCCAAAAATCAGTGTCTTATTTCAGTTTGGGGATGAGCTATTGGCTCCTTCATGTTTCAATGACTCCATACAAATCCTTGTAATTTTGACTTGGTTCTAAAAGGTTTAGCCATGCTGGGACACAAAAGAATGCAAGTTACGCAGTGGGAGATCCAGAACAAAGCGACTTTATCCAGTCAAGCGCGACTTGTCTTTGTTTGGCTGTCCCAGTGCGGGAATAATAATAAGCTTGCCGTGCAGCATGGCGGATTTTATACCATGTGACCGGATCCAGCAAAGGGCCTATTGTATTATCTGTATTGTAAGGGTTCATAAGGAATTTCACGAGTACATTAGCTTGGTCTTTCAAATATTTCCACAGTGCTTATTTCTTTTTTACAGCCATCCTTTTTACGTTTTGTGATTTATTCATGACTGGCACTTCAGACAGTTAAGGAGGCTCGAAAGAGTTTCTCACGAGTGTAGTGCTTATAAAACGATGCAGGATTACAGAAAAGTGCTTAAGATCATTCGGGCAAAGAATGAATAGATTTAAAACTCAGTTGTTGGGCAATACTTTAAGAATGTCAATGACGTCATAGCAGTTACCATGGCAACACCCCGCCAGCGACAAAAGACCTCCAAAATTTCCGTTTTTAGCAATTATCTTTAAAACTAAGTCGGTGACCTGCCATTTTTATTTCGTTATTTAAAAGCTCCCTTAATTCTACATCTTGCCTGCCAATATTAAAAAAAATTATCCAGTGGAAATTTAATTATATTGAAAAAGGCGTTTTATAAATTGCAAGAAATTCCACTAGATAATTTTTGCCCAAACTTTTCTATTTGAATCAGCGTATTGATTGTTAATCGCATGCAAAAAATCAAGGTAGGTCACCGAGTTAATTTTCGAGATACAAAGAAATGTTTTTCGCACGTTTCATTTCCGGTTTAGCGAATTTCAGATGTAGCGCGCGCATCTTTAATGGAATATTGAAGACAGGGCAGGTTGTGTAGAGTTTTGAGGAGCATGACAGAATTTATGTTCTTTAGCAGATAGTGGTCTGCAAAAAAAATCTCTGTTCTCAATCCTGTCGTTTTACAAAGAGCTTATAATCGTCTTTGTTTTTCTCTAACTAAGTTTTGTATTGACTGCAACTGATAGACAAGCTACTTTAAAATGTCGCAAGTGCCTTTTGTTTTACGACGCAAGTGAGCCATATTTACTCAGGAACAATTTGTGTTTGCATTCCTTTTGGTGCCGGTTAATAACATAATTTTGCATTTCTTAATGTTGTTTTGCATGCAAGACTCGGTGATCTTGGCTTGTGTTACACTTTGCGCGCTCAGTGTCGGGAGATTTCAGGTATAGACTAATCTGCGCGTTAATTCTTGTAGTAAAAAAAAGGGTTGTTTATTTGTTACGTAAGGAAGGCTATGGGCAACTTTCCCCACATGCAATTTCATGTTTTTAAAGTGCATATTCCCCTGTCTGATTGCATATTTTGAATGACGCAGATTTGGTCACCTGTTGTCGGACGTGTTTCAATTTTCTTTTCTTTTTAACAGCAGCCACACCTTGGGTGATGTCCAGATGCGATAAAGAGGACTGGCCCAGGCTGGCTGCATTATCAAGACAACCATTTATTTGTAAGTAATATCACAACAATTTGTTTAAAAGCACCAACAAACTATACAAGTGTGATATTCGTAGTTCGTGTGTGTGTCTTGCTAGTTTTGTGTTGATCATCTAACGATCGAAGACGATTCTTCAATTAATTACTTATTTAAAATCTATCGGCTGTTACTGCTGCATTGTGTGTTGCTAGCCCAGCGTTTCAAATTCGTCGTCGTTTCTCCGTCCTTTATATCAGTCTTTTTTTACAGGTATGTATGCGCAACAGTGTCACGACCTTGTGGGAAGGCAAAAATAGCGTCTTCAATCTGATCGCCTCGCAAGTTTTTATATTACCATAACTCCTACATTTTTTTTCATTGTGGGCGATTTATTTGGAGAATCTATCTTCGCAATACCAATGAACCACCTAGGGTTATAAATAAGTTGTCAATTGAGAAAATATATTTTACGGTCGATTGGAAGTTCAGTGACTTTTTTCGAAGAGAATCCTTATTCACTTTGCATGTTGGTTTTTAGTATACGGGTATTGTTTATCTAATAAAGTAACAACCTTCCCTAATTACAACAGAAAACGTACTGAAAGAAATAACAATGGATTACGAAGCATTTTATTAAATCTTTTGTAATGGTCTTTAATTACGTAGGGTTTGATTGTTGCTTTAGTTGAATAAATAACACCCATGTTATGACCTGCAGGGGATTGATGATTGTGCGAAACGTCGCGGCATTTATAGTTTTTGTTATTTTTCAAGAGGATTGAAGGCTTGAAGGTGGCAGTCTTTTGCAGGTCGCAATTGAGGGTATTCGCTTGACGTCACAGCCGCCATTGAATGTACCTTTTTACAAAAGAATTTTAACTATCTTCTTTTCTTTGGAACACCAACATGGTCACCATCTCCGCTCAAGGATAACCAAATACCACCAGAGTTTGTCATTACTTTTGCGCACAAATCCCTTACATTTACCGCTCTCATTTCCTCAATGGACAATTCTTGGATCGCTGTCCCGTCATTGCTGGAATGTGTTCAGCCTATCCGTGCCAAAATATCTCAGGTTATTTGGAAAAAAATTGCTTAATATTTTTTTGACCAGACGATTGTTCAGAATGAAAACATAATGTAACAGTGCTATAGTTTACAGTTAGATAATTTTTTTTATCATAGGGTGAGAATAGAAATTCTCCTTACCAAGTATCATACATTTCTTTTCAAGATAGTTGCGAGAATTTGATGGTACATCTTTGTGAAGCACTAACGTAAACCGGAAATCATGATCGCACAGTACCTTATCACCCCGTTGTTGTATTTTCTTTTGCGATTTAACAACCAGTGTTTGTTTGACTTGCGGACCGCATGTTTTGAATTGAAACTTCGCCAGCATAGATATTTTCCATCCACACTTCCTTGTTTTTAATTCATAATAAGCTTATCCCACCAGATACCTCGCCATAAGATAACATTTCAAGGGCCAAAATCCCTTGTTATGTTGAGAGTTCAACTACTCTCAACAACTGAGTGTTCGAACACCGAAGGCGCGTGCATGCTTTAGTTGCAATTATTGGAACTTTTAACAAAGAAATCATTCCTTCAGCTACACAAGGCAAGAGAATTGTTCTGTTTTATTCTTATTTTCCGATTACGTGCAAAAAAAGTGGACCACAAGAACGCACAAGAAGCAGCTGTCTCATGATTCTTTTACCCACGTTCAACGATCGAAAAGAAATATATACGAGCAATAGAGAATGTTTGCAATTTACGCGGATTTGTCCAAAATATGTAGCGTCATTGTGAGTTCGTTTTAAATCGTCGTTTGTTGCTGTTTCAGCATTATGAAGCACTTTGTAAGAGTTATGTCATTTGGAAATGGACAGCTGGCATGTTAAGGGACGGACCATTAGTATTTTGTGGGGGGTGGGGGTTTGGGCAATTACCGAAAAAAAATTCCTGCACAAGAAAGAGTAGGCTCGTTTACCAGCCGCTGTTCGGGAACCGGAGCCCGCGCTTCTCCCGACTGGACTCGAGAGAGCGGTGGAAATCGAGCCTAAAGAAAGAGCCCCCCAAAAAATATCTTGCAAAGCGAGTCTTACAAAAGAAACATTTAAAGGAAAAAATATCCTGCACACTTGCTTTCCAACGCCATTTAGATGAGCATTCATTGTTCGAACTGAACTGGATTTTTTTCTCAACTGCGGGTAGCAAGAGTAAACTTAAACAAAGCAAGGCTAAGGAAGATCGAAAAGGTAAGAAACAAAACTCCCAGCGACAGATAGATGCATGTGTTCAAATCAGTTATTGAAATTCTCTGTTTTGTGGCTCTCGGTGAAAATAAACAGTTATCGTATCATGGAATACATTGAAATTCTAGCTAAGATGTACTTCAGGAAATAAATTACGCGAAATCTGCGAAAAAAATGTGAAACGCGTGCATGGTTCAGCTGAACTAAAATTAGCGATATAATTTGGTTTTATCAACTGGGTTGATAATGTCAATTGGCCACCGTAAAGAGATTCAAGTGCTGACGATGATTGCGTGACGGAAATGGACTGATGACTAGGCTTCTTTTGATTCAGTGCTCCTCAGCAGTTGCGCAATTGCGTGCATGTTGTGCGCTTTAATCAGTGAAGAATGCGGGTGAACGCTTATCGAAGTAACATCACCAAGGTACGATTTTCACTAGTTGTTTGAGTCGTTCTAGTTGTTTGCGTAAGCGAAGGATTAACCGAGCTGCGAACAGCAGATATAATTTTGCATATTCCTAAATTTACATAGTCTTGATGATTATCAGCTAGGCTTCCCCATTCTTTGCGATTCGGTCCATAGCGAAATGTCTAGCTTTGTGAACTCATAGTTCAGTGTCAGTGTGTGCTGGTACCAGAGGTTTTCTCGTGGACGGGGGAAACTCCGCTTTGGGCCACGAGAAAAGCTTTTCGCGCAGGTCAAGACGAAGACGAAGACTGAAACCAGAAACGTATGCAAGCTTCTTTGCCCCCATGATACGCCTTATGACGTATGCGAAAAAATTACATATCTTTTTTGGCTATATTTCGAAATGTCTTTGCCCCAATATTTCCAGTACAAGTTTTGACTTGTAATCTTGATACTTCTTCTGCCCAAATCCACTTGTTGCCGTCCTTGTACAGTGTAAACAAAAAATTTTTACACACTGCAAAAATTTTGTAATTGCTATACGGCCGTGTGCCGATCACAAGAGTATGTCACGCAATTGCTGGTTTTCACTGTCACGCCATCAAAAAGTTAATTCAAACCCATTCAATGAGGAAAGCTGATAATTTAAGATTTTATAAAATATTAATAGATCAACAACATCTCCAAATACCAGGTCTGCGCGGTACACCATTCTTGGGTAATATTCCGAAGCATTTCGCCCATTCTGATGTGCTGTGTTAAACTGCGAAAATCTTGAGAAAAGACCTTTTCTTCAAAAACGATAGCTTTGTTACGGCGCCATCGTGCAGCGGAAATCTCGAAAATTCAGCATGCTGTATTTCAAACACAAAGGATACTATTTAGCTGGAAACTTCTGAAAAGATGTATTTTCAGATTTCTTTCACGTGGTGACAATAAAAATTTAACATGGCCCATCGAATTTTATTTCTAAAATTTTATGGCGTCACGTGAAAACCGAGAATACAGTCTGTGGACTGTTCATAAGAGCACGTCACGCAATACCGTCGATCGTTGAAGGCGGGAAAATTTGACAGTGCAAATCGGGTGGCTTGTTCCTCTCTCGTTCGTTGCCCTTCCCACCCCCTCTACTTCACACTCGCTGTTTCTCTCGCTTAGCTGTGCTGAGGGGCTGTGACTCAGCCTGTCTATATCGCCTAAGGGGATTCCTGTATGCATTGAGCGTATTTTATGCTCTCAAGTTCCCATCACAAGTGACCAATGAATTAAGTACAGAATTCTTGTGCCACTCCCTCAATCCTTGCTGCCTTGGAGGGAAAAAATCCGGTCAAAATCATCTTCACAATACCGGAAAGGCGGGACAAATTTCCGATCGTTCCACGAAAAACTAACTGCGAAATTAATCAGGTACAAAAGATTATTTTTGAGTGTGGTTCTTAGAAATGTTTCCGTCGAAAAACTATACTTTATTTCTGAAATAAAAAAACACTCCCAGAAACATTTTTTCCACCATCAGAGAAGAAACTCAGCTGTGCACCTTTGGTGTTCGAAGTTTCAAATCAAATTTCTGTTTCAAATCATTCTACTCTATTCCTTTCAGGACGCACCAATCATGTGCCAGGAACATCACTGCGACTGCTGCTCAGATGAATTACCCGAAGACTCGTGCGCGTGCGTCGAGTGTTACCATGGCGACCATGACTCTGAAGATGTCAGTCATTTCCTACCAAGCATGGAGATCGCAGTAAAGTGTCTTTCAGGGACGAAATGCTGTGACGCCGTGAATCCGACAGATTCTTGTCCTTCAATGAAAAGTTGTTGCGATGAGAAAGAAGTATGTAGTGGAGAAAATCTGCTCAGCCCGTGTCCGCCTTCTTACGCAAAACAGTCAGAACGTTGTTGTTGCGGCGAGAAAGAAGTCTGTAGTGGAGAAAACCAGCCCATGCCTTGTCCTTCTTCTTGCGCGAAACAGGCATGTGATGAGCCGGCTGATCGTTGTCGCCAAGCAGAGTCAACTTGCAGTAGCAAGTGCTGCTATGGTGTTATTGAAGAAGGAAAAGATCGTGTACTGCCATTCGGCAGCTGCCGCATACAGGAAAAGCCGCAGCAAAAGAAAAGAAATCCATGCTGCGAAAAAACACTTGATCATGCTGCCACTTTGGGCTCATCCCCATGTCGAGGCTGTTGCCCCGGAAGCGAAACCTCCCAGAGTGGCACAAGTGAGACCGCTTTTAACTCGAGACGAACCACTCCTGGCTGCTGCGAGGAGACGTGTAGCCATGAATGCTGCAGTCCTTGTCCGTCAACATACAGCTACATGGACAAGGACAGCGTCAGACCTAACAGTTCAAGCTCGGTGTCTTCTTGCTGCGATACCGGAAGCTCTTGTGGTCAGATCAAAATCTCTGATGTGACATGTCAGTCACGTAACGTAGCTGTCTCGTGTTCTCCACCTGAATACAATTGTTGTGATAGTAAGTCCTGCAATGGCTCCTCGCGCAAGGTGCCCAAAGATAACTGCTGCAAGAAAAACGAGCTAAATGTATCAGTTGAAGAATTATGTTGTCGAAATAAATCTGCGAGCAGAATCTCAATGACCGACTACAGTGGGTTTTACCCGACCACTCCTCCCCCATCACCGCGAGGTATTCCGGATAGCGATAGTGGTGAGCAAAAGCCACGCATTCAGCAAAGCACAACGAAACTACGCGTACAAAACATTTGCTGTGCAATGGAAAGTAAGATCGTTCAAGAATCCCTGGAGCCATTACAAGGCGTCGTATCAATCGCAGTCAATGTCATCGGTCGTGTTGTGTACGTACGTCACGACCCGGAAGTGACGTCTGCCAATGAGCTGGTCAGTACCCTCAACCGCGTGCACCTGGGAGCTAGCATCATGGAAACTGGATCCAACCAGCATGCTGGGGAGAGTGAAGGGCTGCCGCCATTATTGTCGTCGTTTTTGATTTACCTTTTGATCCAAACCATTCTCCTGATAGTGGCCACAGTAGCGTTCTTCAGCGAGGCGTCCTGGTATCAATGGGTGGCAATCGCAGAAATCGTTTTCGGGATTGCTCCTGTGCTTAAGAAAGCGTATGTCTCCATCAAGACCTGCAGCGTAGACATCAATATACTCCTGCTCATTGCTATAGCAGGAACGCTGGCCATAAAAGAATGGCTTGAGGGCGCAGCTGTAGTTTACGTATTTTCTCTAGCGGAAGCGCTGCAGGAGTTCTGCATGTACAAAGTTCAGCGGACTATCTCAGGGCTCATGCTCAAAGCACCTCAAGTGGCGATATTAGCGAGTACTGGTGAATGTGTTCCAGTGGAAGCAGTTACCATAGGA
The DNA here is from genome assembly GCA_947652115.1 of Blastomussa wellsi. NCBI lineage: Eukaryota > Metazoa > Cnidaria > Anthozoa > Scleractinia > Plerogyridae > Blastomussa > Blastomussa wellsi. Next base: position 8,143,672 of record OX393563.1, read on the forward strand.
ACGGCAATCGCCATTAGACCTGGAGAACTGGTTCCACTGGATGGTGAGGTTGTTAAGGGTCGCGCCTCTGTAGACGAGAGTTCGGTTTCCGGCGAATCCGTGCCTGTTGAGAAAACAGTGGGTTCGAAAGTCTTCAGTGGAACAGTTAATCAAAATGGTTACCTGGAAGTTCAGACTACATCTGATTCGACTACCTCGACAGTATCCAAGGTAGCGCAGCTTGTACAGGAAGCACAAACCAGTTCAGCAAGGGCGGAAGTTGTCATAAACCGGTTTGCGAAGTATTACACCCCAGCAGTGGTCGTTGTTGCGGCACTGGTGTTCGTTATTCCAGCCATTCTGGGTGCAGCGGGTGTGGGGACCTACTCACAAGAGCTTAAAGAATGGGGTCGACGAGCGCTTGTTCTTCTTGTCATAGCGTGTCCCTGCGCTCTGGTCATGTCCACCCCAATTGCTGTGGTTTGTGGCATCACAGCAGCTGCGCGGAAAGGAGCTTTTATTAAAGGAGGCGTTCATCTTGAGAGCCTGGCCCAGTTGAAGGTCCTTGCATTTGATAAAACAGGAACTCTGACTGAAGGGAAGTTTCAAGTTGTTGATATTGAATGCACTTTTGGTGTGCACGAACGAGCTATCCTCCGCTTGGCCGCCGCGCTCGAAAGCAAGTCAAGTCATCCTCTGGCTGCTGCCGTAGTCAATGAATTTTCTGGTTGTGTCGCGCAAATGATCAAGTCGCAAAGCACTACTTTACCGGAAGTGTCACGCTTCGAACTTCGAGAAGGGCAAGGTATTGCTGGTGTTGTCGAGGGTCATCTTGTCCAGATTGGCAACTATGAATTCCTTCATCGTATTGGCGGTGGCCAGGAACTGAGCAAATTCATGGAGAACAAGTACATCACATGGTGCAACGAAAGTAAAACGGTGATCTTCGTGTGTGTGGACGGCAAGCTAGCCATGATAATAGCTCTTGCTGACACCATAAGACCGAACAGTCTTGCCAGCCTTAACTGGCTACGGAAACTTCATGTCCAGTCTGCTATGATAACTGGTGACAACTCACGCACAGCCATGGCCGTGAAGAGTAAATTAGGCCTGGATGAGTGCGTTGCCGAGATGAAACCACAGGACAAACTATCATGGATCAAGGAGACACAAGCAGGAATTCGAGGCACGGAGTTCGAGGTGTTAAGCGATGACCGAGAATCTACAAGGCCTTTCTTACCCAGTCGCTGTTCACATCGTCACCGCTGCATTACCGCGAAATCACGTGATAGCAGCAAAAGTATTGTGGGTATGGTGGGCGATGGCGTTAACGATGGTCCAGCCCTCGCCGCGGCGAATATTGGGATTGCAATGGGCGCTGGGGGAACAGCTTTAGCGGTGGAGGCGGCCGATGTGGCGCTGATGAGCAACAACTTGGCTAAAATACCAGAGCTGGTGGAACTGGGTCGTTTCTGTCGCCGAGTAGTGGCAGAAAACATCTCGTTCTCGGTCGTTCTCAAGCTAGCTATAATCATTGTTGCACTGGCAGGAAAAGCCGCCCTGTGGATGGCTGTACTGGCTGATGTGCTGGGTTTGCTGTTCGTGATATTGAATGGTTTAAGGCCATTATGGTGGAAGATTGCCAAGAAGGATGACGCAAAGAACACGGATGTTGAACTCGCGTTTGCCAAGAACATGCGGCCATGCTACTCTTACGAGTCATACGTTTAAGGTGCGCAACATCGCCATCATTGTTCGTTGTCACCATTTGCTGTCCTTTTCTGAAAGTCCTTTAGATTTCTCGATGTGGACCATTTCATCAGTTGGTAGCTTAATAAGCCATTGATAGAAACTGGAACTCATCACATACTTGAACCACCGAACCACGTGACCAATTAATGTCGTAGCCTGCGGCGCATACAAGTTTCAAGGCACTTTCGCACCAGACGACTCTCCCGCCGGATCACTTTGCTCGCTTTGCTCGTGTGTTTGACCCAAAGGTGGGCGGGCTCGCTGGCTAAGAAATTGCTATTTCTTCGAACTGGTTTCTCCAGAATTGACCTGTAGAATAGGACAGCTCTGCTTTTGCCATTTGTTCTAAAAAATCTCCAATCTGGGAAACTTGTGACAATCGATAGTAATTAATGGAAATGGTCGTTTCCTATTTCCTACTGTCGTTTACTATTTCGTATCTAGAGCGAGTTTCAAGTTTCAATAGAGTCGCAAAATCAAAGTAATTGCTTCGGCCAATCACCAAGGACGGAGGCAGTCTAGTGATCCAATGAAAGGTCGAAGTCAAAAAAGGCGGGAAAACGTACGCGCCCGAGTAACGTTTGGTTTTGGTTTTACATCTGATCGGTTGAACAAATGGCGCGAGATTTTTGAACCAATCACTGAGCGAGGTAATGCAAAGCCAAAGCAATGCAATTCGCTAATTACTTTCGACACTCAACTGAAAACCGCTCTAAAAAGATCGATGAAAAACATATAACAAAGACCTTTGCTGAACGTCCTAACCATTTCTCTCTATCAACTATGCTATCACCATACGTAGCAGTGTGATTTCGTCCAGTTCTCGTATAGTATTTGTGGTAAAGATTTAACCTTTCAATTCTGGAAAAAAGATTTAAGTAGAACACTCGTGCACTGCTCAACAAGAAAAGGGTAGCTAGGTCATCAAACGTTTTGACTGGTACAATTTTGGAAATCGTTTTTGATCATTATTTTCATGACAAGAATATTGAGACAGGCATAATTGTCACCGTTTGTGTCTGACTTGCACCAATCATGAAATGCTTAGGTTTTTATCATAAAAATAGATTAAAAAAAGACCTAAAAAAAAAGAAAAAATACATTGTAGGTTTTGTTACTTTTGATGTAATATATCAAACACAAGAGACAGTGTTTCATCGGGATATCCAAACGCTGAGAGGAGAGTTGAAAATACGACGCTCAGCGGAGCATTTTTAACGAACTTCGACGTGTTTGGATCGCCGATGAAAAAATCGTCAAAATCTATGCTAATTAAGAACGGGTATCCAAACCACGGTCACGGTTATGATTTTTTTGTTACAATTCGATGAATTATTAATGAGTTTGAGAATGAGACTTATTGACTACTGTTATGATGTCGTTCGTTTTGAAAAGTTTAGTATATTTATTTCAAAAAAAATCATAGCCATTAGACGAAACATAAATATAAACAAACAGCAGTTTAATATGTCCAAGAGAATGTCATACCATTACTTGATTAAATTGTCTTGAGATTAAAACGGCACAGTCAATATGAATATGAATAAGTCATCTTCGGTAATACTGTCAGATGAAAGGAATCTTGAAATAACAGTTTACCAATGAGGTAATGGAATGCAACCTCGTTCCCAGGGTCTCTCATCTTCCTGCCCTCCCGGAGCGAGAGACCCTGGGAACGAGGTTGACAAGGATGAGGAATGACGAAGATTTGGAAGAATTCTAATTGGCAAACTTGAAAAATTCAGGCTTAACTTTTCAAATTGTGTCATCTGTGACAGAGCCCCTTCAATCTCGCACACGAAAATAATATTGACCATTTTCGCATTGCCCATAATACACCTTGTCCCCCCCCCCCCCCAAAAAAAAAAATTTTGCACAACCTTTGTTTCCCAATTCTCCTGGGTATTACAGTCATCCCAAGATCTGAATCTGAAGACAATGCTTATGCAATATTTTGGGGGGCAAACAAGGTGCATTATGGGCAATGCGAAAATGGCGATTTTACTGATTCCAAGTTGTCAGCATTTAGAAAACATAGGCACACAATGCGTGCGAGAGCTATTTTTTTCAGTTTTGATATAGACGTATTGGGTATTTTTTTTGGTCAGCAAAACTAGCCCGTCCAAAACGAACGCTCACACACTTTAGTGTTGGGCCTTTTGCTGACGGCGTGTGCATTTTAAGTAAATGAGCGCAACGCAAAATACGTTTGACTAGCGAATTCATTCACGACGAAACTTTCCTGTCGACCATGAATAATATCTGTAAAAACTGCAGTAATCAGTTTAATCAATCACTTTACTGCGCATGTCATTCCATTTTTATCGAACAATTTGACAATCTCATCCTCAGAGCCCGCTTTTCTTTTGGTCAGCATCAAGAAACAAGGGAACGAACAATTTGACTGGTTTCTTGATGCAACCCCAAACCTGATTGGATTGATGTACGTCACTAACTTGGGTGTGACGCTTAAAAGTCTTATTTGATTACTTTACGATTACACTTGCCGCCACATGTAGCAATATTTGAGGGATTCCATACCACAAATCTTAAGAAAATATCAATGCTTTTAAACTCTCTTCTTTAACACTACTCATTACTGCACGGCATTACAATGTTGTGAAGACATACCCACCTACCGCTTGTTGTGACTAAATGACAATTCTAATTAACAAAGCTATTTCTACCTGAAAATGAAAAACTCGGAGAACAGAATGCAACACCAAACGTGATTCCTAGCCTTTTCTTGACAGCGGTAACACGATACTTTTGTTTATTTGTAATATGATACTTTTGTTTTTCTTCGAAATGTTAAAACATGATACTTTGTTTTTCTGCATCGCTGATTTTAAACACAAAGCGTCATATTTTGTGATTTATTAAACACGCATCAAAGTATTTTATCGAAAGACAATAAACGGATCATTTGAATGGGAAAAATATATTTTAAAACGTAGTACAGTTCGTACATTGTTCTCGGGTTGTTACGAAATTTGTGCCGAAAATCCTGGTGAAAGATTTTGCATATTTAATTACGAACGGTTCCTGAAATATTTACCAGAGCTGGCACGTCTGCAATGAAAGCTGTTTCTCCGGAATTACTGTACCCTGCGATTGAGTATGTGGCCTCCCTACCTTCAAATTCTTAAATGCCATATGACATCAACTATGTCCTGAAGCAAAGTCTCTGATCATTTCTGATCTCTCAGCTCTACTGATTTCAAACAACTCATCTCCGAGAAATAGGAAGCTGCGTACATACGCAACTTCAAATTTAACCAGAATTAAAGCTATCGTTACTTCAGTCAGAAACATTTTAAAATTCAACATGGCTCTTATTCACAACTAACCGCAATCAAAAAACAATCCCTTAACCCAAAGCCGCCAAAACAGACTGCTTGCAGCATGTAAAACTTCACATCCTTTTCTCGTGTTCTCCCAAACATCCCAAGTGGGTTATTACCCCTATAAACCCATAGAAAGTGTGGTCTATTGCTCTTTTTAATAATTCAGAAGACGCGCGATTTTTCCATGGGTTTACCGGCACAATAAACCATAGATGATTGACCAATCAGAGCGTGCGCATTGATTTTGTTATTATATAAAAACATAATAAACGACAGCCTTAGCTTGCCGGTGTACCAAAGTGGAAGTAAGCTATTAAGATTGTACCGCGTTATAGTGATAAAGCCATCAAAATTATAAAGATCTCTTTTCCAGTCATCCGAACGATTCCCGCTCCTGGAGAAATGTCCAGGATTGAACACAATTACGAAAGTTGCTAAAATAGCAAAATTTTGCAGAATTCGCTAAAAGAGATGTGAAGACAGTTAAGGAGGACCCGCAACGAAACTGCAAATTTAACTAAAATTGCGAATTTTACGGAAATTACGAAAATCAGTAAAATTAGTCATTTTCGTAATTGCGTTCCTGGACGTAAGTGCGCTCCTGCTGTAGGAGCGAAAAGAAAACAATCTTAGCAAAAATATTCAATAAAACTGAAATTGTTGTAAAATTCAACGTTAAGAGATTTCAAAAACACACAATATAGAGATATAGTGTGATCTATATATAACGTTGACAAAACAAGAAATTGTCGAGTTGAAAACAGATACCCTAGAAACCAATAACATCAGGCCCAGGCATAAGGCCCAGTTCAAACGTCGAACTTTACATGTGCCGAATCTAATGCAAATGAGAAAAATCTATTGTTTTCCCTCATTTGCATTAGATTTGGCACATGTAAAGTTCGACGTTTGAATGGTGACAGTCACTTTAATATTATATACTTCACAAAATTTTTTGACGGAAATTGGTGGTAACATTCGAATGGTGGCTGTTTAAAGAAGGTCTACTAAATTTGTTTGATATATTTTGGAAAAAATGTTAAATATTTGTAGGATAGAACGAAAAGAAGAATTTGCTTAATTGTTGAGCTCCTTGGAGCTGGTGTTCGAGCTGTATACGAATCGCGATGTGATATCACGTACATTTTTAATGCCTGAGGAAATGTGTGAGTTTGGAAGAAGCAAACCTAGCACGCCAATGTAGCGTGTTTTATGTGGGAGGATGTCAAATTTTGTCACACATCACAGCATGACGCTCAAAAAATAAAATTCTCCATTAACTTAAACATGTACAGAAACGATAATGGAAGAGTGCAGTTTATGAATAGAAGATCGAACTGTCATTTTTATAGCATCGCCGATGCTATAAAATGGATTCAGGGAAAGGTATAATGTTTTCACCCTTCTTCTCTCATATTCTTATTTTATAGTTTACTTCCAAAGTACCGCCAAATAAAAACGCCTTTCTGGTGTAAAATTATAAACAGCGATGTTTGTTTAAAATTTACTCACTCCTCGAGATTAAAAAAAATAGAAAATACAAAAAAATAACGAAAAGACCTAATTCCTTTGTGTCGTCGCCAACCACAATACAAGGGCCTTAAAAAGGGATTTCATTATTTTTGCACAACACTATTTAACTTGTAAATCTGATGGTGCGAACTTTCGGCATATTTTCCATGATTAGTGTTTCACTGCAAGGAAAACGGATGCCTTCGGGCAAATTTTTTCCAAAACTTCATTTGTGACAAAATGAAAAGAAAAAAACGGGTTTTGTAGGCAAGAACTTAGATGAAAACTACAAACACTATATAATGATCGCTGGAGTGAAAAATATCCAGCTAACAGCTTACACAGAACAGAACATCTTGTAGACAGGTTTTATCTTCAGAAAGAGCTTTTAATGATATAACTTTCAGTATTTCGCAACAGCCCCTTATCTAGTACTAAGAGATTTTTTGACAGTGAAAAAGACATCTTTTTACGGATAGATAAAGGGGCACAAAAGCCGAATGTTCTGTCTAGTATCCGGTGCTATTACGAAAGTCATGAAAAAAGCTAATAGTCTTCAGGTTCGTAGATTTTGTTCTCGGCATTGTTGACCAGGAAATCAGCTGTCATTTTGAAGCAATTTCACAAGATTTTAGTTTGTTGAATATAAATTTTTAACCCGTCCTGAAGTAGATCCGCGGTTACTTGAACAGTTTTATCAGCACACACGACGCTGTCAGTTTGATCCATCGTTTCAGTGTAATACATGTACTTATTCGTGTTCAACTAAGCTGTGAGATTTTGCAGTGAGCACGGCCGTTATCCAGTCATTTCTCTCAGCTTCAGTGCTGCAACTTACAATGTATGATTCTTTATTATTCGCCCGAAGGCGCAAGCCAAATTTTTTCCGTCGAAATCCAAAATCCTCCGCCATGAGAGAAACGATATCCAAGATTCGAATAATCTTTGCCGAAACAGACTCCTCGCTTTTCTCCTTCAATAAATATAACTTGTCCTCTGACAGAATGAAATACCTTCTCTTCCATCGGCGGTTTAGCGGCATAGACTTGCTCTGTTTCCATATGTAGCCTTCCTTAATCAATGGGTCCTGATTGCTGGTGAATTTTTCGCTGTATCCCGGGCGACGAAGGCGCCAACTTCCAGAAAATGGAACGATGCGAAAACGTAGCTTTCCAAACAATCTAGAGAACCCCATCGACAGAAGGAATATTTCAACCGATGGTAAAAAGTATTTTGATGCCGCCGTGGGAACACTCTCCGGCTCTTTCTTTCAACTACTGCATTCCGGGCCTAGTTGAAACAGAGGTCCTCAGTCAGTCTACGTAAGCAAACGAATGGACTAAAAATTCTTGACGAAATATTCGTTGTTCTTCCAGGATTAGTCCATTATACGCGTGTAAAATGCATATGTATCCTGACTCGCCGAGCCTTAATATTTTATGTCCAACCACCCACGCACCATAAAACAATTAAAATTTGGGAAGCTTGTTCGGCCATTCGACTCGCGGGGATCGCTGGGTAATCAGCGCACAGCAGCTGCTCTTGTCCGTTCTTAACTAATTTCGAAATCTTTAAAAATCACTCACACGAACTACTCGTCGTATAGTATAAAATTAGCATCAAATAGCAACGTTTTCGTAATTCTCGGATTCGGCTTGCGTTCTTGGTGAAATACGTTCTTATCGCACATTTAGGCAACAAATTAGATGCGTGCGACCAAATGACGTCATTTGCTTACACTACAACGCTTGGTGAATAAGATGCTGAGCAACAGTCGTTAAAAAGATAATGCAAGTTACGGCATAACAGACTCTTCTGTCGAAATTTACAATTTGCAATTATATGGAATGCTTATTTTTATGCAGTAAGTTGATGAAAGGCAGTTTTAAGATTAAGAAAAAATAAATGATATTTTTTCAAGCGAGTTATTTCACGAATTAAAAGGCTACTTATCTCCAAAAAAGAACTGATGTAACAACTAGTCGAGAGAATGAACGGCTGCCCATAATGGAACGGATATATTTAAATATAATAAGAAAATGCTGAATTAGTCGAATTATTGATGTCCCGTTTGAGAAAGATTAATTAATTGCTCCTCTGAACTTAAAAAATGAAACTCCAAAATGGACTAAACTGCAGGAAAATGATTGAATCTGGTTTTTAGTTTAATTCTTGTTCATTGTCATTACCATTGTCATTATCATTATCATTATCATTATCATTACCCATTATCATTATCATTATCATTGTCGTTGTCATTGTCATTGTCATTATCACTGTCATTGTCATTGTCATTATCACTGTCATTGTCATTGTCATTATCACTGTCATTGTCATTGTCATTATCATTATCATTAACATTATGATTAATATTATTAATTTTTTCTTTCTTCACAACCAAAATAAAGGGACTACTCCTTGGAACTGGGTGCCGTACTAATGCCTTCATCTAAATACTCCTCTTCCTGCCGAGTCCCTTTTCATAAGTTACAGCATCGAAAATTTCCCCGGCCTCAGTGCGTTCGCATCTGTCAAAAGAAAAATATCCAATATTTTAAAAATCCCTAACATAATTTTTTCCTTCAATGCTTAATGAATGTTCTGGCCAAATTTCGTTTAAATCCGTCAATTCTACATACACTATTAATTCATTTAAAGAGCTGGCATTCTTGCCAAAAAACAAAAGCGAGTTTTCGCCGTTCAAAGATTTGTAAACCGCCAGCCAATCAGATGGCGAGCGAAATGATTTTCGCGGGAATTCTAGGACAATATTATCGTGTGGCAGTCACGTTCTTCTCTTCACTTGTCTTTAACGCATGATACTGTATTCAAAGACATGTTTATTTGGTTTAGGTTCGACGGTGGTGTCTTCGAATTGATTTGCGAGAACTGGCTTTGCAAAATAAAGCGGTAAAAGAACCGACACGCTGTGAGGATTATGGCACCTTACAGTTTTATTAATTTTTATTTAAAAAAAAACTTTTTTTCTAAATAACTCGCGCAGGTTTCAAGATTTTAATTTCATTTTTGGGGAATTATTATATTTGATATCGATCTTCCTTTTATTGTTAAAAACATTTTCACCAAAAGTAGCCTCTGGAGGTATTGTGTAACCTTAATTCAGACAGAAAAAGTTCTGATAAGAAAACCCACGGTTGCAACGGGAAACATATTTGCTTTGATCATCGACGGTTAATTCATACACAATATTGTTAACTGCACTTCATATAAGAGCAGACGTGTCAGTTTTTTTCAGAAAATCAGATCTCCGCTCTTGATTGGACAATCTATTTACTGTTTATCCCCGACTATGACCTTCAATTAATAACCCACCCCCTCCACTAGCGAAAACAACCTCATCAAACAACCCACCCCACCCCCTCCACTAGCGAAAACAACCTCATCTCCAGCTAGGGTGCTTTCAGATAACTCCCACAGGGACGAAGAAGCCCCGCGAAAATTTTGAAATTTTGGAGATCTGAACACCATAGAATTTTTAATTTCGTCAGGTTTTTGTTCTGAAAATCAATTTTGTTCAACTTGGGGATATTTTCTCATTGGAACGTATTTATTTTTCATTATGGGGGATAATCTAGACAATGCAACTGCCTTGTCTTGCCTCTTGCTAGTCTCCTACGCAGGCGTTATTAGGGGATTGCGTTACACTTGTCCAAGTGGTAACGCAATCCTCTAATAACGCCTGCGTAGGAGGCTAGCCTCTTGCTAGCTACTGCCCTGCTTTAGTTTTGCCACTTTGGTGTCTGATAGGTTCAATTATATTTACGCTTGCAGAGTTAGTCTTAGGGCTATAATGTTAGTCTTAGGGCTATAATGAAAGGAGAAATAACTTTCATTCCTCCCAGCGATCCCCTAAAGACAGCTGTATCGGAGACTAAGATCAAACTAACCTGCGATCACGTGTTCTATATATTTTAAATATATAGAACACCTGATCGCAGGTTTAAGATGAAACCTTCTGGTCTCCCAGTAGAAAAGCAAAATAAAAAATGAACTAATGAGAGCTAAATATATATTTTATAATTAGGAGTGATGTGATCGATAACAACTGGCAGTTCTAGAGATGAACTGATGCTATATCCGGCACAATTTTGCAGAAAGCCCAAGGAAACGTTAACCTTCTCTATGGCCTGGAAGAGTTTAGATCATGGAAAATATGGTTGTTGGGATGAAGCGGTCCCTTACTACGTGGATGAACGAGTGATAAGCAAATTAATCAATATCGAGCACCAAACAATTAATAAACGATGATAAGTCAAAGACTTCTGCAAGGCTGAAACAACGTGATATATTTTGAACAATATTTCGGCTGGCCAGACCAGCCTTCTTCAGGTTTAGATGTTACTAATTTTTTGACATGAAATTTCAATATATTATGGTGATGTCGCAATACGTATTTCGAAACTTATAGGCGTGGCGGAATTACGTATACAATATGATTCCAGAGAAAGATAGAAATATCTATATAAGATAAAAATGAAAATAGACTGAGAGCTACAAAGCAAACATGAATTATAAGTTGATATAAATAAAACATTTCTTCGTTAGTTACAAGTTTTAAGATTCATCGCGTCTATTCAGTCCATGGGGCTCCAATGTCCCCGCTACGAAACTCGAGGCTAGTTGGCCGAGGCGTGAATATGATGCCAAGTTTCACCTTGCGTTCTGTGAGCAGGCTCGCGCTTTGCTCGCGACTCACCAGCTTAATTCGCGCAACGACTTCAATGCCCGTACAGCAAGATTTTTATTAGGGGGCGGTAATGGGGGGGGGGGGGGGGGGCTGAAACAGGTAAGATAAGATAAGAAAACTTTATTTATACACGGTATTCCCATCAGCTTATTCAGATGTATTTATGGTAATCAACTAACTACCTATCTTCCCAGCTACAAAAAGGTATAAAATACAGAAGAATAAAAACTGCTTTTCATGGAGGCCGTGTTCAAAAAATATACTTAAAAATTTGGGCCAAGTTTGGAGGGGGGAAGCTGGGTGCCTTTCCTTTCCACATGAAAATAATTAACAAAAACGTCCTTATCAAATGGCCCACCAAGACTAGCACTAGCTGCCAGCGGGCCAGTCCAGTCCAATTGTAAATAACCAAATAAAGAAAATATGTAAAGATTTGTTGTTTGTTGCAGCTGCAAAGAATGCGCTCGAGTTTTCCATCAGTTTCTCAGCCTTTTGACCTACAACCATGTAACGTGTCTTCTCCGGTGACCTCTGAAGTATTTCTTGGGGGTTCCTGCTCCATAAAAAGCGAATTATGATAAAGAGAAAATGGGGTATAGAGAGGGACAGTCCAGTTAATTAATTAATTAATTAATTAATTAATAGTTAATTAGTTCCAATTAAGTAATTTGTAGACTGGCTTTTGGAACGGAGTTCTGTTGCCCAGGACGTCCGCACATATATATGCATGGATCGAGGCCAATTTCGATCTGACATTTAGAAGGAAAAGGTAAGGTATTTGCGGACGTCAAGGGAAGCATACTTCTGTTCCAGTGCCAATCTATAAATAACTTTTGCAGTGGAATTGAAGTCCAAGCCAACACCCTCAGCGTCCCTCTCAGTCCGGCCCTTCGTTTTCTCTTGTTATAATACAAAATAACACTGTAATAACGTACAATTCCGTCAGGGAAAAAGGAAAACAGAGTGGAAAAAAATCGACTGCTTTTGGACGGCAATGTAAAATCCCTCACCACAATCCAGTGCTCATTGCAGATCTGATACAACAGACCAGCCGGCTTTCCAGTTAAGTTAAGATATTAATGAGCATTTAATACAAGCTACACTCATACACACACATAATTTATTGCATAGCTCCCCCTTGGAGGCTCTTCCGCCATACATAAAAATAGAAGGAAAGAAATAATACAGTAAAAGCTAATTACGAAAACTAAGATAAGACTATTGACAAATTTATAAATATCCAGTAATCAAAATTGGTCAAAACTATGTACATTATGATAATAAAATAATAAAATAAAGCGACTTTTTCCCGTCATTTTATTTCTATAATTTTTTTTGCACTATCAAAAAAATCAATAATTTTCTGTCCTTGTTTTCATCAGTACAAACATGACCATATTGAAGAAGTCGATTTTTGAGCAAAAACTTCGCAAAATGCCCCCAGTGGAGGTCATGGAGTATGCGCAATGCGAGGTCCCGGATGTTCTCGTGATATTTTCCGTCAAGGCCGATGCTGCGATGTGATAAGGCAGCGTTTGCTTGTCTAGTCTGAAAATACTACGATTTCTGCATCAATTTCGTCGCCATTTTGTGATTTGCTGACGTGTTGTAGGCTTGCCATGGAGTTCGTTGTAGTTCCTGGGACTAGGCGCTAGATGTTATCCAATTAAACTGGCGGCCATTTTAGAAGGATGTCTGTCGAAGAAGGAAGGAACGTTGGAACTCGCGAGAGAATTGGTATGTTGTTGACACGCGCTCTGGGCGGTTGTAGGCCGTACTTGTCTCAAAAGAACGTGTTAGCGTAGCTTATTGCGAAGCATTACTGAATTTTATTTGTTTTTTCTCGTCACATGTTTTGTAATCAAACTGTAGCTGCCCCCTCACGAGCGGAGCCTGTTACATGCACATATCATGTTGATTTCCAAGTCGAATTCTCCTACTGAAGGAGCATTCTTTATGTCAGAATTGGTATGCAGGCCACGTAGCCATATGTTTGCATCTCGTTACTGGTTATCTAAGTTAAAGAACGGTGTTAAAAGGCCCAAGACCTGTGCTAAGAGCGAAAGTTAGAACCAAATGGCTTGTAAAAGCACTTCCGTCTTAAAAATGAGCTCACTTTGTATCGCATAGCAGTCAGTGTTCACGATATTTGGCTTATATTTCTGCAGCAAGTGCGAAGTCCAACTCCTTTCGAAAATGCAAAATTTTCATCTGTTCCCAGCAGCAGATCACGAGAAATTTAATTACGATGTAAGCTTCATATTTATCCATCATTTTGGTTCCAGCGAAGTATAAAAAACATTTAAGCTTGTACCTTTAGGCATTGGCATTTAATGATTGAATAGCCCTTTATTTATAATATTCGTAATCTCCCTCCCCATTTATTGATACACTGTTATAACAAGGATGACTAAAACATGCCTTTATATTAGAATGAACTATAAATGTGAACTGAAAGGAGTTCGTGATAACGAAAATGTGCGATGCAAATTCTACACTTTCTAAAAGATTACAAGAACAGCAATGCTTGAAATACTTGATTTCCTAAGTGATGCAAATTCAAGTCTATAAAGGGTTTTTTTTGTAATTTAATTATTGATGTTCCAAAATTTATTTTCATCAAGAATATTTCTGCAGTTTTTAAACCTATATAGTATATGTTTTGTACTTATTTTTGGTGCTAAAACTTAATGATATGTACAGTTCACGTTTGTACTGATAAATAGTGTAGGGTTAAAATTAAATGATTGCCACAGAACTTTTATACTGTGGTTGACATAATATTTCTTGTTGATCAGACAGGAAGTAAGTTTACAACTTTAGGCATGACTATTGTATTTTTGAAAATAGTCTAGAATGTAGGAGTGGCTTTGCAAAAAGGGATAAAATCAATTTAAAAGTAAACATAAAACATGAATATTTAAGCAACACTGTATCTTTCCAACAAAAAAGTTCTGGTCTATTAAAGAAAACAATGTGATGATGTGACAGAACATTTTTATGTTTTGGGAAATAGTACTTGCAACAAAATTTCAACTGTTTGTGTACTACAAACTTAGTCTGGATCATTAGAGTTTGATCTTGCGAAAATTAGTGCTTGAAAAAGGTTTTTGATCTCAGAAGAGTGCCAATTAAAGAGAAGAGTGTTTATAGAAGATGATACAAATACCCACTAAAGCCTTAAAATTGTTATGCAGGTAAGTACAGTGTGAGTGGAGAGACTACAAGTTAAAAAAGTGATAAGCTGCGGTAATCTTTTTATCATATTGTAAAAGAGTAGAAAAATAAGTTTGATTTTGATATTGCATGACAGTTGCCTGGATGAGTTCATTCATGCATTGATGCCCAACATCACTGATGAGATCACCCCCTGGTGAATTCCCAGCAGTGAAATTGTACTTAGGAACAGCACAGACTGAAACTTGTTTGGAGCAGCCTTTATTTATGTTTTTTGGTTATATTTTGGTTTTTCTATGGCTTACTATTTAAAATTAGGTTGACAGTGTTTTTAGAAATATTTGTGCAGTTGTTAGAGTCATTGCGTTGCACTTTGTTGTGTTGGGAACATGTTTACTTAGTGGACAGGATGTTTACGTGAATTTGCTGGTAAAAGCTTTATTGATTTTGATTTTGATTTTGATGCACTGGTTGGTTTAAGTTGTCCTTGACAACCTGGCATAAATTTATGACAGTTTCAGGTGCAAGAAGAGGTTTTTAGTAGATATTCAAATTTCTAAAAATCAAACCACTCATTCAGCATATAATAAGCCAGTTCCCTCTTTGAGACATGCATGTAGAGAATCATGGTATTTCTATTCAATTTTGCCAAGTCTTGGAATTGTTTTGATGAATGCAACAACCATGGTTCCCTATATCCGTGACTCAAAATACTGTAATTGGGAATTGGGCATTACAAACTTATCCAAGATTATCAGAAGTTATCAGGTTTTAACTTCTCCTTACATTGGCAATACAATTATAAAGAAGTGAGGTGTAGAGAATACAGAAAATAATAAACAATAGATAATTTAATACTTGATTTTCTATCAAGTTCACTGTAGTATTAATGTAAAAAATTCTGTATAGAAATTGGAAAAGAGAATTTCTAGTGCAAGCTTATGGCCATATAAATCAACATGTATGTCTTGTGGTTATCAGAGAAATTCTGATTAGATTTCTTCCTGCATATCAGATTCCTTATTGCTACTCTGGAGGTATACTCACAGTATACATGACGGAGGGTCCGACGTATTTTTTGTGGTGGTATTTTTTTGTGTCAAGAGATCTACCGGTATCATGTATTTTTTAGATCTTAAAAAAACTTGTATTTTTGGGGTTTACACATCTAAGAGAAACATTAATGGATATACCAATTTTATTCCATTTAGGTTATAAAAAAATTATGCAAAACATTAGAAGAGTCTGTTTGAGAGAATAAATCAGTATTGAAGTGTTTGTCTTTTATTTTTTTGGGTAGGAAGAATTGCATTGAAAAGAGCTATAAAATTTCCCAAAAATTTTCCAAATATAATCTGTAAATTATCAAATGGCTAGTTTCAGAATCGATGTCATATTTTAGTCATATTTTATGATGATATTGAACAGAATGTTCAAACAGAACTTTAAACAAGTGTGTTACTTTGTTTGCAGCAGGGGACAACTTTGTACACAGATAGCCCAAACTTACTAATGTTGCATTCTATACGAAGTCATATATTTTCCTGAAATTCTACTGTACCCCGGTAATTTTATTACCGTATTTATTTGCCGATAAGCCGAGCGATTTTTGCACCAAATTAAACTGAGAACTGGTCAAATTTTAGCAAGATCGTGGGTTCGGCTTATAGCCAAGTATTTCTACCAAAAAATATTAATTGTTCTGCAAGAGAGTAAAATGAATGTATATTTGGCTACAAGCTGAGCGATTATCAACAGACAAATTCCTAGTCATACGCAAAATCATTGTCGGTGATGGTTCCCAAAGGAGCCATTTGGTTTCTCATAACTTCAAGAATGAAGTGTTTAGGCAGGGCTTATGCAGTAAGCTTGGATAACCTGTGCTTTGTAGTGCACAAGTCAGCATTTGTGATACGTCTTCTAGGTGAACATGGCTATTCATGTGAACTGATGTTTAGCCAAAACGGGTTTTTACGCAAGGTAAGAAGTTTTGTGTCGTTCAACTGAAACATAGGAACTTGATTTTTGCGATTTTTTGCAGTAGTGATAAAAAAAGTATATAATTTTGTACATTATAACATACAACAGTCAATTATCAGCCCTTGGAAGCTTACAGAATTTTGTGGAATTTTGAACAGGCCAACGAGTGGGGGAAATAATTATATCTCGAAGGGCTTACAAGTAGTATAAAAAACTGTTGAATGTTTTGATCTGCATCCGACTGCAACTGATTACAGCAAAAAATTATTTCCAGTGACAAAGATTTCACAGAAATTCACCATAAATGTAAACTTATGTACTAAGTGCTTCACGAGCACAAAGCTTAGCAAGTTTTCAACCATGCCACTGAAACATAAGAAACAAAATTATTTTAAAAGAACATAACATAGAAAAAAATGCCATCCGGCGGGAGGTTGACCAGTTGGTTATTTACAAAGCGTGATCAAGGATTTGAAGAAATCCCTCTAGTGGTAGGGCGGAGGCCTTTAACCTTGGACCTCTGGATTTTTACGTCAGCACCCTAAACCACTCAGCCATGATTGACGTCTGGACCTCTACAGCTGATTTCAGTGCAGTGTTTTGACCTGGGTTTTCAATTGAACTGGTCACAAATATTCACAGAAGGCTTGAAATTTCAAGTGTATGTCTCCCTGGACATCTAAAAAAGACTTTGTTATAAAAAAAGTTAAATTTGACTAAAAATTTGTGAAGGCATAAAACTAATTTATCATCGTGATTGCCTTGGGCGAATGATTGAAAGGTAAATGATGTTTTGAAAAACCCGGGTCTACACACTGCATGTTTGAATTCATATGATCTTGCTCAGTAATAAGAATATGAAGAGTCGTAAATTGTTTTTACGCAGGTTCAAGCTCGCATGTCAGTGGGATGGTATCACCCACCGACCCCAAGGTGTTTCCTCAGGCCATACTGGTGACACCGAATGGACAGCCGCTACTTGTTCCACAGGCATTAGGGGACAGAGGCATGGTATCCATTGCTTCACCGTATTTGGCTCAAGGCAGTATTTTCTACACCCCTCATTTCTTTTCGCCCCAGCAATTAGCGGTAACACAGCATGCTGCGCTGCATCAATATCCTCATGTTCCCTCGTTGATACAGTTCAGCGGAAACTCATCTTTAACAAACCGGGAAACTCGCACTGGTTCCAGCCCACAAAATGGATTTGCAGAGGCTAATTGCAACACCTCTCCTAATGCCAACAGAAAGGAAGAAGTTGCTATGGGCCCTTGTTTAGCACAAGACTCTGTCATAGTTAGTAACACTTCAGGGAATGTTCGAGAACCAGATCCTGACCCTGCTCCTCCCACACCCTCGGTAACAATACCATCACTTTCACCCTTGACACCAAGGACGCCATCAACTCCTGGAACTCCTCAACAACCTTCGCCAGCTGATGATGACATTTGTGTTATCTGCTCTGACAAAGCAACTGGTCATCACTATGGGGTTACAAGTTGTGAAGGCTGCAAAGGATTTTTCAAGAGGAGTGTTCAAAATAAAAAGGTCTATTCCTGTCGTAATTTGACTCAGGACTGTCCAGTTGATAAACGCCACAGAAACCGATGTCAGTTCTGTCGATTGCAGAAGTGCATTAAAGCTGGCATGCTGAAAGAAGGTTGGTACATGTACATTCAAAGTGCTGATTGTTCCACCCTCCCTTAATCTCACTGACCTGTCAATATATCCATCAATAGTTTCGAACATCTTTATTTTTTGCTACAATAAACCTCCAATCAATCAGTCTGCATCATGCAGAACATCCCTCCCACCAGAGCTTATCCTGTTTTTTGAAGCATTAGTGATGAGGACTATTTTCTACTCCTCTCTGGATGGGATGCTGGTTCATCGCAGGGTTACTGCCCCCCCCCCCCCCTCCCAACCCAGCATTAAATTTGCTGGTGCTCATCATCTTATGCAAAGGCTCATAGAACTATTCTGCGAAGTAGTGGCACACTGTTAACCTTGCAAAGCAATAGCATCCCATTCACTGATTTCATCTAATTAAATTCTTTTTCAGCTGTACGTGAAGATCGGGCACCTGGCGGCAAACACAAGAACACATCATTTCCTCTTAATGCACGCATTAAATCTGAACCAGCTGCAAAACAGGCAAGAACAAGCTCAACTAGCAGCTCAATTTCAGACCGTGTAGATGCAGTCCCAACTGTAAAAACCCCAACAAGAACTTTTCCTCCATTTATTAAAGAACTGTTAAGATATGAGCCTCAAGGTAACCAACATTCTGAAGTTTGCCAAGGATGCCAGTTGGAGGACACTGGACAAAAGACACTAGCACATGTCACGCAACAGGCAGAAGAGCAGATTAAGAGAAACTTGGAATGGTTTAAATGCTTGCCATTGCTTAATGACATTAGCGAAAGTGATAAACGGGTTCTTTCAAGAAGTGCTTGGATTGAACTTATGCTGATCAATCTGACTAAACAATCACGGCATTTAGATAATAGGGTGCTTCTTTGTAAGGGTCAAGTGTTGGACTTTTCTACTGCTGAAGTGACGGGAATTGGTGACATTATGCACCGTGTTATGCAACTCACAGCAAAGTTTAAAGAACTTAATTTGGATGATGCAGAATTTGTTTGCATAAAGGTTATTGTTCTCCTAAACCCAGGTAAGAATAACAGTTAGGTTGTTGTGTTGTTTTAATGTCTTTTGGTTGTGAACAGTTTTTTTTAAACAATATAAGAACGTCAATAGCTTTTAACAAGCTTAAAAAAGTGTGTAAAAGCAGCTTCCTCAGTTGGAAGACAAAGATCACAATCTTCAAAACCGATGTACATACCGGTAGTTGTTGTTCAACTCTAAAGCTCCAAGATCTGGAGAATGACCAAGGGGGATGAATCCAAGATACCGGTAAACGCCTGGCAGTATAAATGCTGAGAGTTTACTGGCCACTGAGGGTCAGTCATGAAGAGGCTCTCCACTGCAGTGAGCATATAACAATAATTTTATGTACTTTTATTAATGTAATTAAACATTTGGATAGTATATGTAAAATTTGTGTAGTATGTACTGCTACATGTATTATTTGTGTGTGTGTGTGGGGGGGGGAGGGGTCAGAGGGGTTCTGAGCCTCCAGCTTCTTGTACCATTTTAATACTCTCGGTTCCCGTGTCTTCATCGGCAGCTACTGTAAAATATTACGCATTGTTGCAAAATTTTTCCTGGCTCTTGGCATTTTGGAAATCCCGCTTCCCTGCTTCTCTTTTCCCTCATCCCATACCCCTCCGGCACCCTATTATCCTGGCTTCCCTCCCCCTGTTCCCCTCCACTTATTTGCTAGTACTTAATTTTTAGTTAGAATAACTAGTTCTTTGCATTGTGTCTATATAGACGTCAAAGGTCTTTTTGACCAGCAGCTCATCGAAAAACTTCAGGATAAAGTTCATGCTGCATTGCTGGAATATAACAACAATTTTCACCCTGGTGAACCTAATCGCTTTGGAAACATTCTTCTAAGGCTGCCAGAGCTGAGATCAATTGGCACCAAAAGTTTAGAGCGTCTTTTCATGTTGAGTCTAACAGGACAGATTAATGCAAGTGACTCTCTGTCAGAACTCCTTCATTCTACGAAAAGATGATTTGGAGATTGGTGTTCAAGTAGGATGTTAGGCTATGTGGAGAGTACATTCAGTTACAACAAACTGATACAGATGTCAGAACAGTTGAAGTCAAGGCTTTATGAGTTTACATGAGCATCCTCTTGCAAATTTTGAATATGACTGGTGCAAAAGCTGCGTGTTTCACATTCTCTAGAGTTTTAAAATAAGACTTTGGTTATGGATATAAATTACAGTATTGGTTTTTTATCATTTTGAAGCAAAATATCCATGACCTTATGTCATACACAATAAAACACAGAGCTTTTGCAGAAAAGGTGTTTGGTATCTTCAAAGATACAGGTTAAACAGGTTTTATTCATCTGTAGATTACTCGGTTAGAAAAGTCATATTGAAACGCCTATCTAGTAAGGCACTATACTACTTAAACTATTTTATAATTTTATCCTCTTACAGGTTGCATACCCTTTCTAGAATTTGTGTAAAGTGAATTATTAGAATTAACTAACAGTGACATTTATTAATTTCACATTTACAACTGAACAGTATCATCAAATTATAAAAGGTGTTGTCGTGTTGTGCACGATTCTCTTTTAGTTAACAAAGTTAAGAAGTCTGTTACATTTTATTTGGCATTGCATTAATTCGTTCAAACATTTCTTTGAATAAATTTTGCAATGGTTATAGTAACTCCTTAGTTTTAGACCAAACAGAAATGCAATTATTTTAGTCAAAGCCCGTACTTCACATTTATTACAATCTTTCTCTGTCTTATTTTTTCTAGTGGCACCTAACTGCAGTCTGGTGGACAGCTTAGAACAGTATAATTTGACCATTTTCGCATTGCCCATAATACACCTTGTTTACCCCCCAAAATTTTGCATAACCTTTTTTCCCAATTCTCCTGGATATTGCAGTCGTCCCAAGAGAATCGGAAGACAATGCTTATGCAAAATTTTGGGGGGGGTAAACAAGGTTTATTATGGGCATGCGAAAATGGTCAATTATAGTATTTCATTTCCCAGGAGGGCGGGGGACTCTCTTCTGAAATGAACAGGATTACTTGTTGTCTCGCTTATAATTAGGGATGTCAAATTTGGGAAAGAAATGTCAAATGCTGTCATACTTGTACAGTGTTCGCAGTCAGTACACCAACCAGGCAAGAAATACAGAATCTTTTAGGGGCCAAAAAAGCATGAGCCATGCCCAGGTTGGTCTGCTTTAGGAGTTTAACTCAAATTGGCCGATGACCATCCCTGTATCTTTCAAATTGGAGTCTCTTCCCTCATCCATACATTTCTCATAGTAACAACATAGGCCCATTTGAATGTGTACACCACATTGTCACAATATTTTGAGTTATTTTTTGCAACGAACCAAATTAATCTTAGAACGTAGGAAACCTAAAACTAATAGTTTACAAAGGAAGAAAAACACCAGAGAGGTGATACTAAACAAAAAAGGAACAAAGATGGTTGAGGATGGAGAAGATTTGAGATGGATTGCAAATGACAATTTTGAAAAATTTAGGCTGATGTTTTCAAAAGGCGCAAACCGTAAAATAGCTCCTTTAAGTTTTCAATCTCTCCACAAATCCTTTTTACAACCAAAAAGTTCTCATAAAAAGTGCATGGAAGCAGTCAATTGAACAAGAGTTGACGTGCATATTAGAAAACTTTTCTAGGGTATTTCTTACTCCAGATCATCTTTATCTTGCAAATACCCAAGCCCGTGCAACAGAGCAGTCAGTCTTGCAAATTTTGTCTCAGGAATTAGTGGATTGTGATCCCAGAGAAATTAATACAGAAGGTTTAACATGTCCAGTAGTGACTAGCACAAACTTGCATTGTTTATATCTATTTTTATGATCCATCAAATATTTTTCTGTGCAGGCGATTGGCCTAAAAATGTCGTGACTGAATATGCCCCAGCTAAAACTGGGGAATATCCGAGAACATACGCCAGGTGATATTCCCCAGTTTTTGCATTTGCGATTCATATTCACGTTTAGTTTTCATCCAGAGTAAATTTTTCAAGTAAATAGAACTGAAAAATATTTGAAGGATAATAAACACAAAAGCCTCCATTTGGCTTGGAAACATGCTCGGATATTTGTCCTTGGACATTATCTGTTCCTCGAAGCTCACAGTTTTCCTCAAGCTTCGCTCTTGGAAAACTGTTCGCCTCTCGGAACAGATAATGTCTGCAGACAAATATCCGAGCATATTTCTGCGCCAAATGGAGGCTATTGTTGGTATACCTGCAAGTGGTGACCACACTCCAAAATAAGAAATTTGACTTTTCAGATATGATAATAATAAATCTGAATAAGGTTTGGAGTGGGAAAGCTGTTTAATGCATAGTTTATAAAGTGCAAATGAATGCAAAGATCTCTTTACTTCGTTATCTGTGCCAAAAACACCCATCACTTCAATTTGGAAGTTTGTTACTGATAACTATTTTTGTACTAAGACTTGCAAATAAATGGGAAAATTTGAGAGTAATGCATACCCCTTAACATGTAATACGAGCAGATATTTTGAGAGTTGCATAGCATTGACAAGAAATGAAAAGCAAGAACCAAACGTCTGCTTGTATTACACTTTAAACCATTGAATAAGGGATTTATTATTCCACTGCTATGCGGCTCTGCTTTACTCTACAGTGTAATACTGCGGCATATATTTTGCGCATTCCTTTGCCCTAATAATTTATGGTAAAATGACGTAACGTGGAAGAATAATGCTTTGCAGGGAGTATTTGGGTTGTGGTGCAATACTTCTCTCCACTTGCATGACAATCTAAATTGTCTCAAATGAGACCACAATAAAGGATAGCCAGTAACATGCTGTTTCCATTTGTTCTTGAAACTTTTTTTCTTTGGTATTATATTTTCCGATGTGAAGGAATCGCATTTTGCCAATTAAATATCAAAACTGGACTTAGTAACACTGAGTTTTGTTGGTGATTATTAAACAAGACAGCATGGCTGTTTTTGTAATTAATTTTATTGCAGTCTATTGTCACAAACTATTTAGTAAATATTATTAGTCATTTGTTGAATGGATTTGTTATTTCTGGCTGATACAAAACTAGTCAACCTTGACATTATTAATCAAGCTTACATTTGTACATATAATTTTCTTAGCTACAGCAGGGTTTGTACCCCTTTTCAAAAACAAATTTCCAGAACTTTTCCAGGACTCACATCAAATTTTCCAGGACTCCAAAATTCACATTAAACCCTTTTTCGTCCAAGATCCCAATATAAATTCTCCCAACTGTAAGCCTCGCATTCCTTATAAAATTAGTTCAGAAAAATTCATTTCTTGAGTTTAACAGATTTCCAGGACTTTCCAGAACCTGCAATCTTTTACCAGGACTTTCCAGTCCTGGAAAATGCCATAATAAAATTCCAGGACTTTCCAGGTTTTCCAGGACCCGTACGAACCCTGACAATAACTGGGAAATTTGAAAGGGGTAGTTCTTGTTTCAACACATGTACATCAGAAGTACTTAGAAACAGTGAAGCCTAACTGTACAATGACATATACCTAGGACTCGTAAGGATTTTCAGCAGTTTCACATTACTATTTGTCAAAATTACTGCATAATGAATCTCCAAATGGAACTATAAAGTAAGATTTGGGAGAACCCAAAAGTTTTGTGTAAACCATACTTGAGTTCTTGCAAATTCACTAAGAAGTGACTGTGAGGATAGCTAAAAGATGAATGCCTTTTGACAAAGATTCCAAGGGGTAAAAGCGACATAGATGGCTGCACGCAGGCTACATACGACACGGCCCTGAAAACTGGTGACATGGGGAGTTCTTCTAAAACGTGACAATGAAAGTGACATGATTATGCTCCCAAAATGCAACAGGTGACATTGGAAAGTTGCGCATTTACCAATAATAGTTAAAAATTAATAAATATCTGATAATGTAGCAGGAAAGTGAAATTTTGCATGGGAGCCTACCCCCAAAGCCCCATAACAGTGTTAGTTGGGGGTGGAGATGACAGTCAGTTTCATACATTTACTGTATTCTTGTTCTCCCCAGTTGCAACATTAAACCATTTTCCGTAGTGGAGAAGGGATGGAACAGTGGCGAGAGCATGTGCCTCCCACCGATGTGGCCCAGGTTTGATTCCCAGACCTGTCATGTGGGTTGGGTTTGTTGTTAGTTCTTGTCCTTGTCTCAAGGGGTTTTCTCCGGGTTCTGGTTCTGGTTTCTAAATTTCAATTCGAATCCAAGGGCCTCAGGTTTGTTAGTGAAAAGACTATTATGTGCTACCCTCATTAAATAAAGGTGATTTATTTTAGTGGCTAGGTACACTGCTTTGCAGCAAAGCTTATGCCTATAAATCGTAACTTTGACCATACACTAATTTCCTAACCCCATTGCAGGATTAATTTTGATCCATCTTATCAAACCTAAAAAATGTCGAAGTACAAATTTTCCGCACTGTATTTTCATTGTGTAGCATAGTATAGTTCATCAGTGAGAATTACTATGTATTGCATAGATTTTCCTGATATCATTTTTTACACAAATTCTCTAAACTAGTGGTTTTAAGACAGAATTATTATGACAAGTGAGAATAACTTAATTGTATTTTTTAAACTTGCAAGCTGCCAAATTTAATACGGCTCAGTCAACATTTTGCAATCTTGGTTTACACTTCCTATTTCAGAATGTAGTGCTATACAAAATGTATTTACTAGTAATATATATTAACTATCATAAATTCCTTGTACTCTAAGATTCTTTGGATCAAATGGGGCTTTGAGGTGTACTTGTGCAGAAAACAGATTACCCATCGATTCAATACTGTATTTGCCTGACTTTAAGAAATCTGTGGTCACTGGCTTGCCACTTGGATCTTTAACATACCCATAAGCCATGCTCTTGCCAATTGCAAAACCATACTCTCCTCTGCGGACAAAGCCAACAACTTTGTCATCACGCCATATTGCTTCAAGACCAAGAAGAGCCTTGTCACTAACAACAAAATGAAAGAATGCCATCGGTCAACGTTAAAAGATGAACAGTACATCAACATGACATATAAAAAGAGTTTATAATTCTTTACATAGTTGCGAGTAATGAGTCATAGTTCCCTGCAGCAACAATGATAACTAATTTACCACTACGTTCTATCAGAAATGGTGAGGAGTACTTACCCTTCAATGGTAAAACACACTAATCTTTTCTTTAGTCCTTCAGCTTTCTGGTGTTCAAGGGCTTCCCTTCCAAGAAATGGAGTATCTGACTTTAGTTTGCATGTGAAACCCAGTCCTGCCTCTAGTGGCGTGTCATCATGCCTTAAATCTTGATGCCAGTGTTTGTAACCTTTCTCTGCACTGAGTGAATCCAGAGCTCTATAGCCACCATTTACAATGCCAAATTTTTTCCCAGCTTCCATGACTGCTTCATAAACAGGAACGCAGGAGTCATTTGGAATGTGTAACTCCCAGCCCAGTTCACCAACGAAAGTTATCCTGAGAGCTCGAACATCATGCCCAGCAACATTGATGACTTTGTGGGTTGAGAAAGGAAAGGCCTCATTGCTTAGATCTGCTGAGGTCAGACACTGTAGCAGCTCACGACTGAAAATTAGTCACACAAGGCTTTTATCAGAACAATTATTTAATGAAAATAATTATACCAACTGTTCCCTTCAGTTATGTGCTTAGTTACCAAGCCTTTGAATGGAAGTGAGGCTAATGGGGACCTTGTTTCGATACAAACTTATGCTACAGTAACTAGTTTCTCTTTTCCAAACGCCTCAAACTGCATCCTCAAGCGCCACATGCCAAGTTAATAGCAAGTCCTGAAGAATGGCACAAAGAGCACAACAATGGGGCCTAGCCCTTAAACAATAGCACAATAGACTTCACACAATAGAACAACACAATTATAGAGCATAAATTGACTTGGTATATATATGGAGCATCACCCCCTTTCTTTCCTTTGTCAGATTTTCTTGTGCTCAGTCACTTACCTTTTTGGTCCTTGTATACTCAGCATTCCCATTCTCTCTGAATGATCTTCAAATTTGACATTATATTGCTTATCTTGAATAATATTTTGGATATGACACCAACCATGCTGACCTATGCCACCACCGACAGCAATGTAGAATCCGTCACCTATGGATGGATTGATTGAAACAAAGCAAGGGTGACTAAAGGAACTTCAGCTACACTATCTTATGTCATTATTTTGCTGCCATTGCTGTTATGAAGCAGAGGATCTTTTGTGTAAAACAATTGGGAAACCAAATGACATCATAAAATCCGGAATGATGATACACAGAAAATAAGCGAAACGTAAAATATATTAAAGCTTGTTGCTGTTGTTGTTGTTGATTATAATCTTCTCTTTTCCAACTTTTGTTGCTGTTAATAATGCCATTTTAGTATGACAAGCAAAAAGATAGTGTATTCGATGGTACAGGTCCTAACCATGAATATGAGTATCTGAGTTATGTTTCCTCAAACAAAAATGCATTCATTTGCAAATTTGACACCCAACATCACTTGCACTTTATTCTTGTTTAGTGACTGATTGAGTAAGCTCAAATGAAGTCAGCCATTGACATGAACTGTCTCTTCTATTGCTCACCTTTGAATTTTGGTCTTAAAACACTTGAACCGTCTCCATCCTCCAAAACACTGACTGTGATATCCGCTTCAGCGCCACCATCTTTGTTTGTCATGCATGTGTAGGTGGTACGACCTGTGCAGTATTTAATAATTAGTTACTCAACATGTCCAAATAAAGATAAGTTATGAATAAAAATTAATTCAACAAAAAGGATAGAAACTTAAAATGGTATATATGCTAAGTTGCAGGCCTACGAAATTGCTTGCAATTCACATTACAAGACTTAGTAAATTTTCTTTTGCTCAGTAAACTCTACTTTTATCTGAATACAGAATTATTTTGGCAACCCTTACTCTATTAATTTAAGTCTGTTTTAGGCTGAAGTGTGCCATACTGCCAGAGGTCTTGCTGCAACTTATCTGAAATCACTACTAGGAGTACCCCTCCCCCCTGCCACCATGATGGGTTCCTTGTTCATTGAAGGGTAACATTACCCTCTCATTAGAACAACAGAACTCATTTAAACACCTGAGTGGAGAGACACTGTGAGGCTTTTAAAGTGTCTTGCGCAGTGGCCTAATGGTTAGTGTGCTGGACTCCGGATCGGACGGTCCGGGTTAGAGCCTCTAGCCAGGGGACTGTGTTGTGTTCTTGGGCAAGACACTTTACTCTTGCAGTGCCTCTCTTCACCCAGGTGTATAAATGGGTACTGGTGAATTTACTGCTGGGGGGTAACCCTGCGATGGACTAGCATCCCATCCAGAGGGGAGTAGAAATACTCTCTGTCGCTTCATGCTACAGAAACCGGAGATAAGCTCCAGCCTGATAGGCCACTAGACTCGTATGCAGACTTACCTAAGCTAAACAGGATCTATATACACCACCTACTGTTTCAGATACCTGGTGGTTTTGCCATATTATTGGTGAATATCCAGTCTACAGCCTTCTGAGCATCAGGACCAGTTAAATAAAACTTAGCAAAGTATGACATGTTAAAGACGGCTACTTTTTCTCTACAAGCAAGACATTCTTTACCAATCTGTCAATGAAAGACAGCATAACATTACCCGATTCAGTTTTTCACATAACAGTATTTTGTGCACTTTTCTGTCAAGAGACCTCTTCATATTATTATAGCGCTAAGTGCAAGAATGACTATTATATTATACTTTTAAATAGTCTTCAATTGATTTAAGGACTATACAGTTTAACTAAGGAAGTGTAAGTGTAAAAGATTACCTTTAGTTTTCTGCAGAATTAAGTTACTAGACTACATTCTATTCACTACTTCCCTGTTACAAGATATTTTCAGCATTTTCGTTTGTTACCAAAGTAATTTAGTACTGCAATTTGCTAGCTCCAGCTATTTTACGCAAACAGATTAAAAAAAGTTATTGTTCTTGGGTCTCGCCCAAACTAGCACAACAAAATGACTCAGACCTCCAACCAACAGCTAGGCTTCCTTGCCTCATAATGACTGTTTATCCAATAGGTTTCTAATTTTCCCAGTTCTAAAACCCAAAAAGGTCCCAAGTTCCCACTGACAAATTCCTGAGAAAACTTCAACAAAACAACCATACAAGATTTTTCTTGCTGTAAGCGCACTTCTGCAAAATCCAGGAACTTTTATTTGAACCTGTAAGTATCAATCAATCTGCACATGAAACTTATAACCAGTGAAAGTAATTTCTGGTTCGTTCTCACAAAAAACTGTAAAAAATGGGGAAGATAAGATTAATCCTGAACAATGACAGCTTGCTTCAGTATTTCAGTCACAGTGGATCCCTGTTAATCTGATCAGCAACAGGCCACAAAAATCTGACTACATAATTGATGGCACTTTTGCTTGGGTCAAAATAAAGTGGCCATATTAAATGAAAGGTCTCTGACAGTACTTACTATGTCATGATGTGGTGGAAAGTCAAAGGTATAGTCCTGACCCAGTAGCTCACTGTATTTATAGTCTTTGTGTTTCTCAATATCATAAGCTCCATAGTAATCATACTCCTTTACCTGGATATAAAGAACTTGTGATCATAAAGAACATGATCATAATTAGAGAATCTGACCCACCCATTATGCGTCGCGAGTCAAACCACCATTTTTGGGGCCCCCGAAAAAGCGAGTTTTAGCGACCGACATATTTTATCTGTTTCCAGCGACGTTGAATGCTTCAAGCAGGTAACATCTTTACGAAAATATAGTCCTCGCTAATTTTTCTTTCTTTGGGGTTCGTTATTTTTTGTACAATCACTTTTTGTGATAAACATAACAATAATAGAGGCGCGTGATGCAAAGTGGGTGGGTCAGGCTCTTTAAAGAACATGTGATCATAAAGTTAATTTACTTTGCAATTCTGTAACTACGTCACTCTACAGACAGAGCATACAAAAAATATACAATTTTACTGAGAATTTTAACTCTAATGTAATTATTTATCTCTCAGCTCTATAAAATTTATTAACATGAATTTCCTGAGGTGTCCAATAACTTAGTTTTAACTGAAATGCTTTTTAATTTGAAGCATACATTAGTGATCAAGGTAACATGAGCAAATGGCTTGACCTGAACTGGAGACCTGTAAAATCACTGAGCTAAAATGATAAAAACTTAATATACGCATGAGACCGCTGGCCAACATTGTCTTGAGTACATGTAAATTAACCTCACCTAAATTACATTCAGTCACATATAAAAGAAAAGTGATCAAGTTAGTTGAAAATTTCTCCCCCAACACCCACCCCCCCCCCCCCCCCCCCTTCACCCCCTTTGTGACACACCTTTCATAAAGAGACACAAAGCTGAATTTAGGACAACAAGCTTTCAGAGAAAGACAGGATCATAAATACCTCAGCTACTGTATCAGGAACAAACCAGCCTGGTCTCTCCCAGCCATGTCGCTCCTGGTACACACATCCTCTGTCCAACAAAACCTGAAATCACAAATCACTGGAAAGATATTGGTAGGTGTAAAATATTGTGTATTGGTACAACTAAAAAATGCATGTTTGATATTACACTTTAACCCTTTCTAAGGAGCCCTCTGTTAAGCACACTGGTTTGCTTTATATCTAAAAATTGAAGTAGACCCTACCTTATGAAAAGGATCACAGCGCATGTTTCTAGAGGCAAGGGGCTCATCGTGACCAAAAACCATTGAATAGTTCTTTGCATAAGATTCATGACTTCTCTCCCTTAGCCATTTCTGATTGGGAATTATTGATGAATGGAAACGCCTAAGAAAGTAATTAATCATGGTGTTAACATGATGATTATCAACCCCATGTTTATTGTCACAATTTAGATGCACCTCATCTACTGGCCACCTCTTACAGTATCCACATACAGATATTGTTACCTAATATCATATCCATACATGTCAAGTTCCGGATGGCCATGAACTACCCAATGCGCCAACTCTCTTCCACACCCTCCAGCAAGCATAATACCTGCAGAATTAAATCCACAGCCATGATAAAAGCCACGAAGTTCTGGAGCTTCTCCCATCAGTGGTTTATGATCAGCAGTGAATGATTCAGGTCCACAGACAGTTGATTTGATGCCAGTTTCAGCTATTGCCGGTACCCTGTTGCAAGCACCTTCTATGTGAGCACTGAATACATCCCAATCCAAGTCAAAGAGTGAAAATGCAAATTTGTTACTGACCTAAAAAATTAAGAGCCAAACATCAAGGACAACTGATTCACCTTTAGGAAATGCTATTGTTACGAATATAGGACTGGACTAGACTCCAGATGAATGCAAGTAATCTGGAACATGTTTTTCACACTTAAAACCCTGTACTTGGCCTTCTTTTACTTTGTAAATTCATTGCTAACAAAGTAAAAAGTCCTTTACCTCATCCCAGAATATTGGATTATGTTCATAGCCTCCTACGGACAGCCCATCTCCCTGCAGCTTGAGGTAAACTGATGCATCGTGATCCCGAACATTTGGCATATTCTGTATTCCTTCAATCCTCTCTGTGACAACATAAGCATGGTACATGGCTACAAGAGGAACACTAACACCACACAATTCCCCAACATAAGGAGACCACACCCCAGCACAATTGACAATGCAGTTTGTTTTGATGGTACCACTAGGAGTCTGCACAGCTGAAACTTGTTTAATTCCAAGATCACTGACTTCAGTCTGGATTCCAGTAACAGGACAGTTCTCAAACACCTGGAGATCAAAAGTGATTGATATTTTGATCATTGAAAGCAAATGGAAAGGACAACGTAACATGCCTTGATATAAAACATTCCTTTAACTTGGGATCTCGGGATCTGATATCTGTGGATCTGATATCTGTGTGAGTTGCTAGATGTACATGTTTCTGATATAAAAACTTGTATAAAATCAATGAACATATATGCTTGTATGCATGAATCAAGTGAATTTTTAGAAATCTACTAGGTTGATGTCCACCACCAATTGCACTTCACATTGCAGGACTTGAAAAAAGCACTTTCCGGTTGTCCAGGGCAAGTAGATATTCCTTCCAGGCTTACTGGCCTGATGGGCAACGGCCCAGGTAAGTTGTCTGTCATCTAAATCTAATTTTAATTGTTGTTATATATTTCACTGAAAAGCCCCATGGGGACGTGAAATAAACATATGTATGCATGCATGTATGCGTGTATGTATGTTTGTAAAATGGTAAACTTGACATGCATATGCACTGGACAAGCAAAATTTCAGAGCATGAATTCAAGTTTTTTTTTTCAACTCCAGCGTATACTGAGTTTGATACTTGTTACATTCACTCATCAACAGTTATCTATACACTACTATAACACAAGCTTCATAAATCATGGTTTACCTTGGTTACTAGCTATGCCTTAGTCTATTACTGATAATAGATTTACAGTTAAACATGATGTAATGAAATTCTCATCCCCAGAGGCCATGATCCTTTTGGTCAGCATCAAGAATCAAGATCTCTAGCCGTCCCTAAATTGTTAGCATACCAAGAGCACTCGTTCTGAAATTTTCAGCCAATCAGATTTGACAACGAGACAGTGAATCATGGACTTCTGGTGTTGGAGGCAGCCAGGTCTTGATTCTTGGTGCTAACCAAAAGCATCACGAGCTCGGGACGAGAATGGATGCAATGGATGAAAAGCAAATGTTAAACATAGGCACGCAATACTTGCAAGAGTTATTTTTTTCAGTTTTGATATGGACGTATTGGGTAATTTTTTTTGGTCAGCAAAACTAGCCCGATAAAAACGAACGCTCAATGACCAATTCAGTGTTGGGCCTTTTGCTGACCGCGTGTGCATTTTAAGTAAATGGGCGCAACACAAAATACGTTTGACTAGCGAATTCATTCACGACGAAACTTTCCTGTCGACCATGAATACTATATCTGTAAAAACTGCAGTAATCAGAAATTGTTTGATAAAAATGGAATGACATGCGCAGTAAAGTGATTAATTAACAATCGAGGTTGACAATTTGACTGGTTTCTTGATGCAACCCCAAACCTGATTGGATTGATGTACGTCACTAACTTGGGTGTGACGCCTAGAAGTCTAATTTGATTACTTTGCAGTTACACTTGCCGCCACAAAGTCTGCAGCAATATGATTCCATACCACAAATCTTTAGAAAATATCAATGCTTTTAAACTCTCTTCTTTAGCCCTACTCATTACTACACGGCATTACAATGTTGTGAAGACATACCCACCTACCGCTTGTTGTGACTAAATGCCAATTCTAATTACAGCTGTTACCGATCACACACGCCCTCCAACGATGTTTTTCTTTTTTCGTTTGAAAAATGAGTTTCGATGGACGTCAATCATCTGTTTCCATGACAGTAGTAGGTTTCATTCAAGCCGTGGAGTGACATTCGGCTTTCCGGCAGCTGTTTTTCACCATTTGGAAAGAGAAACAGCACTCAAGTCCTGAATATTGTCGGTGAAATTGCGAAAAAAGAAAAATGATCATGCATAACGCACGAATTTCATGAAATGAGTCGATATTCAGGTAATTCGTTGTTGACACAGTCGTGTTATATAGCTGCAATAAGAAACATAGATACTTTCATTCTTTGAACGAACCACTTCGAGAATATTTGGTTTCCATAAGTATTTGGCATGACGCTTTGGCGAGAGTAGTCGCTTTTTAGCTTTTTGTTTTGTCACAATATTACCCTCTAGCTTGAAAGAAATTTTGTATTTATTCATATTTGCTTGCTCTGTGGAATTCGAGTTACGGCCTAAAATGTTTAGACGCTGTTTTGAAATGCTCATCAAATCATGGCAATAGTTCACAATAGGTTAGAATATTGTCGTCTTGTTGTTGTGTTTGGCGATAAAAGAGCAAATCGAAACTGGCGCATGCAATCATTCAAGACATAAACATGGATGATTGATGTCCAGCAAAACTTAATTTTCAAACAAGAAAAAAATTGTTGGAGGGCGCGTGTGATCGGTAACCGCTGTAACAAAGCTATTTCTACCTGAAAATGAAAAACTCAGAGACTCAAAGGACGGTGCAGAATGTAACACCAAACGTGATTCTTGACAGCGGTAACACAATACTTTTGTTTATTTGCAATATGATACTTTTGTTTTTCTTCGAAATGTTGAAACATGATACTTTGTTTTCTGCATCGCTGATTTTCAACACAAAGCGTCATATTTTGTGATTTATTAAACACGCATCAAAGTATTTTATCGAAAGACAATAAATGGATCAAATGGAAAAAATATATCTTTCCAAAGGGTTTTTAAAACGTAGTACAGTTAGCACATTGTTCTTTGGTTGTTACGAAATTTGTGCCGAAAATCCTGGTGAAAGATTTTGCATATTCAATTACGAACGGTTCATGAAATATTTACCAGAGCTGGTACGTCTGCAATGAAAGCTGTTTCTCCGGAATTACTGTACCCTGCGATTGAGTATGTGGCCTCCGTACCTTCAAATTCTTAAATGCCGTATGACATCTACTATGTCCTGAAGCAAAGTCTCTGATCATGTCTGATCTCTCAGCTCTACTGATTTCAAACAACTCATCTCCGAGAAATAGGAAGCTGCGTACATCCGCAACTTCAAATTTAACCAAAATTAAAGCTATCGTTACTTCAGTCAGAAACATTTTAAAATTCAACATGGCTCTTATTCACAACTAACCGCAATCAAAAAACAATCCCTCAACTCAAAGCCGCCAAAACAGAATGCTCGCAGCATGTAAAATTTCACATCCTCGTACCTTCTTCACCACCATGAAAATTTCCGAACAGTTTTCCGCTTAAAACCCACACACAACGTTGTACACCAGAGCTACATACACCGAGTGCTGAAAATAGAGACATCATGCCAACACTGCCCAATAAGGCCAAGTTTATACGAAAATAAAGATGGCCGTCCCTTGAATCCAAAACAAATATTGATACAAAATTAAACAATACATACAAGCAGCAATTTCATTGGTTATTGATCGATAGTATCCTAATTCTGATTGGTGTGAAATACATCGCTCATCCACCCATCCATCCACCCACCCATCCATCCACTGAATAGCGACATACGTTGGTACGCCGACTAAGAGTTTTTTTTTTGAAAAAAATATCTCAAAACTGACATGCTCACTGAACTCTGTGATTAAGTCATACCTTCCCACCATTCTTTATAGCTGCTCTTGTCATTGTGGTGGCCCAGCTAGCAGGATCAATGGTTCCATCACCAGGACTGTGCAATGTTCCATACAAGTCATCCACATTTAACAATGGATACAGTTCTTTGGATTCTTTGGGTCCAAGAACAAACGACTCAACACCATATGCCTTGCCAAGCTGTTTGATTTTGATTTATTAATGAAGTATTAATTAAAATTAATTTTCTTTGGAATATAGTCAACACCTCAAGTCTCTTGCAATATAAAAAAGCATGCATCTAGCATTCGCTTCTTCGATATTTGCATGACAATAAGTTAACCTTGGTACTAAACATGCTGGTCCATGGAACAGTTATTTTAAAAATTCATGTGATTCCCAGGGTTGCAACCCAGACCACTCAATCACTCACTAAACACACTAAAAGTGGAAAACTGTTTAAATGGACACATTTTTAAGGTCTAAACATCATTTCTTAATTATTTCAGTTTAATTCACACAAACACCACCAATTAAGAAGCCTGTTGATAGATTTATGACAAGGTTCCAACAGAAGCAATTCATTCATCAAAATGAATATTTAAACACCATCTTTACAACCTTACCGTCATCAACCTCTTGTACTCATCTAGTCTTTCCTTGTTGTTGGCAATAAACAAGCCTCCATTTTCATTCCATCCAGCCCACAACCCTGTCTCTTTATTTAACACATCCCTTGCAAGTTCTCTTGTATGTGCAAGTATTTCCACTTCAACATCGCTGGGTCGTAACCTCCACACCAGGCCTGCACTATGCCAGGTTGTTCCAGATGTTAACTGATCGCGTTCCAACAAGACGGCATTGTTGACACCGAGTTTGGTCAGGTGGTAAAGAGTGCTTGATCCCACAGATCCACCACCAATAATGACAACTTCAGCTTCTGCTGGGACAGTGTCTGGAGCATTCTTATCATCTGTCTATAGTCAAAAGTAAGTCCAAATAGTGAAGGTTTTAATTTTAGTAATAAATATGTAAAACAGAGGGAATTTTTGTTTGACCCTGCAATCATTTCCCTGTTCAATTTTCTGTTTGCCTCCCCTTTTGATGGAAAATGAATCATTCCATGGACAAATCGAAACCAGTGAAATCTCTGCAATATCTCATGGTATATGAGCAATTATCCCATCCATTGCGTTACAAATATGGCAAGCATACAGCTCAGATCAAAATTATTCCACTTGCACTTGTTGCTCTACGTGGCTCATTGGCTATCTGTCATTTCGTACCCAACATGCACTCATGGAACAGTATTTGTTAAATGATACATCAATTTTGTTCAGAAAGACGTAAACTCGCAATGTCGTTGAATACCAATTCCGTTAAGGTAAGTCTTGCAGGCCGGAGCTTGTCCCGGTTTCTGTAGCATGAAGTGACAGACAGTATTTCTACTCCCCCTCGATGGAATGCTAGTCCATCGCAGGGTTACCCCCAGCAGTAAATTCACCAGCACCCATTTATACACCTGGGTGAAGAGAGGCACTGCAAGAGTAAAGTGTCTTGCCCAAGAACACAACACAGTCCCCTGGCTAGAGGCTCTAACCCGGACCATCCGATCCAGAGTCCAGCGCACTAACCATTAAGCCACTGCGCCTCCCACACCAATTCCATTAACTTATCCCAAAAAGAGGACACCTACATGCAGCTAATAAACAAATGGTTTGACCATCAGAGAAATAGGAAGGGGAGGCAACCTTTTTCACTTTGTAACTAACCGCCAGCTGCTCAGTTGGTAGAGTGTCGGACTACTGTGTGGGAGGTCTCGGGTTCGATTCCCAGCCCAGACCAACACTCAGGGTCTTAAAATAGCCGCAGAGAATATGCTGCCATTGCATTGACATCTGTAAATGGTTAGATGTTCTAGTCTTCTGGGATTTGTTTTACTATATTTTTATGGTAACAAGACTTCATGTCTGTGATCATCATCGTAATGGTTTGACTTTTAATAGCCCCACTTATTATGCCACGACTTCTTTTAAACAGCAGATAGATAATCAGACTAACTATAATAGTTATATGGGTTTTGTCCTAGCAATAATTAACACGACAATTCTAATGTACCAGTCAAATCGAAGCTTCAACATCCCCACCCCCAGGGCATACCCTGGGAATTTGATGTCCTTGCCTTCCCCAGGGGTGGGGAATTTGATCCTCACTCATATAGGGGGAAATTTGAACGTTAACCTCGATTCATGGCGGAGGCAAGCAGCGGCCGAAATAACGAGTTTTGAGGGTTTTAAAGGAAAAGATTGCAGCTTCTTGGTGGCTTAGTAAGAAAGCAAAGATATTTGAGTGGTTGAGATATTATGCCGTTCTCGGAGCTAAAACGGTACCAACAGATGTTTGATCTCGAATTCTGGAGCATATAAATAGAAGCTACAAAATAGTTGAAACGGTAATCTGCTCACTTAAAAATTTTCCAGGGGATGGGGGTATTTGAACGGCTTTGTGGCCCGGGAAGAGGGGAATTTGAACACAAATTTTTCAAAAATTCAAATAACCGGGGGTTGCCCGGGGGGGGGATGTTGAAGCTTCGATTTGACTGGTACATAACAACGTAAACTACTTTGATTTTGCACGAAAACTTTTGCGCTTTTCTTTTTCTTTGATATTTTCAATTTCTTAGGCAAATATTTCAGTCACACACCATTTGAAATTGCCATTTATCACTGACATAAACAACCTCTGTATTTCTTTAACAATTTAGAACAAGTCTTACCTGAAGAGTCTTATAAGGAACCTCAGCTTTCACGTCCGAATCTTTGGAGGCGCTTGAATCGTGACGAACGCAGCTCCACAAACAAGAACTCGAGCGATTCAACGCACAGACCCTCGCGACCTTCAAAACTTTAGCGACACGCCACATCTCCGTTTCTATAACCAAAATTCTTCATACAAAAAGAAAACAAAAGAAAAACGCACCGAGTAACTTTGCGCAAAATAACAAGAAAGACTGGAAAGATATCAAGTGATTTTAGCCAATCACAGTGCAGTTTATCTTTCCCGCGTTGTGCAACACCGGACTGACAAGTTTGATCACTAATCAGGTTACCAAGCATGTCCAGCACTAATAGAGGGGGTAAGTTTTCTTAAGAAACTGTGGTGCTGCGTCGGTGGGAAGTATAACAATATAATTTGGTTTTATCAACTGGGTTGATAATGTCAATTGGCCACCGTAAAGAGATTCAAGAGCTGACGTTTCGAGCGTTAGGGCTAACGCTCGAAACGTCAGCTCTTGAATCTCTTT
This sequence comes from Blastomussa wellsi, assembly GCA_947652115.1. Classification (NCBI taxonomy): domain Eukaryota; kingdom Metazoa; phylum Cnidaria; class Anthozoa; order Scleractinia; family Plerogyridae; genus Blastomussa; species Blastomussa wellsi. The sequence continues at coordinate 8,181,277 of OX393563.1, forward strand.
ACGATGTCCAGCACTGGCCTCCTAACGCAGGCGTTATTAGGGGATTGCGTTACACTTGTCCCACCACGTGGTAACGCAATCCCCTAATAACGCCTGCGTAGGAGGCGAAGGAGGCTAAGCACCGATAGCCTGCGTCGCAGACGGACAAAATACCGAGAATTATGTGACACGTCCGGCTGCAACGCAGGATAAGAAGCAGTACCCTCTCGATGTTCTTCCACGATTGTGTCGTACCGCGCGAAGGAGACTGCCTATTTCCAGAGAAAATCTGTAAAAATTTAAAGCTGTAGATTAAACGACATCGGTCTTCAAATCGGTCTTATACCGTGTATAAATAAAGTTATCTTATCTTATCTTATCTTACATCGCGACACACGGCTATCTAAGACCCCCCTTCCCCCACACACGCACACACGCACTCATGCGGGCGGGGCCTCACAAATAAAGAAATAAAAGCGAATTGTTGTCAATATTCCTTATTACTTTTTTAATAAGTGTTCATTTAATCTTGGTTTTTAATGATCAGTGAAAATCGTTTCAATATTTCTTTACGATATTCACCCAGCTTTAATCTAGAATTCAATATTCATTATTTCGCTTCGATTGAAACATGGAATTAAGAAATCTGACGACAAGCAGAGCTACGACGCTATTTCTGTCACTCCTCAATGATTTCCTCGCAATCGTTATTTTGGTCATTGTTGCTCTGGGGAAGCGTTGCGTGACCCCAATAACGACTGGGAATCAAAGACGACTAGTTCACGTCAGATCATTTCAGATCACTTCTGAAAATAAATCACCCTTGCGTTTATTTACGTCAGAAAATTTGGTATAATTTCATCTCCCTCCAAGTTTGGATTTCGAATTCAAACTTGTACATCTCACTTACCATCAACGAAGCAGCAAAAATCAAGCGAAAAAATTGTATGTTTGTGAACGAAGAAGATTGCGTGACGAACGATTGTGGCAAGCCCAAAAGACCGTCTGCGTTAGAGGCTAGCTACTGTGAGCGAGACTTTGAGATGAATTAAGCCAATAAAGCTGCTTCACATCACTCCCGATTGGTTGGCCGACATCTCGGTAAACTGGCACCACATCTGTAACAACTGACAGTCCCTATTTTAACTGAAAGGAGCTGAAGAAACGAAAAATGTAAGACAAGTCGACGACCAAGTGTCGGATCTAGGGGAGGGGCTCCCCACTGCTCTCCCTCCCCTAGATTCGCCACTGTTGATGGACCATTTGGCAAACATCGTTTCGTTTCGTCCGCAAAGTGAAATGACATATTTAGTTACGTATTTCAGTGACATAGCCCTTTAATAATTTCAGCAGCTTCCTAAAACACTCACGCATCCATCAACCGCACTTTTTCTATAAGGTCTCCTTCCTCATGACATGCTTTTTTTGTCTTGGAATGCAGGCCGGTTGTCCGGCGGTCTGAGTGTGAGGCGGAATAACCAAAAAAACTCCCGCGCATCCCCGCCCTTCGCGCCTGCGGATGCCCTGTGTTGTCTCAGCGGGTTTCTCAACCCTCGATCTCGTCCTTGTCTACATCGCCGCAAGTCGCATAATGACTGATTTCCACAAGATGAAACTGTTAAGATGTGCGTTTAGAATAACGTTGAAGAGTCTGGATCTTTTTTGTCTGTTTCCCACTATGGAGATGTAAAATCTGTAAGTATCAGCTTCGCCTCCTCGTCAAAATGGGTCGAGGCCTGGCCACAGAGCCGAAGTCTCACCGCCATCATGGTTTGGAAGTGGTAAACATGGATTTGGATGCAGATGATTTAGAAAGGAAACACGACGAAGGCTACCAAATGGATCAAGAAGAAGTAGAAACTCTTTTTAAGAAACTAGATAAAAACAACGATGGAAGGATAGACGTAACCGAACTTGCAGAAGGACTGAAGCATCTTCATGGATCACGATACAAGGCAGGACAAGCTCAGGTGTGTAAGATTAGCTATATTTTAATATGTAGTTTGCAGGCACTCACTTAATTTGCTCTCTTT